>PVKZ01002392.1:0-232091 GCA_004027375.1 Macroglossus sobrinus
CCGCCCCTGGCCCCGCCCCCGCCTCGTTCCCGCCCCGCCCCTTTCCTGCAGCCCTCATCACCTTGTCTCTCTCTGCCCCGCCCCGCCGCCGAGGCCCCGCCCCCGGCCCGGCAACCCTCATCAGCCTGTCTCTCTGCCCCGCCCCTGGCCCCGCCCCCTCTTCGTTCCCGCCCCGCCCCGGCCCGCGTCGCCGTCTCTCGCCCTCCCCTGGCCGCGCGGCCGGAGCTGGCACGAAGGAGCGGCGGCGACGGCGGCATCGCGGCTTGGGGACGCCGGCGCTCCGCTGGACACGGCGTCCCTGAGAGCGCCCGCCGCGCGCGGATCTGCCTCCAGCCGTCCGAGGCGGCCCGGGACAGTCCGGCATTCCCCGAGGGCGGGCGCGTTCTCACGGCTCGGGGCGGGCGACCAGCGCGGGGCCGCACCGCCTGTGGCATCGCGGGGGGCGCTGGACTGGGGGCGCGGGTCGCCCTGCGCGGGACCGCGCGGCCCGGTCTCCTGTGCGGAGCAATCTTCTCGAACTCTCCGCCTCTGGCCTCACTGGGGCCCGGCGCTGCCTGGAGACCCTGGTCCGGATCTGCCGGAGGTAAGTGGACTGACTTGGCCATGTCGGGGTCTCTTGTCCCCAAGCCACAGGCAGAGTTCGAGGACGGGATCGGAGGGCGGGGGCGGCGTGTTCGTGGGACGCGCATGGAAAAATGCAACAGGCGGGGCGGGGCGGGCAACTCCTGGCGTTGACGCTCCCCGCGGAGGAGTCGCGCCCAGGACCGAAACTTGGGTAGGCTCCTCAGACCCGCAGACGGGCCGCGGCGCCGCGGCGCCCCAAGTCTGGGTCCGAGCGCCCTCTGCTGGCGTCTCGCGAGCACGGAACACGAAGCTACAGGTGACAGTGGGTCGGAGCTGCCTTTCTTGGCTCCCACGCCTTGTCGCGATTTCTCCTTTAAGGAAAGGGACGGGTCTGAGTTCCCACTTTCTGATCCCATGAAAGCTAAACCGTCCCCTGGAATCAGAAAAGGCCCTTTCCACTTTTCGCTTTTGCCCTCAAATCCTTCTGTGACCGAAACAACAAGAATAGTTGCAGGGCTCATCTCTGTGCTAACGGCATTTGAATAAAAACATGGTAAATGGAAAGCGAGTCATAGTTAAAATAAATACTGTCGGAAAAGTTAGATCTTGCAACTGCTTGGCTTCTGAGTGTGCACTTAACAAATATAAGAACACAAAAATCACTTGAGCTAACGTAGAGTGTACTTCATAACAGATTCTATTGAGATTCAGAAATTTGTTAACATTGAAATCATCAGTTTATATTCACTCCTAGCATACCTATAGCCTCAGGGAATTTCTTTTTTTTTTCCCACCAGAAAGGAATGCCATGAAAAAACAACAGAAAAAAGACATCAGTGTTGGTGAGAGGGGAGTTTTCTTTCCCAATTGGTGGCTACTTCATGATTGGAAGAGAAGTACCTAGGTGGCTGAAGAGATTAGAGTTTTCTAGTTGTACAGATGACAGTGATAAAAGAAGATGAGAAAACACTTTTCCCGGGTCATTGTAGGCTGATGAGTAAGAAAGCCTGAAAAAGACAGATTTGAAATGAGGGCAAGAATTTTGAGTTTTTTTAAAACCAGATAGGACTGTGAACACTTGTTCAGGATGTTTTTCTCCCAAAATGGAAGAAGAAAAAATATTCTCAAAGCAGGAAGTGTGAAAATTTGAGAGGAATACACAAGAGGAATAAGAACCAAGCTCACTCCAAGAATTTCAGTTCTCATCACCTTCTCTGGGCAAACACACACAAGGGCATCACACGTGTATGGTGGTTTTGTCGCCGGTCGTGGTTTCCTATGCTAGGAATGACTTCTTAATCTGGATTTTGGAACTTATTTTTTTTTAAACAATGTGTGTTTTCACTCTTCATGTTAGGTAGATTTCATGCAAAGGAAGTAAATCCTGAATGAATTCATATTATGCTTGACTCTCTGTACCACAGTTTGCTGTGCGATCTGGAAAAACGAGAGGTTTTAACATTCTTTGAAGTTTTATTGGAATCCAGACTGTGTCGGGGACACAGATGCACAGTGTAAGTTTTCTCTTTTTGGCAACTGTCCTTGCTTTGAATGAGCCGAGTGTCGGCTGGATTTCCCAGTGTAAGCGATTTATAGTCTTCATCTTATCAAGGCCTTAAATGTATGTTTTATACTAAGCAGATGGGACACGCATTGAGCACTCTGTCTGATGTGAGTGCCTAAGGGAAGGAACTCCCCGATGGATCATGGCGTTAATGTTTACAGGACATTTCTTATTTTTCGCATTAGTGATGTTTGCTTTCTCTACTTTTGAGGAATCTGTAAGCAATTACTCTGACTGGGCCGTTTTCACAGATGATATAGATCAGTTTAAGACGCAGAAAGTGCAAGATTTCAGACCCAACCAAAAGCCGAAGAAAAATATGCTTCATCCCAGTTTATATTTCGATGCGGGAGAAATCCAAGCAATGAGACAAAAGTCTCGCACAAGCCATTTGCATCTTTTTAGAGCTATCAGAAGTGCAGTGACAGTTATGCTGTCCAACCCGACATACTACCTACCTCCACCCAAGCACGCTGATTTCGCTGCCAAGTGGAATGAAATTTATGGTAACAATCTGCCTCCCTTAGCACTGTACTGTTTGTTATGCCCGGAAGACAAAGTTGCCTTTGAATTTGTCTTGGAATATATGGACAGGATGGTTGGCTACAAAGACTGGCTGGTTGAGAATGCGCCGGGGGATGAGGTCCCAGTTGGCCATTCCTTAACAGGTTTTGCTACTGCCTTTGACTTCTTATATAACTTATTAGATGACCGTCGAAGACAAAAATACCTGGACAAAATATGGGTGATTACCGAGGAAATGTATGAGTATTCCAAGGTTCGCTCCTGGGGCAAACAGCTTCTTCACAATCACCAAGCTACTAATATGATAGCGTTACTCACCGGGGCCTTGGTGACGGGGGTAGATAAAGGCTCTGAAGTGAATTTATGGAAACAGGTTGTAGTAGATGTGATGGAGAAGACGATGTTTCTATTGAATCATATCGTCGATGGTTCTTTGGACGAAGGCGTGGCCTATGGCAGCTACACAGCTAAATCGGTCACACAGTATGTTTTTCTGGCCCAGCGCCATTTTAATATCAACAACTTGGATAATAACTGGTTAAAAATGCACTTCTGGTTCTATTATGCCACCCTTTTGCCAGGCTTCCAAAGAACTGTGGGCATAGCAGATTCCAATTATAATTGGTTTTATGGTCCAGAGAGCCAGTTGGTTTTTTTGGATAAGTTCATCTTAAAGAATGGAGCTGGAAACTGGTTGGCTCAGCAGATCAGAAGGCACCGACCTAAAGATGGGCCGATGGTCCCCTCCACTGCCCAGAGGTGGAGTACTCTTCACACCGAATACATCTGGTATGACCCCCAGCTCACCCCACAGCCTCCTTCCGAATACGGTACTGCAAAAATGCACACGTTCCCTAACTGGGGTGTCGTCACTTACGGGGCTGGGTTGCCAAATACACAGACCAATACCTTTGTGTCTTTTAAATCTGGGAAGCTAGGGGGTCGAGCTGTGTATGACATAGTTCACTTTCAGCCATACTCCTGGATCGACGGGTGGAGAAGCTTTAACCCAGGACACGAGCACCCAGATCAGAACTCATTTACTTTCGCCCCCAACGGGCAAGTATTCGTCTCCGAAGCTCTCTATGGACCCAAGCTGAGCCACCTCAACAACGTGCTGGTGTTTGCCCCATCGCCCACCAGCCAGTGTAATAAGCCCTGGGAAGGTCAACTGGGAGAATGTGCACAGTGGCTCAAGTGGACCAGCGAGGAGGTTGGCGACGCCGCGGGGGAGATCATCACCGCCTCCCAACATGGGGACATGATATTCGTGAGCGGGGAGGCAGTGTCTGCTTATTCTTCAGCGATGAAGCTGCGAAGCGTGTATCGTGCCCTGCTTCTCTTAAATTCTCAGACTTTGCTAGTCGTGGATCACATAGAGAGGCAAGACGATTCCCCAATCAAATCTGTCAGTGCCTTCTTTCATAATCTGGATATTGATTTTAAGTACATCCCGTATAGGTTTATGAACAGGTATAACGGTGCCATGATGGACGTGTGGGATGCACACTACAAAATGTTCTGGTTTGATGATCGTGGCACTAGCCCCGTTGCTAGTATCCAGGAAGCAGAGCAAGCCGCCGAATTTAAGAAACGATGGACTCAGTTTGTTAATGTCACGTTTCAGATGGCGTCCACGATCACAAGAATTGCTTATGTGTTTTATGGGCCATATGTCAATGTTTCCAGCTGCAGATTTACTGACAATTCCAACTCTGGTCTTCAGATTTCTCTCAACGTCAATAATTCCGAACACGTTGTTTCCATCGTAACTGACTACCGCAACCTGAACACAAGATTTGGTTACCTGGGATTCGGTGGCTTCGCCAACGTGGCTGATCAGGGCCAAATCACCCGATTTGGTTTGGGCACGCAAGCGATGGTAAAGCCCGTGAGACATGATCAAGTGATCTTCCCCTTTGGATTCAAATTTAACATAGCAATTGGGTTGATTCTGTGCATTAGCTTGTTGATTTTAACTTTTCAGTGGCGGTTTTACCTTTCTTTTAGAAAGCTAATGCGATGGATCCTAACCCTCGTTGTCGCCCTGTGGTTCATCGAGCTGCTGGATGTGTGGAGCACTTGCACTCAGCCCATCTGTGCAAAGTGGGCAAGGACAGAGGCTGGGCCGGGCACGCAGTCTTTGTCATCTCCTGGGCACCACGCCCATCTTCCCGACGTGGTCATCGCCTCACTTCCTGGTTCAGGAGCTGAAATTCTCAAACAGCTTTTCTTCAACAGCAGTGATTTCCTCTACATCCGGGTTCCCACAGCCTACATTGACATCCCCGAAACTGAATTTGAAATCGACTCATTTGTAGACGCCTGTGAATGGAAGGCATCAGATGTCCGCAGCTCACATTTCCGTTTACTGAGGGGCTGGCTGCAGTCCTTGGTCCAGGACACAAAGCTACACTTGCAAAACATCCATCTGCATGAACCTAGCAGGGGTAAACTGGCCCAGTACTTCACAGTGAATAAGGACAAAAAAAGAAAATTGCGAAAAAGAGAGTCTTTGCCAGAACAAAGAAGTAGGATGAAAGGCGCCTTTGACAGAGATGCTGAATACATCAGGGCCTTGAGGAGACATCTGGTTTACTACCCAGGCGCACGGCCCGTGCTTAGTTTAAGCAGCGGGAGCTGGACCTTAAAGCTTCGCTTTTTTCAAGAAGTGTTGGGAGCTTCGCTGAGAGCACTGTACATAGTAAGGGACCCTCGGGCGTGGATTTATTCAATGCTGTACAGTAGCAAACCAAGTCTTTACTCGCTGAAGAGTATACCGGAGCGCTTAGCCAAACTGTTCAAAGTAGATGGCGGGAAAAGCAGATGTAGCTTAAATTCAGGCTATGCTCTCGAGTATGAAGCGTTAAGGAAAGAATTATCAAAATCCACGTCAAACGCGGTCTCCCTGTTGTCTCATTTGTGGCTGGCAAACACAGCAGCAGCCCTGAGAATAAATACAGATTTGCTGCATACCAGCTACCAGCTGATCAAGTTTGAAGATATCGTGCATTTTCCTCAGAAAACCACGGAAAGGATTTTTGCCTTTCTTGGAATTCCTTTGTCTCCTGCTAGTTTAAACCAAATATTGTTTGCCACTTCCACGAATCTTTTCTATCTTCCCTACGAAGGGGAAATATCACCAAGTAACACTAACGTTTGGAAACAGAACTTGCCTAGGGATGAAATTCAACTGATTGAAAACATCTGCTGGACACTGATGGACCGTCTAGGGTATCCAAAGTTTATGGACTGAACGCTGCAGGTCAGCAGAAATTTGCACTAATACTTTCCAACCCAATTTGTGGACATGAATTAGAAGAGTTTGTTTATTCTTATACTCTGTGCGTGCATGTGTGTACGTGTGTGGTGTGTGTGCGTGCAGTTATTTGCACAGAGAGGTTATTTGCAAAATAGGCACCATATTTTGCCTAGCAGGATTTATTTTTATGTCATCACTTTCTTTGCCTTTGTTTCTGATTTTTTTTCTGCTAAAAAGTTTCCACTACAGAAGTGTAGATGGTGTTATATTGTGGTCAGGGGAGAGGGGAAGATTTGAAAGGTTTTTGTCTAACTCTTTCGTTCACCTGCACCTGTGCTGATGTATCCTGAAACCTCAAACACTGCTGAAGGCCTTGCAATTGTTGCTTTCCCCAAGCACCTCTTACTTTCGAGATGGACTACAAAAGCTCCTTTCTAAAGAGTTCGAACACAATGATCCTGTACCCCCTCTCCCCAAAAAGTCCTTTACCATGTATACTGTTCAGCGATTTTGCTGGGGAAATGGTGAATGCTCCTATCAGAACTCAAAACTCTAGGATTCCTTCTGGAAAAATACAGATGGATATACAGAAAGGTCAGGGTCAGTGACCTGAAAAGCCGCCTTCACGTTTTCTACTTTGAAATAATAAGGAATCGGTCTTTGAATAATTTGGATGCCAAGGGCTGGTAGAGTATTTTCGACCTGCTTATCGACGTTTCAAACGCTCTTTTCTCATTTTTTGCCTCCTGAAAGCTACAGCTGCTTGCCGTCACCCCACTCCCACTCTATCCTTTCTGTCACTGTCATGCAAAACAATCAGTAGTTACTAATTGCTAAACTCCTGGTATTTGCGGGGATTTTTTCCCCCCTGTCGATTAATTTTGCATTAAAGCCTGACCTAGACTTCGAATCAAATCTCTTTTTGTGGAATTATCACTGTATGACTCAAAGGGAGCAGTGCCACTGCTGCCAGTGTTTTTTTCAGACTGGAAACAGAATTGGAAAACTGCCTGCCTTATCTCGCATCCCTTTGAATGAGTTACAGACTGCCAGTGTCTGCAAAAGTTGAAGGCAAATGGGAGATGATGTCAGAGGCATCTGTTTGCTTTACCATCTGCATCTCATTAGAAATGTAGTCGTTATAAAATGTGGTTCATTTTATTTTGGTAGGCTCCGAAATCAAAATGCTAGGCCATTATAAGCCAGTGGAGTAATTACAATGTATTGGATGAGAACTATTAGGCGGTGTCTGCAACTTGATGAAAATCTCTGTACAGATTGCAGACTTCTCCCTGATGTTTCAAACTGTCGTTCCCCTAAGCTCTCTAACACTTGGGAGTCTGTCATTCTGACCTAGATAAAAGTGGTTCTTTCTCAGTAGTTTGTTATTGTGTCAAAATGTGCCTCCGGAGTGATAAAGCCGTGGATATGTTGCATTCCAGCTAAACCTAAGTCGGCTGTCTTTTTTTTTTTCCCATTACCGTGTGAATGCAGATGGTTCCTCCTCCCCCATCCCGCTTCCTTCTCAGCACTTCCTGCTTTTTCTCTCCAATGTCAAAATGAGTGAAAATCATATTAACCTAGGTCAAGAGGGCAATCAAAGAGCTGAATCCACACTATTAATGTTCAAGGGAGATTCTTCCTCCTCTCTCGGTCATCAGCGCGCGTGGATACCATTTTTCCATCACTGGTCAGAGTCTCAGTGTTTGCTTTCAATTCCCATGATGTGTGATCTCGAAAGAGATCCGGTGAAAAGGCCTTGGGGTCCTATAAGGTCTGATCGAGGTAAGAATTAGATGCATGTGCAGGTAACCAGGAAGACAGCAGAAGCTGTAGTACTGCCCTTAACACTGAACATGACACGCTCACAGGCAGAAGGGAGTCACGTTCAGTATGTGAGGAATTGGGGGTTGGGGGTAGGGAGCTGGAGGGAAGGTATGGAAAATTAAAAAGTTCTATGAATGACTGGGAACATGCTACTGACAGCGAAAACAAGGGACACGCTTAACAAAATGACCTGCATGATGTATCCTAACTCGCACCCGCACATAGCCGTGTTGGGGTGAATTTCCCTGTCTCTGTACCCCCCCCCCCTTTCACACCAAGGGGACGTTTTCTGGAGGAGAAGTCCTTTTTGGAGATCGCCCTGTGAAGAGTGTTCTGTGTGGGTGAGGGATGACACAGCCATTAGACACATGTGCATATGGTCATGCTTGGAACACTTCCTTGTCATCTTTGTACCCAAGGTGACCGACTCTCCCTGAACATCCAGGTCCTGCACTCCCAGGGCATTATCTTAGGGAAAATTCAAATAGACACCATTTATTTTTATGATCGTCTTGACAATAAAACAATGATTATCAGTATGTGACCCTTCCAAGGGAAACATAAAATGTCTTCTCTGTCAAAGCATTCCCTTTCATCATTAACTTCCCCAAACTTAAGTCCAGTTGGGATAAAAGCTTTTATAAGAGCTTTCAAATCTTGAAACTTTGGAAGAATATGCTAATATTGCTGATGCAAGTAACGTAAGTAATTATTTCGGTAATTGGTTTTCAAATGTAAAATAATGCACATTACTCACTTAGTTCATATCCAGAGCTGAATTTACTGTAATGAAACTTCCAGGAAGGACAGGAAACAAGAGAATCTGTTCAGGGGAAAAGATAAGTGTATGAATATGCTTTAATTATAGAAACCTGGAGAGGTACAAGTTTTAAGCAGATGACACAGGAAGACACATAGTTGGCCTAGATCCCATATATTATACATTTGATTGGCTGACTTTTTAGGTGGAGAAGAATGATTAGATGGCTGGTAAGAACGGCGTAATTATATCAAAAGTCCCAGGCATGGCAGAGGACCTGCCACATCATTCTCAGTGAATATATTCAGAAAAGAACCTCTTGTCCACACACACTGGTACGTTTTGAAATGCCCCTCCTCCTCTCAGCCACTTAATTTTGATTGGCATCACAAATCAGCAGAGTTTTTGGTGGATCGACATAGGTCCTAGACATTCTCTATGTATAACGTATATCACATTCAATTGTCTGAGTAGACATTAATAATGGTCTTTACATCTCTGTGTTTGATTGGCTTGATTAACTTAATTAGAAGAATATTCACTGATTTAGGGGAAAATGTAAATAGAAAGCAATAGGTTTTAACACCACTTTTAGAGGTAAGAAAGCTTAATATTCTAAGATATCAAGATATTTAACACATGAGCTACTCACTGCTTATTTAATTGTTGACCAAAGTATGTTTACTATGTCTAAAAATAGCTGCTATGGCCATTTTTCCAGTACTTGACTAGATTCATCATTATTTCCCTTCATGTTGGAAGAAAAAAATCCAAATAATATTTTAAGAACTAAGTGACTGATTTTTTTTTTTTTGCACAAAGGATAATAGGAATTTCAATACATTTTAACATTCTCTAGTTCACTCGTATGTAGATACTTGAGCTGTAATTTATATGAACATATGTTGCATTTAGTCCCAGTAATATGTTTGATTCTATTTCTAAACATAGGTTTAGCTAAGGTTTCCAATCGATGGGGTTTTTGTTTTTGTTTTTCTTTAACACTTTCTAGTTATGCAGCAAAGGAAACATAGTGATAATCAGAAACTACTTTACTGGAACTATATGTGTAATGTCTCTTCTATAAATAAATAAAAAGCTAAAAGCGACTTGGCTATGTTTGGGAGAGTTTATAATAGCCCTCTGTAGGTCTTCGGGTATCTGTTAGGATATTGATGGAGCTGAGAAGGCAGAAGGCGAGAAACGTGGGACGAGTTGAATATTGATGTGCAGTCTCACAATTTCAGCCGCTAAACCTGCCCCCTTCAGCGATGGGTGAGCCTTGCCTCTGCTCTCCTAATTTAATTCCAAGGCCTGTCTCTGACACGCACTCAGCCCATGTCACTCTTTACGTACATCATCCCAGCTCACTAAATGGCAAGAGCACCCCTGTACTATATGCTGTGCTCGACATCCCCTCCTGCCACTGGTAAGAGCTTCGTTCAAGCACAAAACCACTAAAAAGAAGGTTCTTGCGGTTCTTGCAGGTTGCTTGAGATATTCATAAGTAGGTGGTGCATGAGGTTGGCACAGTGATGACTTTTTTCTTGAAGAGAGAGAAGGATCTATCACGAATCAACCTAAATATATGCTATAGATCGAATTGCAAGATTTTGTGTATCTCATTACAATCCTCACACAAGAACTCTATATGGTACTTATTTTACAGATACATTTGAAACTCATATTGTCTAAATAGAGAATGTACTTTTGTGAAAGAATTTTGAGTCGATTTACAATTTATCAATTCACTTATTCGCCATACTTTTGGGGTATGTTGAGGTATTGATTAGCATGAAGGAAGAGCACAAAATATTGGTTGACTATGACCCTGTCTGGTGAGGAATTGACTCTGTAGTTACCACGGCACATCCTATCAATGTCTGAAAGAGAAATGCAAATAGAATGACATCCCTGATCCTCGCTCTCCCCCCGTTCTCACTCAAGGATTCACCCCAGTACATTCATAACAAAAGAAACTGGGTCTGCTGATGGAGACCAAGGGATGCCCTATCAAGTGTTCGTTGATAGGTGTACCACTAGAAGGAAGGCTTGTATTTCATCTGGGCTTCAGATGGCCAAGAGCATCTTCTTTTTCTCTCCTCCTCTCTAACTACACCCAGGTGCACATTGTAGGCACAGGTAACAATTCTGGGAATGTGACCATGAACACAACATACATGAGCCTGCCCTCTATGGAAGTGATAGTCTAGTGGGGACTATGAAGAAATATATTCTTATTCTGCATTTCACAACAGTCATAGCACTGAGGAGTCTAAACCAAGGGGAAGTGGATATTCTTGTCAAATCTGTGACTAACAAACATTCAACCAGGATTCATTTTAGAAAAAAAAACAGTCTGCTGTTCTTTTCCCAGCCATGTAAATAATACCAGAAGGAAAGACGAGGAGGAGAGCGGGATGGGAAAGAGGGAAGGAGAGAAGGATGGAAACAATAACTCTGAATCTAACACAGAAAGTAAGGTGCACAAAAGGAGGTTCGTTTCTATAACAATTGTGTTAATTATTGTATGAACTACCTAATCATCTCTTTGAAATTGAATGTAGTTAAAACTTAGAGGAAAAAGGATAAATTATAATCAGAGCAACTCTTCATAGTACATTGCAATTGCTTTTTCTGTTTCTTTAAACTATTTCTGTATTGCTCTGACTCTGGAGATGAAATGTAAATTTTCTTTTAAGTGTATTAGCACTGATGTTGAATTTCACCAAAGTGTCTCAGGTTTTCACATGTCCTGGATATGTGGTGGTCTCCCATTTGTTGTCTTCCTCTCTATTTGCAAACTTGGAATATATACATTGTTCTTAATGATTTAAGGATGCAAACAAACGTTCATGAACATGTGACATCCGTGATGCTCTCCGTTCCTCTTTTTGGAAGTCAGCTCAGCTCCCATCACTGTCGCTTTCTCATTTAGTAAATGAGCAATATAAAATCTCTAATCCCTGCACTAAAATCTGTACCTTTCTATGAACAATGCATAAGATGCTTCTTAACTTATTTGTTGCATAATGCAAATAATTCCCTAACCTTGATGTACTATAAAGAAAGATTACTGCCTAATTTTTTTGGTATTTACTGTTTTCATCACTTATTCATTTATTCCTTTGCCTTGTTCCAAAAGATCGATTTTGTTGTTTCAAGTTCCTGGAATTTTAACATATGGCTATTTTGAATATATTGAGCCATTTTAATTTGATGTCTTAATGTGATATTTCACAAAACTTCAACAGATTTATTTATATGTATAAGAATATATAATACAACCAAGAAATGATGAAATGGCTTTCCTAACATACTTGTGAAAAGACAAACGCATCTAAAGAATGCAGTTAATAAAAATTAACTGCACACAAACAAAACAGGTGGTTTTTACTCTTCATTATCAAACACTAACCTGCGTGCCCTAGCTAATTACGTGCTAAGTGGAACACAGCACACTTGCAGTTGGTTTTGAGCATCAGTGAACTTCTGGTGATTTCTCTCTAGATTTACCAAAATAAACTGAAATACACACACATTCAATCAATACTTTATCTTTTACCCAACATTATTTATAAAACTAAAGCATTCCATTGTTAAACACGAGTGGAAAGGTACATGCTGATACACACAAAAACTCGGCGAATTCCATCACTATAAGAGGCATAAGAGTTTCTCTGTATAATCAACAGACTGCACTGTGGGATTTTCACAAGTCTTGTTTGCACCTTTCTCCCATGTCCTTGCTTAATTTGAAAGAGGAGATTTCCATTACGACTTTTTATTTACCACACATTTATATTGAGCTTTGACATTAGAAAAACAACAATACAAATCCCTGAGTCAGTAGATACTGACCAGCTGTGAGGTCCTAGGCAAGTTTCTTAATTTTAAATCTTTATTTATGCATCTGTAAAATTCTCTCAGAGTTGATGCCAGGATGAAATAAAAAGATTAAATTAAATAAATGTGCAAATTAATAGAACAGAATGTTTCCTATTTGTGATCACCTTCAATTTTCTAGTCTTACTGAAATATACATACATGAGATGTGTTTACTTTGATTCTATTATTATATGTGATGCACCATATTCCCAATGAAAAGATATCAAAAATGTTTTCAGATAATTTGAGCATATTATTAAGATATACAGACAAAACAGGCATCTTAGTTTTTAATATATTAATTGAATTGCACAAATGTGCAATCACAATTTTACAATATATTAATTTAGAAATACTTTTTATGTTCTTATTTCCAAAAAAATGTATTCAAATATTCACTTACTTCAACGTCAATGTCTTCATCATTTCTAGAGCCATGTTCTGAGTTTTTTTTCAGAGCATATGGCATTTACTTCTGAGTTTAATTGAGATATAGAACTTTCTGAATTCAAGTATGATGCCGTTACTCAAAATTGTATGTTACATATTCCATGTTACAAATGCCATTTGTACAGCACTAAGCATAACTTTATATTTTGACCTTCATTCGGTAAATATATAATTGTGATCTACATTGCAACCATTGCATTTTTCCTATTTTAATTTTTCCACTTATTTATGATGAACTATGCATAAAAGCTGAGGGTGTCTAAGACTATGTATGAACATTACTCTCTGCACTGGCTGTGATGGATAAATGGAAACTGATTGGAGGTAGCAATCCAAATTACATACATATGTGTATATATAATGATTGTTCACCTTCATGCCATACATAACAAAGAATTATATCTATACAGAAAAATTTTAATCTATATAGAAAGAATCTATATAATCTATATAGAAATTTTCACGTTATTCACACATATAATTTGAGTTGGGGCAAAAGTATCTCTCCTCTGGTTGGTGCTTTGTACGTTTGGATGCTTTCTCTCTTCCACGGCTATAGATTGGGACCCAGAAGCAAAAGCTGGAGCCTCCAGCCAGAGATTCAGCCTTCCAGCAAAGAGTGTGCCACAGACCTGATATGTTCAAACCCTCGAGACAGGAATTTATTTTCTGAGATCGGTTTTCTTGGATGTTGCTGTTTAATACTTGCTATGTGGTTCACTGCATGCAAATTAGGAAACACTATTGTGTTGATCCTTGCATATACCAGCTCTACTGCCCCCTTATCAAACGATAGGTATGATGGATATGCAAAATGTTACATGAAGGTGTTGACTCTGAAAAGATGTATTGACCCTATTTGAGAAGGAAGAAGCCCTCTTCTATGATACAAGTTTCTCTGGCCAGAGGCGGGACTTAGTTTCAGAATCCGTATACTCACACACTCTACAATATGGTGTCAGGCATAAAAAAGAGGAAAGGCATTAATCGAATGAACACGAGTGCACCCACCATTTACTCTGAGAAATGCACAGTTAGTATTCAGAGTTAAGCCCTTCATCCAACTTTCCATTATCACATCCTCCCGTTCCCACCAACTATCCTAGATGTAACGTTTATCCAGGATTCTGTGTTTACCATTTCCTGGCTTTTCTTTATAGTCTGGTATACATGTCTCTCTCCTTATCAACATGTAGATTTTTGCAAGTTTCTAAACTTTATGTAAACAGTAACATACATATATTCTTGTGCAACTCACTTTTCTTTGTCCCAAATTTTGTCTACTGCATGTTCATGCTTGTACGTGGAGATTATTTATTTTCAACATGGTACTATTCCATTATATGAACATGCAATTATCTGAACATACCACACTTTATTTGTTTTTTTATCCTGTGGATGGATTTTGGAAATATTTCTAATTGTTGAAATTTCAAACACTGTACAAAACTACTCACATATGTTCTATAATGCTCATATGTCAGAATTTTGTCATTGTGTTTTGTTTGTAGCCAGAAACCTCCCATCTGTTCCCCACCCCAGCCTCCTTCCTAGTGCATATATCCAGGGCTGAAAAGCACATCCTCGGCTATTTGAGACGATATAAAATTATTATTTTGCGAGGTTGACAAATTGACACTCCAGCCATTATAGAAACGTTTCTGTTGTTCCAGATTTTCACTTGTACTTGACATTTTCAGACTTCTTATATTTTTTCTGTCTGGTGGTATAAAACGGTATCGCATTTCTGTTTTCATCTGCAGTTTTCCAATTATCAATGACCTTTAGCATATATGCACCCGAGCATGAGTATGGGTACATGCACGCACGTGTGCACACACACACACACACACACAATGCAGGAGTCCTTCTTTTTCCATTAATGTCTTTTGTGAAATGAAATGTTCGTGTCTTTTATCCTTTTTTTTTTATTGAGTTCATTTTTTTATTGATGCATTGACATTTATCATATATTACTGATACTCATCTTTTTTGGTTATATGTGATGTAACTATTTGGCTTATATTTTCATGAACTTTGTACTATGACATGTGATATATTTTGATACACAGGTGTCCTTAATTTGAATGTAACCAAAATGTTCGCATTTTCCTTTATTATTTATATATTTTTTGCATCTTATTAAAGAATCTTTTCCAAAGTCTTAGCACTAAAAATGTTATTCTCTATTTTCTCCTTCGCATTTTAATTTTTTATCATTTGTCTATTGTCACATAACAAACTTATGACAAATTTGGTGGCTTAAAACAACATACACTTATTATCTCAGAGTTCCTGAGGGTCAGGCATTCGTGGCTTAACTGGTCCCCTGCTCAGGGTCTTGGACAAGCCTGCACTGGAGTTGCCGGCTGGTGCTGGCACTTCATCCAGCACTCACCTGGAGAAGCATCTGCTTCCAAAATCTGGGTTTGTTGGCAAGATTCGGTTCCTTGTGGGTTGTTGGACTAAAGGCCTCTCAGTTCTCTGGCTATTGGCTGGACACCACCCTCAGTCACTCACCATGTGGGCTTCTCCTTATGACAGTTTACCTCATGAAAGCCAGGATGGGAGCGAATCAGTTGAGAAGCTGCTAACAACATAGCTTCATCACAAAGTGACTTCAATCAGCTTTGGTTAGACGCGAGTCACAGGGTCTGGGAAGGGGTTATCTAAGGGCATGGAGACCAGGAGACATGATAATTGGAGTCTCATCTGGCACAGATTTTGTCTTTATATTTCAATATTTAACCTGCTTTATATTAGTCATGTTGATTCTGAGATTTTTTTTTTTCTGTGTGAATAACCTGTTGTTTCAGATGGAAAAGATTGAAGAACCTTTTATTTCCCACTACCCTTTGATGCTCTCTCTACAACATGGCAGGTCTTTTTATTTCATGCAAGTGTATTTCTGAGCTCTCTATTCCTCTGGCAAATTTGATTACACCAATGACAATACACACTGTCTTAATTACTATGGTCTTTCTGTTCGCCTTGAAATCTGGCAAGGCAAGTCTTTTTATTTTCTTTTTCCTCTTTTTGTCTTAGATTTTCTTAAGCCTTGTTTTCCCATATGCATTTCAGACTTAGTTTGTACAGTTCCTCAAAGCAAACAAAGAACAATTCACGTTAATTGTAAATGAATTACGTCAATTTGGGGAAAATTGACTTCTTTATGAGAATGATAGTTCTATTTTTTTATATAATATTTGTTAATCCTTTGACAGATTTAAGTCTGGGCACTTTACATATCGTTATGACAATGGATGACTGTTGCTAGTATATAGAAAATGCACTTGATTTTTGTGTTATTTATATTGTATATATTGTATATATTGTATCAGGGGCCTTATTAACTCCTCTTACTAGTTTAATAATTTACCTATAAAGTCTTTTGAAACACTTGTATAGGTGGTTTTGCAATCTGTAATTAATGAGAATTATATTTCCTTCCTTTAGATCTTATGACTGTTTAACATACATATTCATTTGTTTACCGCCTATAAAATAAATACAGGATGGACTTGGTAAGCTGAATGCTCCTGAACTTTTCCTGGTGTGAACGGAGTGCTTCCAGATTTCGCCAAGCAGGTGGGCTCTGTGTGAGTATTCAGACTCACCTGATCAGGATGCGTTCTTCCCATGTGCTCCTACTTTTATAAGTGACTTCTTATCGTCAATGCATAATAAGATTTATTCAATGCTCTTGCTATATTGATTGTGGTAGTCATGTTTCTTTGCCTTTGTTAATGTGAAAATATTATTTGTATTGTATGAAAATATCTATTTTTGTCTTTTGAGATTAAATTTGGTTTGCTATGATAAAACCAGCCAGAGAATGTTTCATTATCTTTGTATATGTTGCTGGATTGAGTTAAACAATTTAAGATGTTTAAGATGTTTGTAATTGTGCTTTTCTCATACTGTACTGGTCTGATTTTGAAGTCACATAAAAAAAGTTGAGGTGGTTCTATTTTTTATATTCTCTAGAAGAGTTTGCATAAAATTGAAATGACCTAATACTAGAATGTTACAGCTCATTTTTAAAACTAACTGGCCATTGTGTTTTCTTTGAGGGATCTTTTTGACTATGCATACAATTTTTTTATTTGATGGTAATAGCTTATTTTATTTAGCTCATGTTATTTATTTGGAAGCCGATGTTGGCAAGTTATGTTCTTAAAGAATTTGTCCTTTTCTTTTGGTTTTTCACATTTATCGGCATAAATTTGCTCCAGATGCATTCTGCTGCCTCTCTTATTATTCACTCCCTCACTCACACCCCACCACCCACATATTTTTTTTCCTCTCTTAATATTGAGTGTCTTATTTCTTTTTGTTCCTGGCTGGGTTTGGCTGGTGGACATTGACAAAAAACAAAATTAATAATAATGGGCCATATAATTAAATTGCCTTTTATATAAGTCTTTCCAAAGACTAACTTTTAGCTTTTTTTGTTCCTACTTACTATTTTATGTTTATTTGCTATTGCATAACTTTGGCTCCAGATCTTACATATTTCCTTCATTCTATTTTATTGATTTTCTCTAATTTGCTATTTTTGTTGTGTTTCATAGATTTAATTATATATGGCCTATTATTTTTCTGGCCATGTCCACCAGCCAAGACTCACCAGGAACAAACTGGATTTATTGTTCATTATAATAAGAGGGATTTAAATAATACAACTTTGCTTTGAATTAGCTGCTGTCAGAAAGTGGGGGGGGGGTGATTCTATGATTGAGTGTCTCTGAATAAATCTTATTCAGAAGGAAGGAAGGAAGAGTAGAGAGAGGCTGAAGCTGTATTTGGTAAAGAAGTAGCCATCACTCATATTAGCTGGGAGAGAGGGTTGTAGTCTGTGCTTTGGAAAATGTTTATTTTTTTTGTTTCCAGACATGATTACTTGTTTTGCCTTGATCCGTCACAGTCAGAGTTGTTTTGTTCTTTCAAATTATTTATGTTCAACGGGAGGATGCCAGGCCTGGCTGAGGGCGACAGGCCAGCTCCTAGATGCCAGGAGCTATTTTGTTTTGTTTTTCATTCTCATTTTACAATACTTATTTTTTCACCATGCTAATTTAAATCTATTAATTTACCTCTAAAATCATGTTGTCGGTATCCATACATTTTAATATGTAGTTTTCCCCTTATCTCTTCTAAATATTTTCTGAGTTCCAGTATGAGCTCTTATCTGACCATGAATATGAATTCTTGTATTTGTAGGGTTTCTCTAAGTTATCTCAAATTGTCCCGTTTTATCTTCAGTATGTTGCAGTCAGAAAATATGGATGATGTGGCACTAATTTTGTGAAATATAAGGCTCTCTGCCTGGATATGAACTGGTATCTGGTAAATTTTCAAAAATGCTCCTGTGTTGTGAAAAATGATGGATATTTCTCACTTGTTAGGTACAATGTTCTAAAAATGCCTGCTGGGGCTAGCTTGACAATTTTCTTATTCAACAAACGTGTGTCTGTGTGAGTTTTTTCCTAATCTTTCAACTACTATGAAAGGTACATGTCATCACATACATATGCATGTTATTAGGGGCATATAATCTAGGATTTGTTGTAAATGTTATGATTTGAGCCATCATTTCTAGCATTGCTTTTGGCTTAAGGAATTTTTAAAATGACATTAGATGACACAGATTTTCTCTTTAGTATACCCTTTGTTTACTATTAGCCTGGTATGTAATTTTTCATCTCTATATTTTCAAACATTTTGTGGCCTCATGTTTTTAGAATACACATCTTGTAAATAGAACATAGCTGAATTTTTATTCATATTCAGTCATTGTCATCTATTATCCATTTAACCTATTTATAGCCATTGTGATTATTGACATGTTTGGATTTATTTATAATAGTATGTACTTCCTGTTTATATCTGTTTACTATATTCCTTTTGAATTCTCTTTTCTTAAATGATTTTGAAATCATTGTCCTTTCTTCCCTTTTACTAGTTTAGAAACAAATCATCCTATTTCTATTATTTTGAGGCTATTATAGAAAAGTGAAAAGTGCCGAGTACTATTTTATACACCCTGTATTTGTTTGTATTTATCCATATGTTTACCTTTTTCTTTCTAATCCATCAAGCAGTTCAAACCTGTCTTTTGTATGTTTTTTTCCTTATTTTAAGTATATATGAAAATTTTTTCAAATTTTGTTTGCCTAAAGTTTTTTTTTTTTTTTTTTTTTTTTTTTTTTTTTTTTTTTTTTTTTTTTTTTTTTTTTTTTTTTTTTTTTGGTGACATTCACTTTTGCAAGGTAAATTTACTGTGCATACAGTCCTAGGTTAACATCACTTTGAATACAGCATTCTACTTACCTCTGTGGCTACTTCTGTCTTTTTTGTGAAAGGTCAATGACTATGAATAAACCTCAGGGAAGAGGCGTTGGAGATTGGAGGAGAGAAAAGAAGGTATGAAATTGTCTTCCAGGAGACTGAGAGTATACAGGGGATGGAAAGGGATGTGCCTTTGGGGACAGCTCTTAGGCCCCCTCTGATGAAAATGGCTCTGCATTTGAAGTAAGAGACCCTGTTTCTCCCAGCTTTGCTCAGCTGCACCCACGCACGTGTGGACAAGAGAGAAAGCTGGATTGACCACACTGTGGTTGTTTCACAGTGAAATGGCAGGAGAAAAGAGTATGAGACGAGATCATATGCAGGGGACTAAGAGGCTTCTGAGGAAACGAGGACTGGGAGACACAGCTATGACAAGTTTTAGATCCTGGTGGCACCACAGACTGTTGGAGTGGACGGACTTGCTGGTAAGACAGGAAGCAAAGCTCTAGGATGGGGTCCGCAGAACTGAGTCAATGAACTTACTGCTGATAATAAAACCTAGGGCCGCAGTTCTAATTTTTTTTTTCTCTTGGAAACAATTTGCACTTTTAAAGATTATTGAGTGCTCACAAAATTTTGCTTAATGTGTGCGATGTAAATATTTAATATATCCAAAATTAGGACTGAGGATTTCTTAGTCATTTATAGGTTTATTTAAAAATGACAGCAATAAACTCATGATACATCATAGCATAATTCCCTGATAAAAATAACTATATTTTCTGAAAGATGAAAGACAGTGGGAGAGTGTCACTCTTTTACATTTTTACAAATCTTTTAAATGTTTGGCTTATTGGAAGACAGCTGGGTTTTTATATCTGCTTCTGGATCTCATAATGTGCTTAGCTTCTGGTAAACTCCACTGCAGATATGTGAAAAAATGACAGTTAAAGAGAGAAATAATTCCTTTGCATTACTGCGAAAATAATTTTTACCTCACAGACACTCTGAATGTGTCTCAGGTCTTCAGGGGTACATGGAGCTTATATTGAGGGGGTCATGACAGAGAGTCATTATCTAGTGTATGACAGAGGAAATGAGTGAATAAAGACATCTGTTTATTTGAGATGAGGACAGCAAGAAAGTAAGAGCCCAGAATACTGGAAGGAACACCCATGTATAAGGTGATCAAAAGCTATATCACCTATCTGGTATCAATGATGAGATGGAAAGAGAATCAACAATAATACTTAAACTATAGATAATTCTGAAATTGTTGCAAGCAAACTAGGATGTTTGACGGAAATTGGATTTACCAATAAGGACAGGAGAAGTGTTGAGAGGATAACAGTGAGTGAGGAGATGAAATCTTTAGGAACGAGACGGAGCAGAGAAGGACCACATGGGCGAATGATGAATGAACGGCATGGTCTAACCACCAGATCAGCACTGGGGCTTTTGTTTTTACCTAAAAGGTGAGAAAGAAACCAGAGGACACCTACTCCACCTTGTACACCCATCGGGAGGAAGCAGTGAAGTTTAGGAAGAAACATCTTCCAGGATGAGCCATGTGATGGCAGACATGACAGGAGGAAAGCAGTGTTCAGAGGAGAGTCGAGGATGGAGAGGGTTCCCTGGCTGGTTTCTCAGGGCACGGTGAGAGGGTTTAGGAGTTGGAGGAGAGTCAAAAATAGCTTCAAACAGCATCATCCGGTTTTAGAGTGTGCTGAGAAAGGAATAACACCATAGTCCTTGGAGAGGACAGCAGTGAACAGGTATTAAGGGCATAATGAACCTGGTTTCAATGGTCTCGAGGCAGGTAACGCTGAGGAAATGGAAGGCTGAGGATAAAGTCTGGCTAACATCATGTGAAACAGAGTCTCACCGCATAAAGAAGATTCCTTTCTCTTCTATGTACGAGAAGTGAACAGGAAGATAATACAGTGGCTGGTCAGTGGAGCTCCAAGGTAGTAAGGATGGCAGCTCCCTCCATCCTTAGCTGCCTCTCTACCACCCTTAGCAGGTGCTTGCCATTGTCCAGATGGCCTCATGAGCCGAGAAGGCTGTGAGAGCCCAGTCACCATACCAGAAAGCAGGAGGAGGGAGGAAGGAAGTGTGACACCGCAGCTGATGTCCTCATCCGAAGACACCATTCCAAAAAGAGCCTTCTGCCCAGCAGTGTCCACTTTTATGAGCCATGATCTGAGTAGAAAAGGAAAGCCTCTGAAATTCCCTGGGGAGATTTAAAAACAAAGCAGGGCAGAAGGAAGCATCAGCCTCCCCTGATTCACATTTCCATGGCCTGGGGTGGTTCGAGTTGTTTGCATTAAAAAAAAAAAAAAAATTCTCTCCATCCAGGGAGTTCCCTTGTGTCCCCAGGGTTGAGATCCACTGTATTAGGCAGATTATGTTTCACCAGTTACAGCTGTTTTTTTTTTTTTTTCATGGTAGTCATGTTCTATAAACTCATCACAAACTGAATTAGTGAATATGGCACCATCATTACATTTTAACCAACCGATCAACACCTAACCTTGTAGTATGTATGTTTCTGTTTAAGGACACCTTATTTTATATTTATTAATTAACACTGAACTCATTGAACGCATGGCCAACAGCTCTGTAACTCAGGCCTGAACAAAACTTATCTAACACTCATTTTCTCTGTAAGGCATGTCACAGCCTCAAAACACGAGACAGCAATTTGTCACGATACTGCCTATTAGACCGAATGATGCCCAAAGCTTGTTTTAATAGGTCAGTAGTGATCAAATATCAGTCAATTCAAATGATTCAATCTAATGTTTATGTCTATATATATATATATATATATATATATATATATATATTTATATATATAAATTTATATATATATATATAAATGTTCCATGCAGTCATTTTGCACACATACACATACACTTCTGGAATATGGTCAAATGTTAACTGGTTGGTTATCTCTGTGTGTTGAAATATCAGGTGGAAGCTTTTTTTTTTTTCTTTATGCTTATCATACTATCCATTATTAGAATAACTTTTAAAATAACAGAGGACACAAATTGAAAACTTAATATTCTCAGATTTGAGACTGTAGAGTATTCTCAGAGGATTAAATATAGTCTTCATAAATAAAGTATTTTCATAGGATTAAATATAAAATTTAGAAACTGAATTTAAAAAGCTATTAAGCAAATGAACAACTGTTCAATCTCAAAAATTTTGAAAACAACCTGAAATGGGATTTTTTTTTGCCAAAAAATAGCGAGTTCTCTTTTTAAAATGCTGTTTTTAGACAATGCTTCTGTTCACAGAATTTTCATGAATAATAAATAGAAATAAATATTAAAAGCTTGAAAATGTGAACAGATTTTCATTCAGTACTTGAATTAAACATCCAGTTCAAATTAATAAATCTATTTCATTATTTTAAAACATAAATTTTGAAGGAAGTCATTTAGAACGTAGATAATTAGACTTATTTTGTGAAATTTTCTCTTTATAAATTACAGAAATAGAAACATATTTAATTTCTTCCTCCCTTCAATGACTATTCATGAAATAATAATTATTGATAAATAAAGTGAAAGATTGATTAAATTGATCCAGATTATTCCAGAAAAACAGCAAGAAAAATAAAACAGCCAGAAAACAACCCAACTCAATCTCTAGCCCATCCAATGGTCAAAAGTAAGGAAAGTAATCACTCAGCACCAAACTTAGAAAATGAGCTGGGCTGTCGTTATTATTTAAAATACATATTGTGAAGGAAAGAGGAAGTAGTATATCAAAATTATAGTTTTCAAGCACTGTCATTCCTGATTAACTATTCTGTATTTTGTTCTTAGGGTAGGATTTTCCCACTGTCCTCACTTCCTATTTAGACTGGGTGGTGATGACAATGAATGCGATGGTGGTGAATTTTCTTCAGGTGTAGCTTGTTTACTTCTGGGCTCAATGTCAGCTGCTCATAAGAAGGGTCCACTGCAAGAGGCCCAACGTGGCTAGGGCTAAGTGCTTTCAGGCTCTTAGATTTTTTGATTCTTTTGTTACTATTCATTATTTGACCATAGGATATTTAGAAATATATGTTTAGTTCTCAAATACTTAGACTTTTCCTCTCTGTCCTCTTATTTAATTTGCAATTTAAGGTTGGAGGAGGTATTTGTATGATTTCAATCCATTTACATTTACTTTTATTCCTGAAATATGGTCTATCTTGATAGATGTACTTTCTGAATTTGGGATGAATGGATATGCTAACACTGATAAGTGAAATTGTCAATTAGGTCATGTTAGCTTATAATATATCTATATTATTACAAATTACTCTAAAGCCTAAAGGACTTTCTTAAAATTTCTTGTAGTACAGATTTGCTGCCAAAGCATTCTCTCTCTCTCTAGAAAATATTTTTATTTTGCTTAATTTTTAAAAGGTACTTTTACTGGAAATAAAAATCTAGGTTGGAAACATTCTAGGCTTTTGAACTGTTCATATAGTATCTTCTGGCTTCCATTGTTTTTTATGAAAAGTTGGTAGGTATTGATATCATTGTTCTCACATGCTTTTTTTGGTCTTTACTTTGAAGATGTTTCCTTTAAGTTTCCTTTAAGTTTGATTGTCAACAGTTGATTTATCTACGGGTTGTTTTCTTTGTATTTTTTTCTGCTTAAGACTGATGAACTTCTTAAATCTGTAAATTCATGTCTTTCACCAAATTGAGAAAAACTTTGTCCATTAATTCTTCAAATACAGTAAGATTAAATTTACAGGGATGTTTAACCTTTTGTTTGACTTAACTCAAACTTTAATCTCTGCTTCTCTTTTGTCAACAGCAGGTGTCTCCCATTCTCCTAGCTCTGTCTGGAGTTCCTGGAGTCTGTTACATGCCATCCTACTTCTCGGATCTGCCAGAAACTGGACCAGAGTTCATATACAGAATTTGGTCCTGTTCATTTGTGGTTTCCTTTTCTGAGTTTTTCTCCTTCTCTGATTGTTTAATATCAGTGGTAGCCACAACTGTCTTCTTGTTCTTCAATTAAGTAAGCATGTAGGTTTACAGCTAAGTTTTAGACACCGTATGTAAGGCTACCTTCTTTACAGACACACAAGAGTTTCAAGATAAAATAATATTTACTTTCTTAATCTCAGTGATGAGAACATGTGTGTTCACTTTTTCACTTATATTCTTTTGTGTCTATTTATCAGTTAGTATATTTTAAGGCTGCTTTCTCTGGTTAGGAGTTTTCAGTTTACTAGATAATAGCAAAGCGTGGGCAGTATTCTAGGAGAAAGAATTTTAGAGTTGGAGGGAATCTTTATGATCGCTTAGACTTGTTATGCAGAAAGTAATACCTATGTAATGTTAAAAGCAAGACAACAGACTGCAAATGGAGTCACTTATGCTAAGCCCCACATCACCAAACTGAGACTTAAATTAATGACAGTCTCTGCTCTTCCAAAAATGGAATCTTAAATCATTCAATTAGGAAGCACCAGATCAGCACTCGTAGGTAATCTGCCCGATAGCCCCCACCATCTCCTAAAGGAAATAACTGCAGTAACTCTGCAGACCATTTTTCTGCTTAGTGTAACTTTCTTACTCTCGCTCCCTTCTGCCTATAAAAGTCTTTTATGTTGTACTGCATCTTGGAGCTTCTTTCTACCTGCTAAATTGGATGCTACCCAATTCAAATTGATTTTTTGCTCAAATAAACTCAAAACTTTTAATATGCCTGTTTATCTTTTAACAGTAACATAAGCAATCTTTCCCATTGGCACACTGTTAATGACAAAATTGGTACGTGAAAACACACTGCAAGTCCTTCCAATGCTCACTATTCAACAAAAATGCATAAATGTCCCAAATGGTCTTAGGTGCATTTTATTTTATATGATTTTATTTTAGACAACAAATCTGTGTTTTAAAGACTAAATATCTTTGGAACATGATAGCTTATTACTGCAGAATGATAGGTATTCATTATGAATAGGAAGGTTAAGAATTCACAGGTTATAATTAACTGCAGGCAAAAGTGTTGGTTCTTTGTCAAAATATATTTTCCTTCTTAGTAACAACAAACGAGATTTAAAATGTTTCTTTATCAGCATTTCTCAAGTTTCTTGAAACTCTAGGGTTATCTTGCCAACAGTACCCTCTGGATATCATTCATCAGGTTTCCATTTGACTGCACTCCTGTGATACTTCAATAACCTTGAAATAAAACTCATATCCCAGGGTACACTTCTTACCAGCCTCTTCCAGAGAAAAACACAGATAAAAGAAAAAAAAAAATCTTCCTAACACTTTGACAGGTTTTTCATATGCTAATGATAACTATTACAGCCTAGGGACCATTCAGCGTGGAGACAGACCTATTGGAACAGATCCCTGTCAAATGAGCATCCCTGAAAATGCTCACTCATATTCCGCGAGGAACTGAGACTCTTAAGGAAAATGAAGAGGATGAATCCCAGGTCTCATCATTAACTTTGCCACTTTTGTTTCCTAGTTATGTTTTTCAATTATCCGTAGTAATGTAAAAGTTACATCCAAATTGAATGATGTAGAGACTCCATGAGACATGCACCCTTTCCTAAGCACAGATTATTGACTGAATAATATTTTGCCCAAAAATCTTCAATAAAGATGAACCTAGTGATTTGCTGTTGGTGATTATAATATCTCTTACAGTCACTGAAATATTTTATAAGACATTTTAATCTGGAACTTTTTAGGTGTTCGTATGAGGCTGTAATAACCAGATTATACTTTTGCAACTAGCAGCAAAGCATTTGTTTTTTTTTCTTAATCAAATGAAATTGGTTCATACTAAAAGTTAATGAGAGACCATGGTGGCCTTTGGTGGCGGCTGCGACACCAGAACCCTATGTTCTGGGTCTGGCTGAAGCTCTAGCTCTATCTAAAGAGCCTCCACCAGCTTCTGCTTTATGAACTTGAGCTTCTTCTTATGTCGGACAATTTCAGCCTGCAAGGGAGCAGGCCACTCAGCCTAGGAAGCTTGTCACTCAGACTTGTGTCCTAAGCCTTAATTATCGTGCATCAAAAGGCAGTTGAAAAAGATGGGTTGTTCCTGAGTCTGTCCTTGTCACAGGAAGAACAAGTAGCAACCATCTCTAGATGAAACACCATTATGAACATCCCAGAATGCAGGGGTGAGGCTGAAGCACCCCCTGGACCACAGAGACTGCAGAGGGCAGCACTTGGAGGTTCAGAGAGGGCATATTCTACACGCACTGCTCATCCTTAAGGCTGGCACATCACCCCATCAGGAGGGCCATCCCGGCTTACATATTCTCCAGGGGAAAAAGAGAAGCCAAGGTGTGTTTTCAGTTCCCCCGGCATTGTGGGATGCTTCCCGTGAGGTCCAGTTGGGTCCTGCCTCGTGGAGCTCACTGGACAACCTGCAGGACTCCACAACTGGGGACCAGATGGACGGAGAGGAAACTAACCAGTGCTCAGGGCTTAGGAGCCCGCACTCCTGCCTACAGCGGTCCCTGAGAAGGGCTGCCAGCCAGTGGCTCTGCCCAACAGCTCAGCCAAACTGATCCACAGAAGTCAATAACAGAAGGGAAACTGAAAAATTCACAAATATGTGGAAATTACATAGAACTCTTCTGAAATATCGATTGTTGAAATAAGAAGTCCAAAGGTATAACATAGATCTTGAATGGAAATGGAACACAACATGTAAAAGTTTATGGGAAGCACCAGAAGCAGTTCTAAAAGAAAAGGTTATAGCTATAAATGCTTGCATTAAGAAAAAAGGAGGATCTCAAATAAACAACCTAACAACCATACATCTTCAGGAACTAGAAAAAGAAGAATAAATTAAGCCCAGATTTATCAGAAAGAAGCAAAAATTAAAAATTAGTGTAGAAATAATGAAATAGAAAATAGTAAAACAACAGAAAAGATGGACAACATTAAGTTTACTCTTTAAAAAAGATAAACAAAACTGATGAACTTTTAGCTAGTCTTACCAACGGAAAAAAAAACTCAAATGAATAGAAGCAGAAGTGAAAGAGCAGAAATTGATAACACAGAGTTACAAAGCATTATAAGAGACTACCATGAATAATGATATGCCTACAAATTGTACAATCTAGAGAAAAACAGATGTATATCTAGAAACATACAACCTACTAAGATTGAACCATGCAGAAATATGAAATGCGAATAGACCAATAATGAGTAAGCAGATTGAATCGGTAATCAAAATCTTATCAAACAGAGAAAAGCTCAGGACCAGATGAGCTTTGGGTGAATTCTACCAAACATTCAAAGAAAAGTGAATACCGATCCTTCTCAAACTCTTCTAAAAAACGGAAGAGAAGAGAAGACTCCCAAACTCATTTTGCAAAACCAGTATCACCCTGTTACTCACGTTAACCTTCTATGTTGCCAACCAAGTGTCTGTGTTAGGATTTTTGGACACCTCAGTCTCTAACAACAGTGTATATACTCTTCGATTCAATCTCTAGATTTTTTAAAAGAAGCCTACTACAAAAGAAGTTTCCTTTTTTTGAAATAATACCACTGGGTTTTGAAAAGTCTTAAGACTTCAGTTTCTCTACGTTTTTGTCTGGGTCAAAACCATTTTTTCCCCTCTCGATTTTGTTTTTAGTGCTTTAGTCATTACTCCCACCTTGCTGCCATCTACAAATATCAGAGCCAGGCCCTTTGTAGGTCTTCCTCCTGGCTGTTAAATTTTTAACAAAACGGCTAAGAGCCAACACACTATAGCAGGACTTTGCTAAAGACAGTTCTGCTTTGTAGTTTGATATTTATTAACCTTCTTGAGGCCTCTAGCTACAATGCCAATTGATTTTTATGTGAAAAACTATTCATCTTCCTTTGGCTATTTTTTCTTATCTTTAATATGGGGGTAGATTTTATAGCAGTTTCTCAAAGCATCTGTGGTAAGAGACAGCTTTGCTTTTTAATTGCCAATCGTCAACGAAATATGCTTTTGTATAATACAATGAAAAATAACATGTAAAAAACTGTCAGAAAAATGGACTATTATTGAGACATGAAATGATTCATATTATTAGACTCAACAGATATAAAATTACATCTTAATAACCATATTAAACATATGAGACAAAAGGGTTGTAAAAACTATATATTTTATTCATTGAAATTGTGCTTATGGATAATTAGTATAAAAATATTACAATTTGACTTTTTGCTGCTCTCCAACTTTACTGAAACAAAGGTTATGAATGAAGCATCACTGCCCACACTAAACTCCTAAATGCACATTTTAAATTAATTCTGTGTATGTCAATAATGTTTTTAATGTGGCAGATGAACTTGCATTTTGCTTGTTGATGTATCCAATTTAGATTGGATAAATGGCAATGGCATTCATAGAGGTTAATGTATATCTTGGCCTCAGCCTTTGATTTTATAGTACTCATAGCAGAAAAGCCAGTTTCAGAGAGGTATGCTGCCTGGACTGAAAGAAAAGAATTTGAAGTCAATTCAGTAACATTAAAGAATTCACATTCATCTAAGATAAAGCAGGAGATTTTGTATTTTTAAAATTTATCTTCAATCCTTCATCAGTAGTGAGTGCCAACCATTAATCTTATAACTTTAAAGTTACACTTTAATAAAATAAAGGGATTTTCTGTTTGTCTGGTATGAATTTTTAATAGAAAAATAAAATTTAAAATATTCTATTAAAGTTGTTTGGAGATAATTTTTCACAAATTGCAAAATCAAGACTCATTAAAATGTGTGTGTGTGTGTATGTGTGTGCGCGTGCACCTCTTTCAGGAATGGAAGTATTAAGATGATTTTAGAAATTCAAACATTTGGTCCAGGGCAAACTGTATTTAGTGCCCTGATCAGTTGGTGATGCTGAATGGGAGATTCAAAAGGAAAATTAGCATTTCTTACTAGATTACATTACCAAATTAGAAAATGTGACTATCTGCTAGGAAATAGTATTCCAGTATTTTATATACAGAGATTCGAGGTGGACTCTCACACAAACATCATTAATTTGCTCAGTCTGTCTCTGCTCCTTAAAGAGATAATCTCCAGGGTGCTAGCTGTCACAGTGCTGAGTCACTAATGCATTTTGACTTCACGCTAGAAGAAATTGCTTCACATCTTTTTTTTGACAGTTGTTGGCAGAGTTTGTAAATCATGATGTTTATTTAAACATTTTTTAAAAGACGTGCCCAAACTGCTCTTGGTTTCATGTAGTTCAGACATAAAATCATTTCATGCAGAAACTCAGAGAATTCATGAGTTCTACAGATTGCCCATCTATAACTTGTTGCCACTTGCATTTAAATCTTTTAATATATTATGGGCGATGAGGCTTATCATTGTGGAAATCTTAATAAAATTATGCCTAAAATGATAGAAAATTTCCGCTCATGAAGGACTTTTAATTCTAGTTAATATTCATTAAGCATCCAAGCAGAACTGTACTTCCTTTTCTGTGCTTTTATGAAATTTGACTCTGTGTATGTGTGTGTGTGTGTGTGTGTGTGTGTGTGTGTGTGTGTGTGTTTATTGCTGCTGGAACAAATTACCATAAACTTGGTGCCTTAAAATGAAATTTATTCTTTTTTAATTAAAGAAGTCAGAAGACTGACTTGTGTCTCACTGAGCTAAAATAAAGGCATTGTAGGTCTATGTCTCTTCCTTGAGTTTTTAGGGGACAAATTTGTTTCTTTCAAGCATCTAGAGGCCACCCATATTGTCTGGCTCATATTCACATTTCTCCATCCTCAAAATTGGGCCATGTCCTTCTCACACTGCCATCTCTAATTCCCCTTCATCTGTCAGCCTCTTCCACTTTTAAGGATTCTTATGATTACATTGGGCCCACCCAGATAATCCAGAATAATCCTTCTATCTCAAAATCAGCTAATTAGCAACATTGATTCTATCCGAACCCTTAGTTCTTTGCCAGGTGGCTTAACATAGTTTCAGGTGCTGGTGCTGGTACGTGGACATCTTAGGTGGGAATTATCATGGCTATCATCTTGCATCTCGTCTTGTATCTAAAACCATTGCACCCCAACACACCGGTCATATCCATAGAAATACAGATCAGCCAATTCACTCAAAATGTTGAAACCAGTTGTGAATAAAGACAAACCAGCATTTATGTTGAATTATAAATACAAATTTTTAGAACTCTATTAAAGCCAGTTATAAAATTTGGTCAGTAACATATAGTCTTTGAACTATCTTTAAATACGAGAGGAAATAGAACACAAGCCATTAAATCGAACTGTAAGAAGTAACTTTCCAAAGACTCTGTCCTGCCACTTGTTCAAATAGCTTCTAGTTTCACATGACTTATTTTGATAAAAGATGCTTTACATGGTTTTGGGAATAAATAGAACATTTATTTGTAATCTATGTAAAATAATGAGGAATAATTGAAAATTATCTGAAGAGTTAAAAATATGTAATACTTGTTTTTCTTTACACCAGAATCTGTAAATCACAAAATCTGTCCCTGATAAAATGTGGCATCTGTGTACGAAGTCTCTGTTAGGGGTTCTCGCTCTCTTCCGGCATGGTGGGCCCTCTGAGATTAGACATGCGGCTGTGCGAACCATCCTAAAATGTTTTGCCAAGCGCATCTCAGGGACTGAGTGAAGGGTCGTTGGGAAAGAGGAAAAATAAACCTTCCCAGCAAGAAATGCAGGGGGTCATCCCCCATCTGGCTGGAGCCAGCCTTCCAAGTTCATGTCCTGCCTCTCCAGTGTGCAGCTGTGGGCCAGTTCCTTGGGATCTCTGTACCTCCGTTTGCTCGAGATGCAAAAGGATTCTAATAATAGAGCCACGAGGTTACTGTCAAGGTCGGTTTTGTTGACTATGCAAGCCCCTGAGAACAGCAGCTGGCATGTTTTAAGTTTATCATCTGTGTTCATAGTAAAAGAGAGAGAGGCTCAGAGATTTGTCACATGTCACATAACTAGAAAGACAGAGGAACTGAGCCCAGTGCTCTGATTCTTAACTCTGGCTTTATGTTTAAGACGCCAGAACTATCAGCAAGATATATGCTCCTAGGATTTAAACAATCCGCTTGTGAAACACCATGTTTGGCCTTGCATGAGGATGTTCCTATAATGAAATGTTTTGCAACTTTCTGAGGTTATTCATGTATATATATTTTTTATCACAAATTTGTAATTTGACTACGGATGCCATAGGTCTGTGATCCCCGTGACCTCCCAGAATTTCTGATCATTTTCTCAGGGTTCTCATAGGATTCCACTGGGATTCTTATCAATCTTTGGTTTGGATTCGTCACTTCTCCTGCTTTCTCTCGATACAAGTTGCTAATCTTATCTGCACATCTGTAGCCTGATATTTTCTGCTTCATTTGTCCTACACTTGGACATAATCTCTCAATTCTCTGATGTACCATTAATAAAAGATCAGGAAGTGATTTCATCTTTTCCTAACGTTTGGGGTGTATTTCAGGGAGAATTATGACACGGTACAAGTAATCTTAAAATGTCATATAGGATTCTTTTGCTGGCCTCCGGCCTTCTGTCTCCTCACATAGGAAACGTCCCAGCTCCTTCTCCCTCGTGTGTCAGAAAGATCAAAGTCCCAGACTCTCCTGCATGCTGCCAGCGCAGAAGGCAAGATCAGCTAAATTCAGAACTTCCACTTCACATGACCGCTCAGAAAATAATTTTTAACATCATTTTATATAAATTAATTAAATTAGTTATTGGGGCCCTAAACATAATCATGTTAGACACAGCCTGCATCCCACTGGAAACTAACTTTGAAATTTTAAATTATTTTTACTGTTCATGAATTTTTGTAGATACTGACCATTTATCTATTGAGTTACAGAATAACATGAAACAATTTTAATAAAAAACAGTCAAATCTCCATAGTGGGATAGGAAAAAAAAAATAAAAAGAAACCAATATTTATCCAGTGGGGTTTTCAGCAGTGTGATTTTTCTCTGAAAAACTTTATGTACAGAAAAAGACTATTTGCAGTTATTTGAGAGATAAATGACTATTGTTTGATTAAAGCAATGCATCATAAAAAATGCTTCAGCTTAGCTTTAAATTCAACTCAAAATTTCATTCTTCTCATTTCATTTCAAACTTAGTAATTCTATTCTTTCAGATAATTTAAATTGCATCTTCAGATGTAATATTTTTATTCAGTTTTGCTTTCAAATATTTAAATATTGACACAGTAAGCAAAATTTTCCAAAATTTAAACAGATCTTGTACATCTAATAAATGAAACAGTTTAAGTACAGCGAGCCAGGAGTTCTAACCATGTCAGTATTCTTTAAAATGCAGTTGAGATGCTGTGATAGCACATAGCTTGCTGTAGCAAGTTGGAATGAGTTACTCAACCAGATATTTTAAAAATGAAATCCCAAGACCAACCTTTCAGAATCTCTAGGATGATAATTTTATTCAATATTACAGGCTTTCCAATGCCAATTGTGTGCATGTTGTTCCAATGATTAAAAATTGTATTCTTAATTTTGCCATTAAATAACAAGTCATTTTATTTGTTTATTCTTATCTTCTTTATATTTAATTATTCATCTTTCCAGGATTAAAGATCTATCCAGGAAATAACTTTATCATCTCTAGAAAGTTGAATACAGTGACCTGCCCCCAAACTGAGGCTAGAATGTTGAACCTGAGAGCAGTTTATGTCCAGAGTGATTTGATTTCTAACATTGATTGACAAATTGAGCTATCTAATAAGCACCTGTAAACAGAAGGTATGTAAAATACACTATAATTCCATAATTGCTTCTACCATAAACCACCTTATTTTTGTTTCTCAATTCTTTTTTCTGTATGGATTGGAGAAATTCTATATCTTTCTGACACCACACCACACCATACACACACACACATTTATACACACACATCGCAGCTAAATTGCTTCCCTCGTCTCTTTATTATAATTTCATTGAATTGTATATTAATAAAACATTATTTAGGTCTAGCCCAAATAATTCTTAGATATTTTCATGGAACTTCAATGGTTCTGAATGCTTTCCTTCTTTTTCTGGCCCTGGTAGGCCACAGCACTGAACTCATGCTTATGGAGCATTTATGTGTATGGTATTTTACATACGTTGTGATTTAAGCTTCCTAAATTTAGTATGGTGTTTCCTGCTATTCTGTTCTCAAAAATTAGGAGAGTGCTTCAGAAAATATAAACAGCGAACATCATGCCATCGAACTGATGTGTGGCAGGCAGGGCCAGAAGCCCAAGGCCGTCTGGTACGGGGCCGAGAGTCTATCTATCATAATGTGGGCCTCGGTTTTTTTAATAACCATCACTGAAGTATTTATGGAGATGCTTATATACTAGGCACAGATTTTCAAGAAGACACAAAAATTCCCTCTCATGGGAGGCTATGTAGATGAAGTGGGAGTTGTAATCCTATAACGTCTCCAAGTGCAGAAAGAAAGGCTGTGGCTGACAGCAAGCAGGGGAGGGGAGAGGGGGGTGATTTACTGCGGTGTGGGAGGTACCTGAGTGCCACTGTGCAGGGGAGAGAGCTGGCTCTGAGGAGTGGGACGACCACAGTTTAATGCTTGGCTTGTTTACTTGCGCTGTGTGACTTGGGACACGTGACTTAACCATTCTGGGCCGTTGTCTCCTCATCTGTAACACGAGGACACTAATATCTAGTATGCAGCATTAGTCTATATAGACTGATACAAAGGGCGCATTAAAAGTGTGTGTTTCCATGTGCTTGAAAACGTGAACTATTACAATACGCTTTAAGAAAGTCTTCCTATAAATTATCTCTCTTTTTCAATATACATATTTACTTTTTTTTCTGTGCAGTTTAGTAAAGCAATTGCTATTATCCCTATTTTTTAAACATAATTTTGCCAATACTACACCTCTTAGAAAAATGACAGGTTCGCTGTACACATATTTGGGGAAATTATGAAGCAAGACCATTCTGATTTTCTTAGAAAGTAAAAATAATAAAAAATGTTAAATTAAACTTAATATTGTCAATTTCAAATATAGAGTATCTATATCTTTTTCAGACCGTCTTTATTCAAGGACCAAGTCATTTATCAACAGCCAACATCCCCATCCTCTCTCTCTCGTCTCTATAACCGTTCCTCTTAATCTTCCTCCCCCTTTTCAGTGTCTAAAAATTTAGTGTAGGGAGGATTTTAATTCTCAATCAAACACACATTCAAGAACCATGATATATTCATATTTTCTTCTTTAATGTGCGTTGATTTCGTTCTTTCTCTTCAAGGCAAGTCTCACAAGCATGGCAATTTTCGTCTGGGATAATGACAGCCATGCAGCAGGAAAGTTTTGACTGAAATGCAGAAATAACTTCTTTTTTACAAATTATGTTGGTGTAAAAGGGCTTTAGAGGAACCTGTGGTTTACTTTCGTCACCTTGATTCACTCATTAGTAGTGATTTCCTTTGGTCTTCCAAATTTCCTTTGATCTGGTACCACAGGAGAGCAAAGTCGAGCCACACAGAGAGCTTGCCAGGAAGCGCTCCCTCTTCCCACCTCTCCCATTTGACGTCTGTTTCCCTCTCCCTTTTAGAGACCATTTGAAGAGAAAAGTGGGAACCACAGCAGTAATTTGAACTAGGTGACACGGTTCTGATGTTTGATAAAGATATCCATAATGAGGATCTGAAATCACCAGTACAATCACTGTTCGCTTGTGTTAAAATCCTATGTCTTGGGCATTGAATTTATACAGTTTTGAAAATAATTTTAAAAATATTTTTCACCTGCTTAATTAAGTCTCTCTTATTTATTGGTAGCCATACATTACTTTTGGCTGGTTAAGGTTTGTGTTATATTACATTTTCTGATGAAGCTGAGTCTGAGCTAATGGAATTTGTTTGTTTATAATTAGAATACTCTCCTGCATGAATAGTCATGTATAACATCAACTATTCAGTATATAACCATCAGTTAATGTGATAGCCTTTGTACAATGAAATAAATACACTGCAATTCTCTTTATCTCACATCATGTAACTCCTGAAATGATAATCACGTTTCTCTTGAAATTTCAACTATTAATTGTCCAGGTAATCCTTAATGTTTCCATATGTATAGTTAAGCAAATGAAATAAAATCAAACATAGTAGTAACAATTTATAAAGAATAAAAGATTAGATTTTTAGTAAAGGTATATTCTTGAGAATCTAATACAATTACATTTTTAGAGCTGAAGGGATGTGTATCTGTGAATCTACACATCCCCTGGAGATTCTGAACTTACTGGTAATAGTTGGGGTCAGTATATATCTCTATCTCTATCTCTATTGAATCAAGGAGAGAGAGAGGTAGAAACAGGAGGGGGAGGAGAAAGGAGAGAGTGGGGGGGCAGAGAGAGAGAGAGAGAAGAAGGAGGAGGAGGAGGAGGAGGGGGAGGAGGAGGAGGGAGGGAGAAAGAAAGAGAATTAATTACTGATGAAGAAGAGATTTAAGCCAGGAAGCCAGATATAGGGCTTTCCACATATTGATGTCATCTTGATCTAGTCACCTGACTTATGTAAATTTAAAATTCATTGTCTCAGAATGGAAACAATGAACCCCCTTTTCCATTCCGAGGTTGGAAACAAGTTAAGGAGGTACCATGGTTTCCCACACGAGGTCAGAAGTGGAGCTGGTATACAGCCAGGTGAGTTGGGTGGCGTCTCCTCTAACATCTAACCGAAATAAGGAGCAAGGACGCCAGGTAGGTCATGAGAAACACACTAACCTCTCTCCATCATTCAGGTAGCAACATAGAAGACACGTCGGCAGGCCTGAGGTGCCGAGTCAGGGTGGAGCAGAGGCAACGTTGTTGATGTGACACAAAGGAACAGATTGACATGGTTTTGCTGTGTCCCATACAGCAGGGAGGTGGGGACCACAGTTATGGCTATAATTTAGCCTGTAATAAAGCTTACTGTTCCTGAGATATCTGTGTGCTTTCTTCATTCTGAGAAAAAAAAAAAAATGTGTGTGTGGGGGTGGGGTGGAGGTGTGCTATGGACAATGGCATCCTTAAGGGCCAATATTTCTGGTCCAGGTTTTTCTCCATAGAAGAGTTGGATATGGGAAGGGATAATGTTTCCTATTAACTGTCCTCTGAGAGAAATCACAAAGGTCAGTGACAGACAGGACAGCGAGACACACAAATTCACCAACGGGCATTAAAAATCAGGGGAGGACCGAGTGACAGCATTGGCAGCCTCGGCTTGTCCACCGCGGGGGAGAATGGCAGCAGAGTCACCAAGGGGGACAGGGAGAGCAGCGCGCAGACCAGAGAGGTGTAGGATGCAGGTGAAAGCTTTTCCGTGTCAGGTGCCCCATTGGAGGGACTCTTAGTAAGAGTCCCTTTTCTCTCCGTTTTCTATCTTCCTATGCAGGGGAAATACACATTCTTGCCTACTACATCCTTCTCCTTCCCTGGGTGTTTCCTTTACCACCACAGAAGACAATTCACTTCTGACATTTCTGGTCACCAAAGGTGTGTGGGGTTTTCTGCACACCCAGCAGTGCTCTGCGAGGCCAGGTGGGTGTCCTACAATTCAAGCCAGCTCAACTGTGAGACACTATCTAGCCAGAGATAGTGAGATCCCACAGGTGCACACTCAAGTCCACAGGACTGTCCTCCCCCAACTTTGAATGCCAACCACAAGTAGTAGATCCCCAAGTGACCCATAACTTCTTTCTGACTTGGCTACAAACTGGTCCCCATGATCTCATCCCCTTTTAAATACGATTAATTTGTGTGAGTAAAATGACTTGGTTTTGGACCAATAAATATGGAGAGATAATAGCCTGTAAAATCCTTGTGTTCTCTCCATCTCTCTCTCTCTCTCTCTCTCTCTCTCTCTCTCTCTCTCTCTCTCTCTCTCTCATAACTCATAACCGGATGTGAAGGAATTCAAGATGGCAATGCCACAGAATGAAAGTCACTGAATCTCTGTCACTGGAGGAGAGGCACTGGCCTGCATCTGTCTGTGACAGCGTCTAGAAAAGCCACTGATCTGAGTGGTGTTTGTTCCAGCAGCTGTTGTCACTTATGTTGTTTAATATAATAGGTATGTTCTTATGTTTAGTTTGTCCCAGAAGCCCAGGTAACTGGATAACAGCTTGCTGTTTGGGACTATTACCAGCAAAATGATGGAGAGGAACTATCTGCTGATGTGATGAAAATTGAATGCAGCTTTTTATGATATAATTAATGACTTTATAAGGACTCCTCGGGAGGTTACAACTTAACAAGTAGGCAAGCAGGCCTCTTAAATAACTTGGTAACAGTCAACATTAAACAGATTTTATTTTTAAATTATAAAAGGAAGTAAAAATCTCTCTGTACGGACACGAGACACAATATACCAGAGTGTCAGGTACTTGCAAACAGATTTAACAAATCTGTCTGATATAATCAAGAAGTAACTATGATTTGAAGGCTGTTCATCAGATAAAAAGTCAGTCCATCATCAGAGGTAGTTTATTTCTGATTGGAGCTGAATTCTCCCATGGCAATCAACTAAAGGGCCTACCTATAAGTCATACCTGGACTTTTCAAGTCGCTTGCTTGTTTGCTTTTTCTTCTTGAATTTTGTCAACAGGGTGAGTGTCCTTCCCTCTCTCTCACCACTTGAAAATCCAAAGAGAAAATGAGAGAAAGATCACATTGCTTAACATTGAGGAATTTATAGAACAGCAGGTGAAAGTTAATTCCTAAAGGTCTCTTAAGAGAGCAAACACAACGGTTCTGTCTCGATATACAGCTAACTGATGAAATAAGTTTGTCTACAGTTGACTTTAATTTTTAATTAGCCAACCAGGTTCTGTTGACCTAAACTGTCTACTAAATCAAATGCATTAGGAAAACTACTGAAAATCCTAATGAGATTCCCTCATTATTCTCCAGGTCTAGGAGTAACTGTGATCTTCTGCATGGAACATTCCTGATGCCTGATTTTCTTTAAGCGAAGCTGTCTACTCTCCCCTTCGTTCTGTTAAAACAAATGGTACATACCTTCTCGGCATGTAACCCATAGGATTTATTCCTGCTTTTCAGCCAAAGATGTTTCTATTTATCCCTGAAATCTGGAATATAGAAAGAAGTAAACTTATTTGTTCAATTTATTTGCAGCCCAAATTAGAGTTTGGATCTTTCATAGTCCCATGATGACACTGGATCGTATTCAAATAAAATATAGAAAGAAAAGCAAATATATATATTGGTAATGTTGGTAGCTATACACACATACACACACACACTCATATCTATATCTATATCTATATCTATATCTATCTATATCTATATCTATATCTATCATCATATATATAGCTACTGACATACTTATATATATAGCTACCAACATTCATATTCTTTCCACCTATCATGTTCAAAAAGTAAATTTTTGTTACATATATTTCAAACCATAAAATAGTGTATATATGTAGCTACTGTCTAAACATTTACAAAATGGAATATTGCAGTACGTTACAAGCCGCATTTACTCTACCATTCCAGTGACCAATAGAGATATACCATTATTTTGACTTGTGTTACATTTTCCCATTTATTATTTATTTTTGCATTTTGCCGATTATGCATGTGTGCACTTATTAATAATGGGACATATATTACTTCCTATTTCAGATCATTTGGAAGACTAAATGACTTTTATGATGCACTTAAAGGTAGATTCTGCCTGGAGAAGCCCTGTAAGAGTATTATTTGTGGTTTTGTCGTTGTTGGCATTGTTACTACCATGATTTAACACGCCTTCCTGTGTGCTCTGTAATTCTCTAGGGCATATACATAGGTGAGCATTATCTGGATAGTAGGACATTGACACATATGCAACTATACCAGCTAATACAAAGCCATTTACCCAAAGTGCATGAAGTACTTTATATTTTCACCAGCCAGAAATGAGAGTATGCCTCGTTCCATTTTTTTGCCATATGTGATATGGCCAGACTTCTTTGTCAAGCTGGAGGGTATTAAAGGGTATTTCATTGTGTGTTTAATTTGGACTTTCCTCGTGAGGTGTTTAATGATCTTTTATACTTTCATTGGTTTTTTGGGTTTACTCTTTTGTCAAGAACCACTTTAAGTTCTGGGACAATTTTGTTGTTTGTCATACGATTATTGAATATGACAGTTCTTTATATATTTTGTGTACAAATCTTTTGTCAATTTGAGCTTTTGTCTAGTGTCTTTGTACTCTTTACAGTGACATTTTATAAATATTTTTTTTTAAATTTTGGTGCAATTGAATTTACCATTCTTTTTTGCACTTTTTGTGTTTTGTGTAAAAATGTTATTAACTTATTTTCTGAGATTGATTTTGAAAAGTTTTACAGTTTTATTCTCATTTTTAGATCTCAATCCCTGAATGACTTTAGTGAGTGATGTCAGGGAGGAATTCAATTTCAGAGCCCCTACTTCCTATGGCAGTTCTGGGGATGACATGAGTTAGCACAGCAAACCCCTTCTAGGGATGTGTGTTCAATGTCCCTACTCAGTCCTTGTTACGTATTATAATAACTACTGACTTCTATCTTGCTTTCCTGGGCTCTTTTGTCTTGCAAATTGGTAGAATACTGGCCTCTGATCTCCTTTCCTATTCTCTCTGGTTTGTACCAGCTTTTTGAGGCTGCCCCCCGCCCCCCACAAACACACCTATGCTGCTGACCTAGGAGCTAAGTTCTGCCCAGGTCAGGAGACAAATCACAACAAGAAAGTCAGCCTGGAAGCCAAGTGAGAAATATGGTAGTAAAACAGCTTGAAGACTTGATGTCATGAGAAGTATCAAATGAAACAGTGATTTCTTAATTGATTTCAATTAAATTTCCTTTCACAGTTTTCCCATTTACACGTTTCTGTCCAGGGCAGTAATGACTTATCTTTATAAAGTGCTTTATTTTTTTCTCTCATGCACAGCCCTTTATGATGATTAAAAAACTCTACATATCTGTTAACTACATAGAACATATACTTTAAAAGTATATCCCATTTTACACAACAGTTATGTATTATACTATGATTTGGTACAGTCATATTGAAATGTATTTTTCTATAAAGACTTTTTATTAGCGCTGTTTTAACTTAGCCAAATTAAGAGGAAGGTACAGAGATTTCCCATATACCATCTGCCCCTACACAGGCAAACCTTCTGCCACCAACATCCCACACCACAGTGTGACATTAATTGCAATTGATGAACCTACGTTGACACACTAAAGTCCATAATTCACTTTAGAGCTCATCCTTGGTGCTGTACAAAAGGTACAATGACATATGTCCATCATTATAGTATCATACAGGGTATTTTTACTGTCCTAAAAATCCTCTGTGCTCCACGCATTCTTCCCTCCCCTAACCCCTAACCCCTGACAATATCAGATAGTTTTACTGTCTCTACAGTTTTGCCTTTTCCAAAATGTCATATAGGTGAAATCATATGATATGTAGCCTTTTCAGGCTGGCTTCTCTCACCTATTAATATGTATTTAAAGTTCCTCTATGTCTTTTTATGGTTGACAGCTCATTTCTTTTTAGCACTGAATAATATTCCACTGTCTGGATGCCACAGCTGATTTACCCACTCACCTACTGAAAGACACCTTGGTTGCTTCTAAGTTTTGGCAATTATGAATAAAGCTGCTATCAACATGTGTTTGTAGGTTTCTGTGCAGACATGGATTTATAGTTCTTTTGAGTGAATACCAAGGGATATAGTTGTCAGATTGTATAGCAAGAACATGTTAAGTTTTATTTAAAAAACTGGCAAACTATCTTCCAAAGTGGCTCTAGAATTTTGCCCTCCCACCTGCAATGACCGAGAGTTCCTATGCCTCCACATCCTCACCAGCATTTGGTGTTGTCAGTGTTCTGGCTTTTGGATATTCCAATAGGGCTATTGTTTTAATGTGTGTTTCTCTGATGACATATGATGTAGGATATATTTTCCTGTGCTTATGCATTCTCTGTTTATCTTTGGTGGGGTGTCTATTAAGGTCTTTGGCCAAATTTTAAATCAAGTTGTTTTCTTATTGTTGAGTTTATTAGATCTTTGTATATTTTGGATAACAGTGCTTTATCAGATGTGGTTTTGCAAACATTTTCTACCAGACTGTGGCTTGTCTTCTCATTCCCTTGACATGGTCATTTTGAACCCAGAAGTTCTTAATTCTAATGAAGTTTACCTTATCAATGATTTCTTCATGGATGGAGGCTTAAAATGTATTTTCAATATCTTACAATTAGATACAAATAGAAGAGGAAAATCAAAGGAGAAAATTAACTTTATGATATATTTTCAATGCCATAGTTACACATAATTTAACTATATAAACTTTTGATTTATATTTTTATTGAATTTTCTTATAGAGAGTACATTAATGCAGTGGATCACAATTAGCACACTTGGATTCTCTGCGCTAGTATATCTTCATCCTAATATTGCAAAGGTAATAAATAAGAAATTCTCCCCAGGAAGTAAGTGATGAGGAGAGTTTTGCAGATAATAAAAAAATGTATATTTCTATAAAGTGATTTTTGTCAGGGTTTCCAATAATTTTTCTAATGCATCTGATTTAATACACATTTAAAAAAAAAAAAAACCTGGTTGGCTAATTAAAAATTAAGTCCAACTTCAGACAAGCTTATTTCATCAACAACCTGTACATCAAGACATAACTGTTGTGTTTGTTCTTAGGAGATCTTTGGGAATTAACTTTTACCTGCCATTTTATAAATTCCTCAATGTTAAGAGATTTGACCTTTTTTCTCATTTTCTCATTGGATTTTTAGCCAAGACTGGATGCCTAACAAGACAAACTACTACAAGGAAGTGTCTTATAATTTTCTGGCAGTTGCCCAGAATATAATACAGGATGTAAAACTCAAAAGTCCATTCTGTGAGGAGCCACTGAAGCGATAATTTTTCAGATATACTCTAGTGGCCTGAGGACATGATGCAGGTTCAATAAAGAAAAGAAAGGAAAAGAAAAATACTCATGTGCATCCAGGGAGTAACTTATCAACTGATGCATCAGTTTTAGAATACATCAGGAGAAAAAAAACTCTAAGGGAACTAGAGGTCATTGAATACAAGTATTTCCTTTTAGCCTACTGTTAAAAAAGTTTACAAATGCATTTTGTTAACACACCTATATATTCTTACATATTATGGATATAATGTATATTATATAAAATTAATATTCAGACTTCTGTACTATTTTACATAGTAGCCTATATGGCAGAAATCAATTTATTTCCTACAGCTTCTGAATTTATGCTAACGTCATCTTTAAAGTTTAAACAGTTTGGGATTTACATAGTTCTTTCAGTTTCATTGATCACAAGGAGTTTCAGTATAAATTTTATTATATTATAAAATTTCTTTCTACTTATAGGAAATGACTAATTTTGTTCCACTTAAAGATTTTTGCCTCAAATTTTATTTGCATTTGTCTAATAAAAATTTCCTATGTTATCTATTTAGTGTCACTCTATCTAAGGCATGTCTCTTGGAAGTTGCATGACCAAGGATTTTGTTTGATCCCATCATAGTCAGAGTTTCTTATTTGTTTATTTGTTGTTTTATTAGGAGGTTTTACTTTATTTACAACTATTGTTATAACAAGTTTTTGGCTCAGTTCTGTCGCTTACAATTTATTGTTTCTTTTGTTTTGTCTTTTACGTACACATTTTCTTTCCATTACTTTTATTTTTCCTTTCTTCAATGCCTTGGAGGGTGTATATTTTGTTTTAAATTCTACTTGTAGTTATTTTTTACTTTTCAGAGTGACTTTTTAAAATTTATGAATTATCAGATCAAGAATGAGATTTTAACTTTCAGCAATTTGTAATAAGCAGTATAGCAAATACTTAAATTCTTAAAGATTCTTCATAGTAACCTTCCTCTTATTTTTCCATTTATTGTTATAATTTCAAACTTGAAATCTTGAATATTGTTTTGAAATGTTATTTGAATAGTATGTTTTTTTCCAGGAAAACTCTGATATTTTATTCAGCTTAGACACTATTTTTCTGAAGTTATTTTCAATTATACCTATTTGAACTGATTTCAAAGCCCACACTATGTCCACTTCAAGTGTTTTTTAAAAGACAAATGAGTTGATGGTATATTTTCTGATCTCTTTTATATATAAATCCTTAAAATCATAAATTCTGCCATTCACCTTCATATAAGAATAATTTATTAGCTGTTTAAAATTTTTCTTACATATTTTCATGCAAATTCAATAATTTATTTCATTTATGAAACAAATCAAACAACTGATTTTAGTTGCTCATTTTCTACACAATATCTATTGACTTTTCCCCTGATTTTATTCAAAAACAATTTTGTAATCAGTTATTTGTTTTTCTCATACATTTGCTTTTTAGCAGGAATGAAGAGAGCTCACAAAATAAATAATAAAAAAAGTAAGGAACTATATACAAATGTGTTAAGAATAAAAGGAAAAAAAAGGGGCAAGGGGACAGGGTGATTGCCCCATCCCCATCACCCTGTGAGAGCTGACAGTATGGGAGAGACCCACCAGGCAGAAGTCATCACTGCTCGACCGTAGCCCACATGGGAGAGTCAGAGAAATGAGTATCTCAAAATCTCTCAGTTTCCTGCACGTGCTTGCCATTGCCTCAATCCAACAGAGATGCCCAGCGACAAGGGAGCCTGGTGATGTCCTCATTGGTGGTCACAGCAGGCCACCATCAATAGTCATGAGACATAGTCCTAATGATTGAGGGGGAAAACTAAAGGGGAAAATCGGAATAAAAAAGACCCTGTAATTGTTTTCCTTTCTTGTTCCAATTCTCCTTCCCTCTTCTTCCTGTCTGGAGAAAAGTTGGGAACTAAGACCCCTGGCAGGACGCCGAGCAACCTCACCAGCCCCACCTGATGACGTTTGAATATTTTTCATATGAGAAAACAACTGGAATTTTACATTTTTACATTTTTACATTTGCTATTCTTCCTCTCCAATGTATAATAATTCACTGAATCTTATATTTTCTCTCTTCGAAATAACTCTTCCATTTTCACTCCTATCTGACAACCCTGGATAATGGTAATAGGTTATCGACTGATCTTTTTCTTTATACTCTCCAAACTCTAAACTACCCTAGCTATGAATTAAATTAATCTTCCCATAACATCATTTCCACCATAGTATTCCCTTGGCAAAATCCCAGTACTTAGCCTTGTCCTATAATCATTAATTGTAATGCACTCCTAGGACTTATATTATTTGGTTCTGACCTACCTATTGGATCTCATCTCTTAATACTTCCTATGCATATATGATATTTTGACACAACTGTTTAAATACCAAACACATTTTGACATAATAATTTTTTTAATGTTTCTATTATAAGGAGGAAATGTGTTTTTTTTCCCCAGAAAATAAGCAATATATTTATATTTATTGCTCTCCTTTTAAGTTACCAGCTACTAAGCAGAAAAGACACTTATGTGGAAATACATTCATTGCCTGTTGAGATACATGTATATTATACTAAATGTTTAGACTGTTCCATTTTTGTGAGTTCCAAAAGTAACAAAATTATGTTTGTGAGATTCTGTGTATAAATGTGAACAAAATTATTGAAATTAAGACAATTATTTACAAATGACTCTCACAAATATGATTTTTGTGACTTGGTAAATAATAGAGATATTAAATATTCAAGTATATTTATCCATGATATGCATAATATTTTGTGTATTACTGCTATTATTTCAGTGACATCTAAGAAAAGATTCAGCATAATAAAAAATATAATATCATAGAAGATGAGGGAATGGTCTTATGCTTTGGAGACTATATTTTCTAATCATAATCAGTAAAATGAGGGTGTCTTTAAAAAATTTAATGTGTTTAGTTATGCCAACCCATACCACAGATAGGACCATCTTTTGCTGGTGACAATCATGTCATACAGAAAATTACATTAACAATGAAAAAATCATTAAAAGATAATTTGTGTTATACCTTAACAGTAAGAAGCTTAACAATATGTGTGGTGTATTTTTAAAATCTTTTTGTAAAAAATATACATTAACTTAATACTGGTTATATATTGAATTCTACCCCAGGGTATGAGCTAGTATAGGATTTCTTATGCAACTTGGCACTATCTGTCAGGTAATTCAGATGTAATCACGACTTGTCCGCCTACCATACCTGATCATCTAAACAAGAGATGCTCATTCTCTGAGCTTATGAATGTTTTAAATAACCCGTATTTTCCAGTGTGTTGTTTTGTTGCAATTTGTTATGCTAACACTCTTTTAATTCATGCGCATTTGGTAGATTAGTAATGGAATTTAGGTGAAGAGGAATGATAACTTAGTAACTGGGTCTTTTGTAATTACAAAAGTGACATCTTCATAAAAGCAAAAAAAAAATCAAAATGAATTCTGTGGGAAGCAAAAGTCTGCTGTAATGGATTGAATTAGTGTGAAATAAGGGTGAAATGTCTTTTTCATACATTATTGTGCATAAAAATCCCCTAATGATTTAATTGTGCTCAGGTCTTTTTGACCCAGCTGTGTCCAAGCACAGCATGAACACGTGTGGGGTAGAATGCCCTGGTCCTCCCCTGGTCTAACTTCCAACACGTGGTCCAGGGGTAACACCCCTCCATCTGGTGCCCACTATGTCCAGTTCAATTTGTACCTTCTTAATATCCTTCCTTAACCACTTCATTGACCTCTGTGAAAATAACACCATCCTTAATCTGTATCATTTTTTTTTGCACTGAATCACATAGAATATTTTAAACTGATCTATCATTTATCTATCATCTATCACCTTTCTATCACCATCAGCTTTTACAAGGTAAACTGAAGTACATTAACATTTCAACGAGTTTTTTTTTTAGTAAACATCAAATCAGGCAGCACCAATCCGAAAGCAGTTAGGGGTCCTCTACCACATAGGGCTAGGAGAGAGGTTTTCACAGATAAGACTCTGATGCAAAGCAAGAGAATTCTTTGACTCACTACAGGTTAAGCAGGTGCCTATTTGGGAAAGCTGAGTTGGTTGGTTGTGATTGGTCATTCTTAATTTTCACGTTCTTGGGTTCATGCTCACGGGCCCTGGCTTAGGCTTCGGTTTGCTTACGTGGGTTACCAATGCTTCAGAGCCACATGGATCTGATGGCCTCCTGTGTAATGAGCTGATACAGTGCGTCTTCACAAGTGAATTCTAAAAGCCTTGAGGGTCTTTACTTTTTCATAGTCCTGAACAAGGCAGGTAATCCCACCTTTCATGTAATACTCTTGCTCTCATTGTCTTGAATAAACTTTGAGGCGCTGTTTCATCATAGCGCATGGCTTTACAAAACAATTCACATCCATTGACATAATAAATCACTAACAACCATATAGATATATGAAGTGTAACGGATTCTGTACCTGTAATTAGCATATGCAAAGAGCAGTCATATTTGTATTTATTGCTTATTATACACTATCGACTCCACTTAAAATGAATCACATTATTTACTGCAGCTCTATCAGTGTGCTTGGTTCCATGGAGTAATCTTATACTTGCCTGGAGCTGTGATAAAATACAATAAATGTACTGGACTTTTTTAAAGGGCGAAACATGTGCGCTTCTGAAATAAATCTGGCTCTAGGGGTTTGGACAAGAATATGAGCCGGTATCACTTTTTGCTTCAAGAAGAGTACTGCTAATCTCATTTACATGGCTCTTTGTGCTGCTCTTAAAAGCAGTCTTCCTGCCCCTCCTTCTCTCTCCTCGCCCCGCCCCCTGTCCCTCCTCTCCTCCCCCTCCACTGTCTCTCTCTGAGTATTTTGTGCAAAGTAGAAAGTCATACATGATCAGATAGGGCATTTAGGTGCAAAGTCAGTTATAAAAATCTGACATCTACACGTGGTTTATAAAATTAGGAAGACACTATAAAAAATGTAGTGTCAAAAGCATTTGAATTTATAAACAGACAAAAATAGGTATCTATATTTAATCATACACATTGCCGCCTGCCATTTATTTGAAGTGGTGTTAATGAGTATTGGGTAATGAAAGGTTGGAAGAATTTTCTCTTTAAAACATAGCTGAGGACATTGGTTTTTTCATGGAGAAAGCTCCAAAGGAGTTATTATTTTAAAGTACTGGATTTTGTTGAAGTGTAAATATGTATAGTTTCTAGATGAAATCCATTCACTCATTCTACAAATGTGTAGGGAGAAACTATTATGTGTGAGCAGTTATAAGTGCTTAGAATATATTAGTAATCAGACAAAGATTTCTGCCTTTAATCTAGAGGGCTTGGAAATAAGTGATGGATGGAACAAATGAAGTATCTTACAGGTGGTAAAATATAAGGTAAGTGTGTTTGGAAGCAAAGGTATGGAATTTGCTTCAAGCTTAAATAAAGAATGCTGTACCAACGCCATTCAGTGATAGCGCCGCCAATTAACAGCCTTCAACACACATTAATAATTGTCCATAGGAATGATGAAGAAAAAGAGATGCATATGTTTCTCTCATTTCATTCAATATTCATGAATAAAGAAAAACTAATTTTAAGTTGACATATCTCTAAACCTAACATTGTTAGTTTGAATGAATTCTGTCCGAAAGATTCAAGTCTGGAAGAGCCTTAGAAGACATCAGCGTTTCTGGATGAACCGAGCAAATCCCACATTGACACGCAGGGAAGGTTCACTTTCAACTCCTCTCTTTCACTAATATTTTCTCATTAGCTAGTTAAACTAAACACAATAATTTCTCCCATGAGAGGTAGAAATTTAGAAGTGAGAGCAATATTATCTCATCCTCCAAATGACCGATCCTACGGGGCCATCAGATCAAATGGTTTTCCTGCCATCACTGTTTCTCAGCTCACACTCTCTAAGAAACACTTGCTGAGAGGGAAGTGTGAGTGTGGAGATGACACACTCATTCCTCTGCCTTTCTGTATTTCCTCTGTCCCTCTGGTACTTTCTGTTTTGACACTCTCTCATTTTCCTCTTCGTCTGTTCATTTCACCATCATTCTTTGCCTCCTAAATATTCCCTTCTGATAATTTCTCAAGTTTAGCATTGTATATTTGTCTTCTGTTCTCTTTAATTAATCCTCAAAAATTAAAAAAAAAGTAGAAAGAATGGGAGAAGGGAAGAAACCAGATATAATTTAATGTTAATGTTCTAGTGTTGGTTTAGGTAGTAGATTTTAGATGTCTGTCATATTAATTTTAAGAATGCAAGAGAGGGAGAGAGACAGTGTCTCATAGAAACAAGGATTATCATTAATTAATTATCATTAACAAAATGCACACAAAAGTATTTTAGAAGAAAGAGGAAGAGAAGAAAGATGTAGAAGAAGAACAGGAGGTGACCAGTAATAATAACATTGTTATTGCTATCAAGTGATCAATGAAAAATTTAGAGTTCAACAGGAAATTCAGCAGAGGTAGGTCTAAAGAAATCAGGTGATTTAACTTGAAAGTTGTTTCTGTTTTCTCATGTTGGTATGCAAACCTCGTGGGCAATTATAGAAAGTAGCTGTGGGGTTTTCAGAAAGCAGTTGAATGCATTTGAAAAGCTCTCTGCCAGCAGAATCAAAGAGCTTTAATCGTTGTTCTTCACTGCAATATGGAACAAATCATTCCGTCAAATTAAATGACTCCCATACCATTTCTGCTTAATCGTGGCATAAGCACCATAGACTGGACTTCCTCGTCTTCTTTTCAGTCTTTTATTTTTTAAATTAAAACAGTTTGTATTTGCATTAACCATCAGTGAATTTAATATATTATTAAATTTACTCCAGATTGTCCAAATATTTGTGTCTTGGCAGTTGTTTTCAGGATCAACATCATCATCCAACTCACCTTCATCCACAGCAGACAACGATTGGAAATATTATCTCTCAGTTTATTTTGCACCCTTTATTCAGCAGTTTAATGCAGAACTTAATTGACTGCAGATTAGATATCTCGTTTTTCAGTTGTCTAATTTCACAATACAAATGTTGTAATATCCCTCAGGTTTTGGAGTTTGTACTCAGTTTCCTATATAAAGCAGATGGACCATCTTCTAAATTCTTTTTGCTTTCCTGTCACATCGATGAGAAGAACTAATACGCATTAAGTTTGTCATTTACACACCAGCTTCGAGAAGGTTAAACGGTGACACTTAATCTTATTAAAGGCAGAAATGTGTATTTATAATTTTATAGGGAAATTAGTATGGAATTTTAAACGTTATTTTAAATGTCAAAATATTTTTATTATGTTATTTTAATTTCACAAGGGAATTTGTCAATCAGTTTATAAAAGCATTCTGAATCCAAGAGTTCTCTAATAAAAAAAATATATAGGGAGTGAAACTCACAGACAACCTGACCACGTCAACCAAGGATGTTTTGTTACGGTGTCTTAAACCTCCCACAATAAAGGATGAAAGTACATTATTGATAGGCTTCTTTCAGTTCTGGAGACAGCACATTTCACACTTAGAAGTATACCCTAACCTATGTGGCAGGTGACATGACAGGCTGCCAGCTTTCTGTGGTCCAAAGACTTAGCAGGCCTACACAGTTGCTTGGGCCACATGACTGACTGCATATTATTAATATTCCCAATGCGGAGAGTATGACATACGTAGTAGGACCTAGTGGAATAATCACGGCCTTGACCCCAAGAGGCTTCTGATCTAGAACATGCCATCAGCAATAGACAATTGTACGTCTTTTGAAAAAATGGCTCCTGACATGCTACTGGACCCTGGAAGAGCCATTAAGTTTTGACCATGAGACAAAATAAATTAAAGGACAAAATAAACTGTAAACCATATCAAGGATTTTAAAAGACATTTTCCAATAGAAGAGAGATAAAAAAATTCTTTTACATTTCTTTGACTTCTATTTTATAAGCAATCATGATACAGCTGATGGTTTCTAAGCCTTTATATCTAAACTGCTCAGATTCCCATGAGCCCTACAGTAAATGTCATGATTCAACTTTTAACATGCATCGATGGCCATGAGTGTATAATTGATACAATTGAAATGGTGACCGTTCTGTTTCTTTAAAGCTCTTTGTAGTTATAAAACATGTAGAAAGATATTCTTATAGTTTATTAGCAATTATTTTCCATTTTAAAAATTTAGCACTATCTAGAGGAAAATTCATGCGAAACTAGTAACAATAAAATCTTTCCATAAGGATAACTAAATTTTCTTTTACTATAATTTCTTTTTTTTCACATGTAAAAAATAACAATCAGCAAACTATACCAGGAGACAAGTTCAGCATATTTTAAAATGGCATCTGCTATTTAAGTAGTTAAACTATCAAATTTTATAGTAAGTAATTAAATTTTTTCCTATTGACCTTCTTGCTCTATAAAACTGGTGGACTCTTGTGACCACTACATTTTTTTTTTCAAAAAAAATTTTTTTTAAAGTTTAGTGCAATGTCAGAGTAAAGATTTTTATTTAGCAAGTCAGAAGCCCATCTGAATAATTATTATCAAAAAATAAAAAAATCAATTTTAGGGCAAATAATTGACTTCTTTGAAGAGGTGTGTATCAATCAAGCAGGTTCTAAGACACGGCCATTGCTCTGATGGGTAAAAAGGCTGATAGGTAATTAGAAGTCAGGGAACCCACCTACTACAGACACAATCTCTGGCATGTGATGCGGGTTTCTACAGCCTAAGCCCCCAAATCAGATCAGGTCCACGGAGCAGTGTCTCTGAGTCTTAATATGCTAACAATCTTTAGAAAATCAAGTTCTTCCTACTCATCCTCCGTGACGGTTCTAGACAGAAAAGAAAATCTCAGTTTTCTTTGTCGATCACATATCCCATTTCCTTTTAAATTTTTGATGTCCCACGGTCATTACTATGGATAAAATTGATAAATCTGTTTCACTGCTTATTATTTATTTTGCCAAAAACATTCATATCTCTTTGGATTCCTTGTGATGATGCTGGAGTGGTCTAACTACTGGCACCCCCAAAAAATATTCTTAGTTCCGAGTTGGCATTTAAGAGCCTAATTTCCCAAATAGATCATCCAGAAGCTGCCAAAGAGATGAAATTACTTTTTGTTGGTGTCATATGACAGTTGTTACAGCTCAAGAATCAGTGTATTCCCCTGATGGAGAATAATTTCTTTATGTGTTAACTCAAAAATATCATCACTGGTAAGGTTAGTGAAACATAACTTTATATTATTTTAAACACTGATGTCTAATAATAGCTCAGGAAAGTTAAATTAGAGTAGCAATTTTCTCCACTAAAGCTTAAATCTAAGGAAGTTATAACTATTAATAATGTGAAAAAAAGGCAAAGTTAGAAGCATATAATTTTAAAACAGAAAAGAAAGAAATGTATGACCAAAGGGATAATAATAATAATAGTAAAAACACCATGGCAAGTGAGGGTGTGACGTGAGAGAATATTTTTTTGGTGGTCTTGGGCAGAACTCTGTGAGGCACTTCTCCGTGTGCTCCAAGTATGATGTTAGTAGTTCACTTGTAAGCTCCAATTATTTCTGAAAGTTCTCCGAAGAAAACATTATAAGATGTTCAATAGGTATACCTTTCAATTCTTGTTGGATGTGTGGTCATTTTAGTTGAGAACTATGTATCCAAGGATGCATTCCTTGTCATTTTACTCCTGTATTGAAGATAAGAGTCCTTGAAAAGGTCTTTTTCCCAGCAGGTTAGAGGGTAATCTTCTCCAATATCTCCTCCAGGTACTAGTTCACCTGTTTTTAGCTGATGCAAGGGTTTAGTGATGTGCTTTTTGAGGAAAGGCAAGCTATACCTGTTGATGATAGGACTAATTATATTTAATTTTCCCTCTCCAATGATTAGCTAGAACAACATTTAAATTGTTGGAATCCAGTATGAATGGCAATATTTCTAGCTTAGGAGACTTCTTATGGCTGATTCATAAAAAGACAACCTAAGAATACTTGAGCGCCAAGACCACAAGGCCATACGAGCTAAGGCTAGTACTTTAAGCCATGGGATTCAATAATATCTGACCAGCTTTCACTTTTCCAGAGTATTGGGGTGATAAGGACAATAAGTTTTTGGGAAAATAACAAATCTGCATACTTCATAAAAACTGCCCCAATAAAATAAGTTTCATTATCTCTGGGTAGCTAAATTTGATTCCCAGCTAGAAAATACAAAACCTATTTTTCCTTTAGTTATCATGAGGGTTGTAGCTCTATAGGACAATTATCCAACCAGTACAGATAACAAATTATTGTTAGGATATCGCCACAACCATGGAATAAAGAAATTACATTAAATCGATTGGAAGAGACTGAAAGGTTTTTTTAGGACATGGTTCCAGTTCAGTCTCACTTTTGTTTTTTCCTGATTTACCTCGGCCACAGAGAAGTCATGAACTCTTGGTGCTCTGCTTTCTTAGAAAAGTTATCTCGCGATGTTTTCTTAATGTTTGCAGTGTCTCTAGTGTGTTTCTTCAAGAAGGTCTTAGCAAGTATCCATTTGAGGTTTTACCTGAGGCAATCGGATGGATATTCTAACATTTCCAGATCTTATCCCCAAGGATTTTATAACACAGTCATTTCCAGTGTTCATTTTCCAAACTTAGGGGCCACATTTTACATATCTGTGATGAAATTTTGCCCTCTTCACACATTTGTGCTCATGTTCTATAAAAAGTTCTTGCATAAAGGTTTAGCCAGAGCAGCCTGCGATGTATGATAATCTGCTCAAAGTAATTTCTGTGGACCCTATGTTATCTTTCTTAGTATCGACCTTTACATTGATGACAAAAGGTATCACATAATTATGACTCCAAATATGTTTGCTTTCGGTGTGTATACTATTTCAGGGTATATTTTATTTATGACGAATTTACATACTCTAGAAAGGGCCAAATTTAAGCATTTTTAACCTGGTTAGGAATAGAAATCCACAGGAGACTAACTATGCTGAGCCAGGCTGGCATCAACTCTTTTTATTTTTAAGATAGTTGCCATAAACAAATAAACAAACAAACAAAAAATTAAGACTTGGTGTGGAAATGAACAGAAATCTTTCCTGGATGCAGATACTTCTCTAACTACAAAATTACAACTGTGAGATTCTTCTTCATTGTGTAAAGTTTAAAGCATTGTTTGATTAACAGTATTATACAAATGAATGGAAATATAAGAAGAAAAAGATGATCATCATTTATAATTAATTAACCAGAAAACAAAAAGTTGTGTTTTTTTATTAGCCACTGGGATAAGTGTAATAGCAACAGCTTGAAAGATGGTCAATCTGGGGACTGCCAGAGGGGAGGTGGGTGGGTGGGGGCTGGAAGAAAGAGGTGAAGGGTTAAAGAAGTACAAATTAGTAGTTGGTAGACGGTCACGAGGATGGGGAGCATGGCACAGCAAATGCAGTCAGCAGTAATGTAATAGCTAGGTGGAGAGCAGAGGAGAGAAAAATAATTGGGAGGACTGTTTTATAAACTATATAAATGTCTAACCAATGTACTGTATACTTGAAACTAAGAAAAAAAATGGTCCTTGTTTGAGACATGAAGATGCGTTGACTACCTAAGGCATCTTGCTCCGATGCAAGAAGGCTAAGTTTTGACTACTCAATTTTCATAGACAATGGATCTTTGATGTGGGCCCTGACTAAATGTATGAAAGGCACAATCTAAATCTCTTTATACTCATAAAAAAATGAAGATTTACAATAATCTAAGAAGAATCAATCAGGATTTTTATGGATTTTACTCCAATTATTCCCTCTACGCCCTATTAGCCTTTGCCCCATAGGGTTCTGGGACCGTGGGTAATTTTTTGTTCCTTTCTTGTCTCATACATAATGTAAGTATTCTAATTTCTAGATCAGCTATGATCTGACTGTGTGCAGATAAATTAAAAGAAGTTCTAATATATTTTATCTGGCAGTTCTGTTTGCAGAGTAAATCCCGCTTATTAAATTTTTACACATTATATCAGAAGAGGAATATTCTCTTGATAATAGTCCTCAAATTGAAGATCCATGTTAAAAACAGAAAATAATTTAGGATTGTTTGAAATTCCATTACTTGAGTGATTCTAGTAAACCAGAAAAAAATAAAATTAATATCCCCTCAAGCTTTCTACAACTGACCACATACAGAAGTGTGCTCATGGCTCTTTTCTTGTATATTCTGGTAAAACCAAGACGTTTAAAACAAAGATACTTTCTTTTCTCTGTTTACACTTATTACAATTTGTCTTCATTCTTAGTTTCTTCAGACAATCTTAATATTTTCTAAAGAATACATTGTTCTATGAAGCTCGAATTAATTGTGAGTCGAGGGGATATAAATTTATAAGAGTATATTGTCATTAATCTATATTTGCAGAAAATGCCACTTGAGAGTTAAGAAAAATGACAGGGAGTTTTTGAGGTATGAATTTTTCTCTCAGAGGGACATCATTAAACAGTTCATAACGGTTGTTTTTACGTTTTCTATCAATATGGTAAATTGGATCTTCTAATTAGCCCTTTCGCTTGCAGTATGTTACATATGTCTTCATCTATTTGCTCTTAATTCTTATAGAACAGTGTAAATTTAGTCATCTTTCTTTCAGAAGTTGCTTGTTTTCTTCAGAGTTAAAAGTTGTTTATGTCTTTAGAAGATTGTCTAAAATTTTGAATATTTTCCAAACTGTAAATTTTGTATTTCAATTTATATTTTTCTAACTTAGTTTTTTAATTCACAGTTGACTTCATTTATAAAAAGAGAGTACATGACTTCTTTTATTTAAGCTGTTGATTCTACCTGAAGTTTGAGTCTACCGAAGGTCTATTTCTCTTAGTTTATATTTTTGAATAATGGGTTGATCTTTGCAAAAAGTAAAAAAAAAATTTCTTAAATTGCATTATGTGGTGATTTCTTTTTGCCTTTTGATGGCAAAAAATAATTTTACCCAATTATTTAACTCTTATTTCTACCATGCTGCTTTTTAACACTTTTGCCTGAGTCTTATTAACTAGACTAGTTACATATCTATAATACAAAATAACATAGATCTAATAAAATCCCAAATTCTTTAGTAAAATTCTGTATTTATTTCCTGTGACTTAGAAAACTTTATTATTATAATCCTTTATTTGACTTGCTGCCCTGAGCCCCAACAGCCATTTTAAATGATGGAGTAACCGTTGGCTGATGAGCTAAATACTAAAGATATTAGATGTCAGAGTTATTCACAATGCCAGCCTTTGACCAGTTCCTTCTGGACTTTCTTTAATTGAAAGATAAATTTGATTTCTGAAGACACTGGAGATGGGTTCCATGCACTAACAACTGAATCTGAATTCCAAGTAATACAAAATTCTAAAGTAGATGTAAGTAACAATGGCAGGTAAATAAGTGACACATTAATAGGTGAAAAACAAACAAAGCAGTAGCAATGAAAAGACAAATACTTTAAGCAGTATACATAAAAAAGAAGAAAGAAATCTTTCAGGTCATTTCATATCTAGTGTTTGACCTGCATGAGGAAGTGAAGAAAAATCCATTCTAAGAAAATACATTAAAACAGAATTAAATATATCAATGACACCTCTATGGGTAACAGCTTTGTTGCAAAATGCAAATAGAAGCAAAAAAAAAAAAATGCACTCTGCTTTCTTTTAATACAATGAGGGCCTCTTTTCCAAAGGAAGGGTTTTTCCTTTTAAGATTATCAATAGATATTTCTGAATATATTTGAAAATCTTCATTTGGTGTTCTGGTAGAGTTGAAAAATTAAGAAAACTTAACAAGTCCTTCTCTGTGATACACAGCATATAACGTCACAAATAAAAATCATAGTTTTCTCTCCTCCTTTTCTTCCTGTTTCTTTTTTCCTCATCCTTATTACTAATAATATTATTTTAGGTATGTGCTGTCTTTTCATCCTGTAAAATATGTAATACACTGTATATAAATATAAACAGAATATATATGTATATATAATATAAATAATACTATATTATATATTTTATATTTATAGTGACCATTTATTCATTCATTAAATATAAATTAAACACTTCTGCACTAGATACCTTTCTAGGCATATTGGTTACTTCTGTAAAAAGGAATACTTAATTACCTCTAAATAATTTCATACTAGTTTTTGAAGAGTTTTCTGGACTTTTCTGTAGGTGGAAAGACATTGAAAGCCTCCAGTTTATTCTCACTTTCTTTTCATCTTCTGGACAGGCCACGGTCCTTCTATTTGCCAAAGCACATCTCTGTGACCTCTTATCTACAGTCTGAAACACTTCCTGTCTTTCTCTTCGGTGAAGGATAGATCTTATTTCCTGTTCTAAAAAGAAAGAGTGTCAGTCTGCCAAAGATAATTCTAGATGGTCCCATCTACAGCTTTTGATTAGCTCAGGTGAGGGAAATGCTGCTCCATTCAGTTACTTTTATTTTAATCACCATCGACACATCATTTCTGTGTAGCCCTGTTATGAAGTCAAGCTGATAACCGTGAAAAAAAAGCAAAGCACTGACATGCTCCTGGCTACAAATTTAGTATTTTAAAGGAAATTTATTTTACCAAAAATTAAAATAAAACTTTCCTCTATTTAAGCTTATTCCTGAAAGTTGCATTCTTAGTCCTCTTTCTTGACCAAAAAGCATGGAGGGAAAGACATGAGTGTGTGGGTTGGTATGCATGTGTGTGTACTTGTGTGTGCGTGTGTGTGCATACATATATAAAACAGAATAAAATTTGCTGTTTTGTTTACATTTTTTCACATACAAACTTTTCCAGTCTCCTTAGATAAACACTTTTTTCCCCCCAAATTCATAATTCCTGAGTTTTGAGATCTTAGAGAAGAAGAAAGCTAAAGCAATCTTTAAAAATGGTTAATTTTTTTGATGCCCACATTATGATCTGGTGATCATGTTAGTTTTTTGCTAAGTTAAACTGACAGCTTCATAATTCATTCCAAAATTCTAGGATTTGAGTAGCTTTTTTCTCAAAATATGAAGGATTATTAGATCACAAATCCCTTAACAGCAAGTCTTGAGTGATAGAAGTCTTCCTAGAAGATCCCATTTGTTATTTGCATAAATTTCTACAAAATTTCCTAACTTTGTTTTTTATTTTTAAAATAATATGCTACTAAAGTACTAAAACTTATACACTAAAGTGACAGAGGTACAGCATTAAAGAGTTCTACATTTATGCTGCTATCATGCCTTCTTATGTCACAAAGTCAACTTTTAAAGATAACTAATGTCCGAGGAAAAATCATTAAGCTTTGGACTGAACTTGTGGATTTCTGCACTATTATAAGTGTGTCTTTATAAATACTCTGGCTTTACTAGTCTCCAGAAATTATTAGAGTCCAATTAAGCTAATAAACAGGTAGCATCAAAGAATTGCAACTTTCAAGGTTCCCCATACCAGAACTTCTGGGAACCCAGTATGCCTTTAGAATCAGAGTATTCCCGACCGCTGCCAGCATGCTGTTTAATTCCCCACTCCAGTCAAGTCTTTGATTCCACAGTTCTGAGCAAGAAATATAAAGCACAAGTTCATGTCCCTGTTGATCATCACGCCTACCAAGACTTTCAACGCTGAGACTGACCAGAGTCACAGCAAATTGAGAAAGAATAATTCTGCTTTTGTGCCTCCTTATTGAAAGGGTGGATGGTGTCATTCACTTTAGTGAGAAAGTTCTTTCAGATCTGCTGCCATCTATTCTTCCCAAGATACATACACACTTCTGCGGAGGCACTGAAAGGGTTCACATAGACATAGCCGGGTTGTCACAATATCAGACTGCCTTGTGATGTACAAGTTTTTATTGCTGAATCTTGCTCCATTGTAGCCAATTACTTGCTTTATAATAAAATCTTTCTTGAAATCTGGCTTCTGTCACTCTGCTCCTCCACTTTCACAAGTGTGTCCCAATTACGGCTTTGGTCACATATTGCTAATTTTGTGTATATATCTGTTCCTCTAACATAGGTGTATGTGTCTGTTTGCTCATTAACATTTTCATAGGACCATAAAAATAAGGTTCATTCGTGTCATGAATTACCTCTTTTATGTATGTATTTATATACGTACTTATTTGTATTTATTTATTTATATTGTATGTATTTATAAACATACTTTTATATGTTTTAAAAGTATGTGTGTGTATATGAGAGATATACGATAAGATGATTTTATTGCTAGCTGCATATTTGTGGTGTATATGTGTATATGTGTGCCTGTGTGTAAGTATGTGAGCCTGTTTGTTCTGCTATTCTATTCTGGAACAATATACATTTCTCTAAGTGAAACCAACAATAATTAAATACAGCAGGTTCACAAATTAGCTGGCTGTTAAAACATCTTTTATTAAAACACCTATTACTTTTGGTTTACTTATATTCAAATTGCATTTCAAGAGAAACTTACAGTTCTACATTTCATGTTTATAGTTTTCTAAGTCCTAGTTTTTAATTATTACTACAAAAGGTCTATATATGCTCCTACTTTGGAAAAACCTCACTATTATTCTTATAAAAATTAGGCACATGTTTTATTTTTCTTAAATTTCTTCCAACAGCAGGTGCTCCAAAATGTCTGGGCATATTGTGTGTATCCTAGTTTAAAGCCACAGAAACCAAAATAAGGAAAAGAAAATAAAGAATTTTTCTTATCATTCTTATTATTTGTCTTATTATTACATAGAAACGGTATTGCTATTAAAAGCATTTATGTCTAGTACCAGGTTCTTCATCAGATTCTGAGTCCCTATGTAAGATTACCCAGTAACCACTTAGAGTCCAAAAAAGAAAAAAATAATAAGATTCTGGTCCAGTTTGATTCCTCATGGGTAATATATGCGGGTACAGTCCCTCAGTTTATACTCTAAAATTATTGCTCTGGAGCAGCCACGAATACACACACACACACACACACACACACACACACACACACACACACACACACAAATGCTCCCCAAATCAATTGACAAGATCTGTGATCTGGTAAGCAGAGGTTATTCTCAGCTCTGAGAGCACATCAGGCTTAGCTCCTGACACCGGTTCAAAGCCTCCGGATGAAGTGGCCTTGATGTCATCTTGCTTCCACCACAGATTTGAGTGGACACATTTGGAAGGACAAAGAAACTTTCTCTACAGACATCGTATGTCAGTGTCTGCTCAGGCTACCCAGAAAAATATTGAAGTTTCCCTTTATCTATCCATGAAAAATATATAAATAGCCCTTAAATTGACAAAATAATGTATTTCCCAAATGATTAAAAAAAACTTATAAAGAGTGGGGAAATAATATAAATATACAACTTCTTTGCTATTCTTTTTTTTTTTGAAATTGTACATCTTGCTTGCTAAATAGTAGCAATTATTATCCAGAATCTCTAAACTGAGGCATTCATGCAAACCAAATGAGATGATGTATATTTTTGCTGGCTTTTTTTGAGATATAATTGACAAATAACACTGTGAAAGTTTAAGGTGTATTCTCCTAGCAACTTGCAAGCATACGGTATTGTTATCTATAATCACCATGCTGTGAATTAGATTTCCAGCATTTATTCATCTTGTAACTGCAAGTTTATAGCCTTTAATCATCATCTTCCCATTTTTCCCAATTCCCAGTCCCTGGCAGCCACTTTTCCATTCTCTGTTTCTAGGTTGGACTTTTTTCTTTTTTTTAAGATTAAAAAGGAATTTAATATTTTTAAAGATTTTAAAAAGAGTTTTGATATCATACATAAGTGAGATGATAGAGTATTTGTCTTTCTCTTTCTGACTTAATTCTCTTAGCATAATGCCCTAAGGTCCATCCATGTTATTACAAATGGAAGTTTTTTATTCTTTCTCATGGTTGAATACTATCCTGTTTTGTGTGTGTGTGTGTGTGTGTGTGTGTGTGTGTACTAACATTTTTATCAATTCATTCATTGATAGTTGTGTTCATATATCTTGGCTATAATGCTCTGGAAATAGGAATGTTGCATATACTATTTATAATTTTTTTGTAGTCCTTTGAACTCCCAGGATAATACTTTTTGCATAATATGAAATGACACATAATGTTCACTTATTTCTCCTTTGCACTCTCCCCAGCTTTCCGTCTCAGAGTTTTTGCTGATGCCTGTGATAGGAAAAGTCAATGGAAGCAGATCAAGGAATATGTTATTCTTCAGAATTGTGGTTTATTATTTACTCAGTACTAGACTGAGACACTTCCCCTAAATAAGCAGATGAGAATGACACACAGAGGAATATAAAATAGTAAAAATTCAGGTGTCAGACTTGGAAGTAACATTTAATGTTATTGATCATTACTGTTTGAGATGATTATAAAGTACTTTAGTTCTTTCCCTCACCTGAGTGTTATTTTTATGTTTAATGTATAAAATTTCACTGAAGAGATTCCTGAAGGGTAGTATTTTCTGCTTAAAAAGTTGTTCAATTTTATGACTGATTTTTTTTTATTTAGTAACTAATAATCCCCAAGAAGAAAAATATAAACAAATCTAACAGAGTGGAGGAGACTTTTAAATTAATTGAAATATTTCAAAATTTCCTGAGCTGTGAATATGAAAGAGGTAAATAGCTTATTTGCATAATAAACTTTATATATATTGCTGTAGTCATAAAAAGTAAAATATACATAAAAATAATGTTTGATGTGAAAATATAATCATAAAAGTTGGCAAAGATGAGCGGGAAAGACGAAGCCAGTTATCACTGATTTTATCATCACTTATTTCTCCACTGGCTTAAACACATGAGACTCATATAAAAAACTGAAAACATGATTAAAAAAAAAACTACACTTTTTTTCTGCTTCGTTTCAAACTGTCAAACACTTTTGGTATCAGTCGTTAAAAACAGCAAAAAACCTTGGTTACGGGCTGCACCATTATAATTTCCCTCCTTCCATAAGTGATCTTCTCTTTAAAAGACACCCACTTTTCTAGATTCTGTACTTTTTTCTCTGTGATAATGGTGCTGAGACTCTGCAATGGCCAGCGGGTCCTTCCGTTAGGATCTGCCCGCAGTGGATGTGGGAAGGACACAGGAAGGCAGGAGGATGGGGCAGGGGCTGGTCCCTCACTGTTTTGCTTGCCGCCTCTCTGCACAATTCTCCCAGCAGCCCCCTCTCCACCTGCTGTCACAGGAGAACTTATCAGCAAGTGGTTCTAGCATCTGGGTGGTCCTTGACATCCCCAGATCTGTCCTCGTATTTTCCGCCAGAGGGCTAGGTCCCTCTCTTTAGATGTGTGAGGCTCAGCTCTACATCGTATCTCCCAAGATGCCAGGAGCACCTGGGCTGCATCCCTCCTGAGAGGTCTGAGCTCTAACACTTTGGGGTCCCTCAACCTACAGCTCGTGGATGGGAACCATCCAGTCTCTCTCCCCTCTGGTTTCCTCATTCCTAAACGCTGATGCTCCTTTCTATAGTTACTGTCCCTTTTATTTTCACTATTCCCTTGGCAATCCTCCAATACCTGTTCAAAATGTTCCCCATATTAAATTCATTCTTGTTAAATAACTGATATAGACTCTGTTTCCCTGGCTTGACTCTGACTGATATGGTAGCAAGTACCAGGAATTTTCCAAGAAATTTAATGCTAAAAGACGGGATGCTGGGGTTGATTATAGATTTTGCCTTTGGACTTGAACACAATGATCCTTGCTAATTGGAAGTGAGGTGCTGGTAATTTGCAGAAAGGGGTGGCATCGTGGTTAACAATTATCAAGTTAATTTTGATAAAGTACCTGCTGAATCAAATCCCTTGGTGAATAAAGTGGCTGTTGCAACTGACTGTATGAGAGTACTGGTAATTCTAATGACTCTAGGTGCGATGAAAGCTTCCCACTGTATTGGAGGGTTTACAGAAAGAAATGGAAGTGATATTTCACCAACTAGTCGAGTGGTAGTTACGGGTAACAAAGCCGATAAACAGAACATTGCAACTTGGTGTGTAAGGTGCACTTGACTGGGATGCCTGCAGGGAGCCACGTGACCGAAGAGGCAAGAAGTTTGGGGAATTGGATGTTAGGAGACCATTCTCTGCAGATGTCTTAAGTCTCTGCACATCTTGCAAACAGAAGCGTGGATCGCCTTTGTTTTTGGACGAACTTCTCAAGGATCTTTGAACAGCAAAGGGTCTCAGAATAGAGGCAGCATCTCTGGCTGGAGAAAGAGTAGGCTCGTTATCGTCCAGCATCATCAAGATACTGTTTCTCTGCAGGGTGAACATCAGGCACGTTCACAGCTGATTATAGAAGAGCTGTTTCTCCAAGCTCAGGGTTCTCGTCCTGGAACTCAGCTCACCGTGAGCGCAGGCATCCCCTGGACCTATTTTCTTCACATGATCAGAATTAGAACTCAGGGATATAGTGCAATTACTGACATTCTGGCGACTGCTAGTGCTGTGAATATTATACTATCCCTCCCTTCTGTCAGGATCCAGGGACCTGTGGCAGGCTAATGCATTTGCTTGCAAGTAGGGAGATCCATCAGACCCGTCACAGCTTTTGAGAATGAGGCACAGAGTCTTGAATCCCGCTATTCTTGATTTTTATGTCAATGATACCTGTTGAATCCCATCTACTATTCTTAGTATTAAATTATACTTAAAAAAATAAATAAATCAAGTGTGTGTAAATTGCTTTTTTGTCCACCTCATAATTTTTTAACATGTATAATTTAAAGTATTTCTAAAAGAGACATGATCATACATTAAGGCTTAATCCTCAAGGTTTAGGATACAATGATTTTGAAAGCTTTTATCTCATTGGGATGAGTGTAGCAAAGAGCTAAGGCATTGGATCAGGTGAAGCAGCACACAGCTATGATAATTTTTTGTTCTGGTTTTGGTGAATGTCTGGGTTTTTCTTCATGGATACTTTTTTTTTTCCCCCCACACATGGCTGTTAATTTGGATGGAAATGTTAAACTGAAGATCTTTCTGGAATTTCTATTGTCAACTTAATGGTTCAAGAATCACAAGCTAATCCATTTGGATGGTGCCATTCTGAATGCCTCTTCAAATCTGTTCCATATGCCAGGTATACATCTAGAATATTTCCTTCATTCCTTGCTTCTCTGTGAACTGCCTTGTCAGCTTTTTCTTTTAAGGAAGTTTATTATTATTTCAATAAATACCAGCTGCGCCCCCTCCCATTTTTTCCCCCCTTAAATTGACCACATTGATTTTTAAATTGCTTTTAACCAAACATTCACAAATGAGTCATTGGGGATTTCTTAAAAGTTCTGCTGTATCATCTTATTCTAATAAATAATAAATGAGAAATAAATTAAACTCTGGATATGAATTTTAATTACAAGAGAAAAAGGAATAGTTACAGCCTGATACAAATTATTTAGAAGCTAATCACCAATTGTTTTGTGCTCAAGGTTATTAAACTTCATCTCCCTGGAGCAGACAACACTGTCGAGCCTAATTAGTGTCATGTTTCTCAAATGAGGATTTTCGAAGTAAGTAAGTCAATGAGAACTTATCTGCCTGCCTCTGTTGTAAAACTACTTGGAGATGTAACAGGAAGGTTTAGCAGCGACTTCTGAAAATAGAAAGGGGTGGAGGAGGAGGACAATGCCACGTGTGGATGGAATGCAGACGACACAGGGTGACATTTGCTGCCAAAACACCCAACTACACTCTTTATCTTTCCCATTTTGAGTAACCACCAAAGCTTGGTCCTGGAGTCATTGCTAGCATCTTATCAAGTACTTAAAATATAACACCTAAAACTGGAACCAAGGGTAGAACATTAGAAGTTTGAGTGGTTGATTCCACTAGAACATTTTTTTCTTCAGAAGATCTTGGGAATAACAATTTGCATGTTTAATTTGATCGACATATAGATTGATTTAAAAAATATGCAAACATGTCCCTCTCGCTGACAAGATGTCTCTGGCCAACTCAAGATGAGCGGCACACCTAGGACACATGTACCTGTATCCTCGGGTGTCCTGTGAACGAGCTTTTAAACCTAATTATATGGGTCCCACCTCGATTCTTCCAAGGGCTCAGGAAATTGTGTGGTAGCATAAAAAAGTGCCGATATCTTAGTTCATGTGGATGCTAAAACCATGGAAACGTATACGCACACAGGTGACAAGGCAATGCACAAATGACACAAGCCACATCGCCTTTTTTTGTGTTCTATACTATGCAGACAATTGTCTCATGAATTAACATATATTTTCATTTTCCTTTTTTCTCCTCTAGTTTCATTCCTGATTCAATGTTATTATTTAGTGTTGCCCTGTAGTAGTAAAATAGTGCCTAAAATTTTATTTTTAAACTGATACGGAGCATGTGGCACTTGTTAGTATTTTTTAGTGAAAATCCACACTACAACTCCATACCTACTTCTCAAGAAACGCTCGACAGCTGCTGTGAAATAGAAATAAGGGTTTCGATGCTGAGACACCCTAACACCAGAGCTGGAGAAATGGCTTTTCATGACGCGCTGGACAGTCACACATTCTCAAGGAGGAAAGAGGGACATTTAGTTCAGAGAGAAGCCAGTGTGTGGTAACTACTGTAGTTGCTATATAATTGCTCTGGCTGAGCAATACAGTAGTAAGAATGTATAAATGTGATTATTTGAAGTGACGGGTGTGGGGAGGGGGCTTCATAGTACTTGAGAGAACCCCCTGGTGACATCTGTGAACTCTGATATGATTGGTGACAGGATAGCTCTTAACTAGTTCTACATTTCCAAAAGGCTAGGACAATTAGAGTCATCATACTTGATGCTGAATAAATTATTTTATCAATTTCGAAACTGCTTTTTTGCTACCTTGTAAAGAAACCTTCTATAGGCTAAGATTAGTTAAGGGTAGACTCATAATGGAAAATGATCCGATTCTTGCAAAACAAACAGACCTCTTAATAAATATTATTTTTCATTTTGAGGCCTATTGCTTCTGGTTTAATGAAACATTCTTGGTGGGCTGGCCTCCTCTCACTCTTTCCTGGTTGTCTCTTTTTCTTCTTATAGGTCTCATTAAATATCGCCCTTTGAGAATAGAGTCTCCTCAACCGCTATTCTCTGTTGGGGTACTCTGCTTGTTTCCTGTGCTGTATTACTTACAATGACTAATTTTTAAAATAATCATAAATTAATATCCCCCTCGCCATGCAAACTCTGAAATGTAAGCTCTAGGAGAACAAGAACAATCTGTGTCTTAGTTTTTCAGGGAGGTGCCTGAAAACCTAGTCGGTGTTCAACACACATTTATTGACTACCTAAATGAATATTTATATTCAGAATATTTTTCTATTTTAGCAGCAATTGCTTTGTGAAGCAGTTTGGTAGTTGAGTTGTCAAATTTGTTAATCCAGCTACTATAATTAACTAATTTTCAATACAAGAGTTCTTATTTTATAAACGATGCTATAAGTCTTGTTTCCTTAGCATTTCCACTGAGTGCTCTGTATCAAAATTCTACTGCTATCTGGTGGTTATACAACAAATTATAGGCAAAAGTTCTGGGTGGGGGCTTGGGCCTTAATAATCTCTCTCTAGAGAATTCACCAGCTCTGCTTTAATAAATCAACAATGCATTCTATCACACCCAAATCTAACTATGTATTTTAGTTAACTGAGCATAATGTGTGAACATTTATATTGATTTACTAAGTCATTGCTGGTGACGTTAGTAGATTTGATCGAACATATGATTAAGGTAAAGCCTGCAAATTAAATGCATGAAAAAAAGACATCCTATATTTTCTTCCATGGACTCAGAAATAGAAATAAGTTCTCACGGTAAAAATCGACATGTGTGGAAGAATAATTTCTTAATCTTTTGCAAAGAGCAATAATATAGCAAATATTTTCCTAATCCTGGGGTCCACTGGAGTCCTTTAAAACAGACTTTTGTGTCATTCATTTTTGTAGTTCATTTCACATAGTAGGCAACTACCTAACTGCCCCTGCCCCTCGCAAAAAAAAAAAAAAAAAATGCTGAATAAATGCTGAAGGCCAGTCAAGAGTGGATTTCCTTCTTAGTATATACATATACTAGGCCTGTGACTATTCCATCTGCCCAATACAATAAGCAGTATAAAGTATTATGTTTAAACACAGGTAAAAAAAAAACCCAGCTGTCAAGTAAGTCAGGTGTTATTATTTTTTTTTTAATCATCACACAGAAAAGATTTAGAAAACAAAAGCAGTAGAAATAGGTTTTTTCCATCCACAGCATGGAAATTCAGTGAACAACAAAATTGAAATCTGACATTGTTGACTTTTAAGATTACCGGTCGTCAGCTAGAGGGGAAAAACAATATGTAGCGTGTTCCCCTACCTGATTTGTGTTTCTAGTTTCTGTAAAATGTCAAACTGAAGGTGACAAGGAGCCAGATTCCTCCTTCAAAACATAACAGGAAAAGGCTCAGCCATGTGGCTTACAAACACTTGCAGAAAGTAATTTTTATTGACAGTAGAACAGATTTTTTTATAGAGGCAAATCTAAACAAACTTATTGAATTTTTATTACATTTATGTTCCAAAAGCCAAGCTTACTGTTAATATTTTTTTTGAGATATAACCATCATTCTGTATTAATAGATATATGACATATTTGCCTAGTTATAGGAATTCACCTAATACTGATTTAATAGACTATAAAGGAATAGAAGTTCAACTACTTTGGCAAATGTTTTTTTTTTTTTTTTGTTCCCCCAAGGTGGTTTAGAAAACATTCTTCCTAATACATTCATTTACTTATTCCTCCAGAGAAAAAGAAGAGTCACTTGCTATGTGTTAAATTTGTATGAATCTTTGACAAAATATAATGTAATATGATGAAGCCCCTGACTTTGAGAAGCTAACTATTTGTTTAAGGAGAAGTGTCCCCACGTCTTAAGCTGGCGTACGGTACGTGTGAGCACTGAGGACGGTGCCCTAATCTGCGTGGTGTGTAAGGAAAAGCGTCCACAGTAAGTGATGCCAGATTCACAGTAACTACGAGCTTTGCCAGCACGGCGCCCACGTGAACCAGCTATCCTGATAACCCAGCCCTCCTTTTCGTCATCTTATCACCACTGAATATCTATTGATGAATCAGCTGTGTTGTGCCAACCTAACTGGCTATAACATGAACTAATAGAGAATTTGAAGACTTCGTTGTATAACAGATAGGAGCAATTGGCTTTGGTTTTACTTTTTTTAAGATATATTTTACTCTTGAACAAATAAGGCCAGCCATCTAGTTAACAATATACTTCCAGATAATATGACTTCTATGTGTTCAAGTGCCATATTGAAACTGATGTATTCTTGAGTTGAAGAGCATATATATTTTCTCTTTTTTCAAATAAACTTGACCTTTTTCATTTTATTTAATTAGAGAATATATGTACAAATGAATAGATACATAGTTTATTTCCTTTTTAAAACAAACTAGCCCTTTCCCAAGAATAACTTATATAACAGAATGATGTATAGATCATAAACTGCAGTCCTCCGTCTCACCTATGGGATGGGGCAGTACAAGCACATAACGCATCAGTTCCCATCATGCATTTAGATATGGAGGCACCAACCATCCTACTGCCTCCCCCACAGCCCCACTGTGACACCTGCCAAGCCCTCCTGAGCTGAATGGAAGTGACCTTGCCTCTCACAGGACCAGGTAGGATGATGTCTCACACACTTCTGACAAAGCCATATAAGTTTTAGTTCTTCCCCTTCCCTGAGTACCCCAGCTTAGGGCATGGATGGATGTGGCCCTCAGTCCCCATGGGCATACAAGGATCTTGGACCCACCTTCCATCACCTCCCCGCTTAAAGCAGCAGAGGTAGAAGAACCGGGGGAGGGAGGTGTCACTGGGCACAGACAGAGGACAGAGCAGCTCTGTTCTGTAGACAACATGGATTGAATCCCATTTGTTAGCAGCAAGGTGGTTGCTTGCAGCTCAGCCAATGACATTCTAATGCTTCTGTTGCTTCCAAAGGCAATGTATTGATTGGGCAGGTAGCTGGTAATGTCAGACATCACATGTTTCACCTTTAGAAGCCCCTGGCTCAGCAGCCACAGCCAAAGACAGCGCTTTCCCCTAGGACCACGGGGAATGCTCCCTCTCGCTCTCCTGAGCTCGATTCTCGAAGGGTTCTTTGGGGAGCCGCATTGGCACGTTAATCCGAGGCACTGACTGTCTCATTAGTATGATAACCTGGTTTCAGTTTAAGGGCCTGGGGGTTCCCCAGAGCAGTCAGGCTGACTATAAGAATTTATCTAGATTCTTAGTGTTTAATTTTCCATTTGCCGACAGGTCTCCTTAACCTGCATTTTAAACAAGATCCAGAGCTCTAAGAGCCTGAATACTTCTCAGGGGCTAGTCATCGATGGCTTGACACAGGAATCTGTCTATTTTTGGGAAATCTTCTTGAGAGGTTCAAAGTCTCCAGACAGCACCCCAGGATGTGATTTAAAAAGTTCTGAGACACTTCACTGTAATGGGCGAATAGATTCAGTTGCGATGAGAGATGGTCGTGTGGGCTGGACCATGAGGTGGCCTCGTGGCTCTGCTTTCCATGTTCCCATAACAAGCGTCACCCCTTCCTCCTTCCTCTTTCAATTAAACCAGCCGAAGCTCAGTTAATGTTCCCGCTGACTTCCCATGGTGGCTGCAAGTTTTCACCCATTCGAAATCATCTGGTGATTACTCGTTCAACGTTTTGTTTTCCCCAATGGGAGCTGGAAGCTTTCTGCCTCCCAGGATGAATTTTAATACTGTGTCATTAAAATAGATAAATCTGAGGCTGTCTGAAATATTGGCAAGGAGTGCTTTGAAGGGAGGTAGCAATGAGCTAGGCAGGGTTCAGGCAACTGTCTTTGAAACTGTTTTGTAGTAAGCACACATTAACAGGAGGACATTTATTATCTGATTGACCATATATTTGATCAACATGTTTATGACCAATTCTCATGGACTTTCCTCAAATCCTGTTACTCAAGCCCTAAGTTCTCATCCTTCCTCTTCCAGAAACCCATGTTCCTCTCAGCATCCCACCCTCATTACTAAACCTGTTAAGAACTCTGAAAGGTATAACAGCCCACTTGCACGCATGCTAACTCGTTAGGCTGCTGCAGGTTCATGAATGTTGGCAAAAGACAAAAGACTCCTGGGTCAGAGACAAAGGATCTTATTATACCAGCAGTGGTACCCAAAGTATTAGCATTTTATTGTGCCAATTCTCCGAGCTCCAGTTCCCAGGGACTGTCATGAAGAGGGCCAAGTGACACCTACACACAGTGAGGTGTGTTACAGAAAAGCAGTGCTAAATCTTTTGTAATGGGCATGAAGCCTCACTGGCCTTTGCTCTGTAGGGAGACATCACCTGTCCTGTACCGGTCAGTAAGCACGCCTCAGAAGAAGACACCACTTCTACCTTCCAAGACTGTCTCGTTCCTACCAGTTCAGTGTGGTCCTGAGCAATGTCCATCCCCCTCAATGATGGGATTGCATACCCCCGTGTTCCTCATGTAATGTGAACGGTCGCACCTCGGGTTCTCTATCTAGTTTGGAGTTTTAGTTGGCCATATTCTTTATGGAGTTTTTGTTGTTGTTTGTTTGGGGGAGATAGAGAAAGTTATGCTTAGCAAGTGAGTTTGTATTTGCTAGAAATTAATTTAGTACAGGTTCACAGTAGGAATTATAAATAAGCTGATGGTTTACAGGATAATATCAAATTAGCCAAATAAAGATATAACACACTTCGAATCAACAATAGGTTAATCATAAAATTGTTCTAGGCGAGGGGGGATGGAAGGAAGTCCAATTCTTTTTTAAGTCCAAATTTTACAGAAGGAGGCGTTTGGGAAGCACCTCCACGGCCACCTGACCTACAGCAAGAGCTGCTTCTACCTTGTTCTGTTCCTTATGTTAGAAACAAGTCTCCATCGTGTGACGTTCTGGCCTCCTCTGCTCTTTGACTTTTGGGGATGTCCTTCCCTTGTCTCTATCTACAGTTGATACAATACAAATCTCCATCCTTACTCAACTCCAAGGGCAGCTATAAAAATCACTCACGCCAAACATTTTGGGGTTTTATAGCCTTGCACAAAGCCTTTTTAATGGTCTTGAAGAAGCTTCACTTCTTATAGCAATGCCTATGGGAACCTGCCCGCCCTAACGATTCCTTTCTTCCTCACTCAATCATCTCCCTCCAAGATGGAGCATTATATTCTCCTACCACAATTATCTAGAAAACTGTCTGCTCTCATTGGCACAGATGGCAAAAGGACCAAATGCTGCTCAAATTCAACCCAAAGTCACTATTGAATTGTGTTTCCCAGAACTTTTTTCCTCAAGAGGACCTCAGTTACAACTACTAACATAATATACTATTGTTCTCAACCAGAGACTTATAATTGAAGAATTTTAGCCATACTAATAATTTTCATTCTGTAAATTTTGTTCAATAACATGGTTAATTCGAATCCTTATTCAGAGGTTAGAAAGTTTTGGGTCTGAGATACACATAAAAGCTGAGGTAAATGCACATTTTGTTGCTCATGTCAGCCTTGAAATAATTATTTTACTAATTACATTTTTATTTCTAACTATAAGTTCTTTATCTCAAACAGCATACTCCCTAATATAGAGTAGCTACTGCTGCAGTTGTGGCCTTAAATAACACACACACACACACACACACACACACACACACACACGACAAAATTCAACCATCCTGTCAGTATCTCATGGAGAACAGTGGTCCACTCTAGTTATTGCAGTTGTAAAAACTAAATGTCCTCAATGTTTCTTGGTTGCTTGGCAACCATCTTATTAAAATTTTATAAAGAAAATCGACACAACTTTCTGTATATATTCATACACAGAAAATCTCGTTCTTTGATAAAGCTTTAAAAATCCATCATTTTTAAAATCCAAGTCAATTATGAAATAAAATTATAGAAGAAAAATAAGGCTTCTCACCTTTTCCTGTTGTTCTTGAGCGTCTGAGGACTGTGATACTTCTTTTCCTGGAGACACAAAAAGGCGGAGTTAGTGATGGGGGCAATGTTGTCTGCATCACACACTGACATGGCTTCTCATTCTGCTGGGTGACAGACACTGATTGTGAGGATGAGAAGGGAAAGAGGCATCACATGTTCCTTAGCTGCTTACCGATTCCTCAAACTCAAAGTTCTTACTTTTAAGGGGGAGGAGGTTACTTGGGGGTAGACGAGACCTCTCTAGCCCAGAAATAAGAACCTGAACTCTTAACACCTCAAAAATAATAATAAATAGGAAAGACAGAATATATTGGAACATTTTATTTAATAATGTATTTAAACAATTAAAGTTCACAGGAATATTTAGAAAATCCACAGTATAGTTTTAAAATGATAACTATTACACAGCTATCAGTTTCTGTATTAATATGGATAACTCATTTAAACATTTCTGCTCTTGTAACAGCAACTTTTCCTCTTCTGGTGTCATAATTAACTATTCATGTGAACAGAATTACTATTTGCCTAAAAGAAAGTGAAGTGCAAAGAACAATGCCCATAAAACGGAGGCTTAACTTAAGAAATACGGATTTGCTCATACAGTTAATAGACATCAATGCCTTCATGATTTATTACAGATTCAAGTCCTAAAATGCGAAATTGTTTTTAAAAACTTGCTAAGAATGATTGTTACAAATAAATCTCGGGCATCTTATTATTTTCTTCTCGGGAGAATGAAAGCTCTGGCCTCACCACGGTCGAACAATGTGAGGATATTTCGCAGACATTTGAGTGTCTTCTTGCTGCTCTGAAGTCATCTTTTCCCAGATATATTTCCTCGCGGGCCATGGGGTGAGGGCTCAGAAAGGCCATAGCCTAAATATTGTTTATCTCCTTTAGATGCAGACTTATTCTCAGGATTCTGACTCATTCGAGTGAGATTTATAAATGTGTGCTTGACAGACTATTCTCTAATTTAGCAAATAAAACAGAAAATCTCAGCAAAATATCCACTTACTGTAATAAAATTACATATTCTAAAATATGAGCTCTCGTATGCTAAATACCTTTTAAGCGCCCCCAGTTCAGGGTGGTGATGTCATTCTGGGCACTGGAGCAGTGACCTTGAGATCAGGACTGCATTTCATGCACTAAAACAGGTGTGAACTGGGGGATCGCTGCTCTTTGGGCCTGGTGTGCTATACTGGGGTGAGAATAAGTATGTCTGGACCACAATTTCAGACAAGAAGCAACCTTAACTATCACGTGGTTAAATCTCCCACTTTAGAGGCTAAGAGATTGAAACAGACTAGAATTAAGTGATGAGTCTACTGCCATTGTAATTAGTCACTGACACAGAGGAATAGAATCAGACTCCTGACTCCTACTACAGAGAAGGAATCTGAGGACTGGTACCTTCACGTTTGTGGAAAAATTATCTACAGCCTGCTTTCCAATACAGTTCTGCTAAAAGTATGATTTAGTTCTTGTGTCAATTCAACGGTACTTATCGAATGTCAAAATGTATTATTTAGATTTCAAGAAGGGTGGTCGTTTCCAACACCCAGGAGCTTAAAATTGGGTTTGGGAGCTGCAGGGTGGGTGGGGTGAAAACTTAGGGGCCCAGAGGAGGTGGAGTTTGCTATAAAGGCAACAAATTAGATGGTAGGAAAGGAGAAGGAACAACATATAATCTTGAAATACTAGAATAGCAATACAATGGAACTTAGAATAAAGACCAAGATGAGGGAGAGAGAGAGAGCATCTACAGGAACTGAAACTGAGGGAATAAATGTAGGAAGACTAAAACTAGGTACTTTGCCACACTATGCTACAGAATATTAAAAAAAAAAACAATAATAGGGGTGATTATATACTATTTAAAAAAACTGTTATATAATACTTAAGAGTAAAATCATTAAAAATCATAAAAAGCATTATTTTTACTATTAGTCAACATCATTCTGGAAATATAGACAATAAAATGAAGATAAATAATGCTGAAATACAGAAGATAAATTATTGTTATTATCAAATGTATCTAAGCAACATGTATTATAGATTCGGATAAATACAACATTAGAATATTACTCAAGAACCAATGTCAATGCAAACTGAATTTATCATAAAGCTTTATCCAGGTGGACTTGGATTGGAAACAAACACTCTGCAGAGGAGTTCATAAAAATCCACAGATCCTATGCACTCAGAGACAGGCTCCCTGCTTCATCGATATCACTGATGTTAATTAAGTGCCATTTACACTGCTCACTCCCATTTAAATGGAGGTTTCATCAAATACTGACTTACACTACCTGCAACCTAAATCAAACACTCTCCGACAGCAGTCAGGCTTCTTTTTAAATAGAAATTGATTATTTCTACACTGGAAATAGCTGTTAACTACAGGGCTGGGAATTAGGTGAGATGAGTAAGGTAGTCTTGCCTGGGGTTCTAAACTTTAGAGGGCACTCCGAAACTTGGCAACCAAGGAAAACAATGTTTTAATGTAACCTTTAAAGCTCTAATTTAATGGTAATCTTTATGTGTTCAAAGAATGAATTAAATCAGTTATATTGAAAAATATGGCACAACCCTTAATTATGCTATTATTTAATAGCAACTTCTTTGCAAATACTGTTGTTAAAGAGGTATTAAAGATGGTTCACAAAGGTTAAAAAACAAGCAGTTATAATAATAAATTAAAAATTAATCTAGGAAACTAGGCTTTTATACTGAAAATAAAACAAATAGTTTTTAAAATTATTTTAAAGCAATTTCATCACTTAGATAAAACCTATGTTTTATTGACATTTAACCTATCCTTTCAAACCTGTAAAATTATTTACAAATTCAAAGTTAGAGACATATTATTTAGTCAGAATAGTCTTTTTTCCATGTCACTTCAGGTTTTACAGTGAGCCAAGGAAAAACAGATATTGCTTCATCTCTAAGGGATTTTTCTGACATTAAAAAAAGTTGACATACTTTCATCAGGTTTTGTGTCATTTTTCCAAAACAGTTGTTTCAAGAAATATCAACTGAGTTCACATGAAATATTTTGCCTTCTAGCTTCAGAAAGCACCAGGAGAATTTTTCTCGGTCAGGGCGCTTGAGTGTGAAAGATGAACTGGTGTAAACACTCCAAGGGGGTGGAAAAAAAAACAGCATTCTGGGAATCAGAGGTGATATTCTCATCCTAACTCAACTATTGAGATAAACTACATTCAACCCAAATAATAGTGTGACATTCAGTGGGCTAACAGTACTTTTCCATTCACACATGGTGCATAGATCATTACAGAGCAGCAGAAATCTGCCACTTTCCTCGATTCGATGAGGTCTGCCTTTGGGGGTATATTACTCCCTACAATAGCTATAGAATCGATTCTGGATGCTTTTCTACTGCCAGAAAGTCTGCTTTTGAAATCCCAAGCCAACCAAAAGGACAGGTTTCTAAAGCCCTCTGATATACAAAGGAAGTATGTACTATACACAAGGAATGAGATTAAAAGGTTCTATTACAAAAACTAGAGAAAATTGTCCATTTCACTTAAGCACGTTCTTTCTGAGTATTCAACACAATATAGTACAGATACTCAATATATACATCAGATTCATATGACTTCAGCAAGGGTGACACAAATACAAAATATTTTTACCTGGTCAGAAGCTGAAATACAACACAAGTTGGGAAACTACGTTCTCCGGCACAGAAATATTAAACTCTTTTTGCTTATTCTTCAAGTGCACAATACACCTCACAAGTGTTTAAATCACTACAGAAAAATTGCCATTCTTTAAATAGCAGATAAAATGCAAATAAAATATAGCTCCTTTTTTTTTTTCCCCACAGGGAATAGCAACCCCAACATTTTTAAAATATTTTTTTGGATTTTCGTGATGTTGTCAGCTAAATGTGCTAAGAAGTCAGAGGAAATTATAGGTAGTCTAGGGGTGAGTCAATTCACTGCAGATTTATTTAGCCTTTCTATTTCACAATGCTTGAAACAGAATGCGAAATATCTACTTTATACATGTCATTTATCAGGGAAAGAGATGCCTTCTAATAATTTACATTTGTTGATTATCTGATACTCAAGATTCTGAGTGTTTGTTCTTTGAGACCTTCATCTCCTGCTGAGACAGTAATTTAACACGTTACACCTTAATTTATAGAAATGTCAAAAAAATTAACTGTTACCCAAGCTGTAATGATAACTGCAGCAGAGTTGCTGAAGCACCTTGCGGCAATTACTATTTTGTCAGAAACTGTCTAGCAGTTTTGAAAAAAAGAAGGTATTTGATTTTCATGGCGTTATTCTTGGTTGTAAGATGAGGATTTGCTGTACTGATAAAGACACAGAGATACACGTACATACTCATTGAGTAAAATCCAATTTGAAGGAATGTTTGCTCTATTTAAAAAAAAATTTAAGCCATTTTAATTTGATCATGTGATTTCCATTACATTTTGAGATAATCTGAGTGAAACAAAATTTCAGGCACTATTAAAAGCCCACATTATGGATATTGAAAAGTGGCACTCACTTAAAATGGAGGGGAGGGCATCTCAACTGAAGCCTTCTGAGATATCACAAGCAGAGGTGGAGAGAGGTAGGTTTAACAAATCTGATTTCTTCAGAGCGATCTTTTTGAAATCATCCTTCCAGAGATGCAGGCGATGGGTTGTTTTTTAAATGTAAAAGCTGTAAACTGCACCGACCTTGACTTTGGCTGTCTTAACAAGTATCAGTGAAATCTGCTGCTCATAGTATCTCTTGTCCGTTAATCTCGGCTTAAAATAGGTGCCTTCAATACCAATCTAATAGAGAGAGTTATGTTTCTCCAGGTTTTGAAATATACATTGTACATTTACACAATTTATGTAGATTATACTTATATCTATATCTATACACACGTGTGTATATATATATATATATATCCACTTAAAAATCTATATTAAGTTTTGATAAGTATTTTAACTATAACTTAACTATAATTTTGCCATGTAGAAAGTATAGCCTTTAACATTTTCTGGAGTTTACAGCCCTGGAAGTATTTCAGGTCTTTGCATTGTATAGTTAGAAGTCAGTGAGTTCATACATTTGAATCCGATGGTTAACATATTTATGCCGGTTACTGTTTATGAAGGCAGTGAGATATACTTAGTGTTTCAAAATGAAAATGATGCTTATGTTTATTCTTACACATTGAAAGTCTTGCATCTCTCGACATACTAGATACTAGTTCTCTTTCCTGCCCACACTGCTTGCCTCTGGAATGCTACACAAAGTTCTTATATTATCCATGCTCACTCACCGCATGTGTAGAGAGGACCCCCAAGTGTCAAAAACTGTGCAAGGAAACGCAAAATAAAATGCTGAGCAAAACAGCCATTGCCCTTGCTGTCATGGAACAGATGTTTGACAGACTTTGTTCCAACTGTTTGTGCTTGTTTTTTTTTTTTTTCTTTCTGTTTTTTTTTTTTTTTTTTTTCCATAGAGGAAGGGAAATAACCTTCTTCTTCTTCAGTGATCTCCCACGAAAGATTCTTGGGAAGTGAAATGCCAGAGAACCCTTTTTCAAGAAGGATTTATGAAAGTCCCTGCTTGCTGAACCACTGCATCTTTCCGAATTTCATTGGGAATCATTTTAGTCATTGACTAGGATAGATATAGCCCATAATATGACATAAAGAACCTTGAATCTTTCATGTTTTCCAATATAGGAGCCAAGGCTGCCTGCTGTGAGCGAGGTGCTAAGAATTGAGAGCTTTTGAAAAATAAGGTTTGGAATAAAGTATCAGGAAGATACAAGAAAAAGTTTATCATAGACTAGTACAACTAATAAGAAAGTCAGGAGATAGAAAAAAGAGTAAATAACACTGGATTGAAGAGGGGAGAGGATGAAGGGTTCGTAGACACTCTTTTTACATTTAATTACCTATAATATTTATATAAAGATACATTCATATAATATATGTATATATTTGTCTCCTATTTTTAAAATTGGGGTTATTTATAATATTTAACCACATATTCACAGAATTTAGAGAATACACATATATGATATAAGCACGTACATACCTACTGAAATCGTCAAGTAAAAATGAGCATGATAAAGTGTATTTACATTTACAAAGCACTTTCAAATACTCAAAAGTACTGAATTCTCACTAAAGGAAAAATATCTGTCAGATACTAAAATTTGGGATTTTGAGGTATTGAAACATTGTTAAATCATTAAAATCTTCAAAAATGAACTACACATTACTAGTAAATGGTACTTTAGAGATGATTCAAACATAGAAGACAGCCTGACCTCACATCGTTCTGGTGCCTTAGGACACTGCCATTCTCCAATTATCAGAATCAAACTCCCTCTTTTTGTGGTACTTTGGCTTTGAGTCAACGTGTCAGTGTTGAAATCACTCATTCCGCTCCGTTCCAGATGGTACTCAGGGGATCACTGTCTAATTAACCTGGCTCTTTCCATGGCATTCATTCATTTTTGGTTTTACTCATATTTTATCAGCTACAACACATTTCACATTTAAACAGCTTATGGGCTGCATTTTAGTCAAACGGGTGCAACAAGGATAATGTTCTCACCCTGTAATAAAAGACTAATACTAATTTTTTGTGCTTCCATTCAACACACTTAATTGCTACAATGGTGAAATGAACACTCCATATGTTTAAAGCTTTTATAGTCTGAAATCTAGATGACTTAGTTCACTAGTTCTGAACATTTTATATCTAAAACAAATTAAAATCATTGAATGTCAGAATTACCACTCTTATAATTACATGTATAACTTAATTCAGGTGAAATATAACAATGAATAAGGGGTATACATCTGTCAAGAAAATTCAGACTTCGAGAAGATAGCATAGGTTAGTGGTCACCACCTTCACGTATCACCTATCTTACTTAGATCGAGTTACAAAGGCTCCTTGAATCTTGTCGTTTTCCAAAGCAAATGATGATAATTATTGTAATTTCCTCATACAACTATTGAGGGCATTAACTAAAACAGTGCAGTTTAAATATTTAGGACCTTGTCAGATACAAGAGTAATAACTCCATACATGTTAACCGGGGAATGTCCTAAAAATGTAATAAACAATCTTGCTTTGGATTTAGTTTTACAGTTAGAATTGCCATCAAGGACTGAGACACAGCGAGATCAGCCCTAAGCTGGGTCGTTCAGAAACAGAAGCCAGACCATCTGTACTTCTCCAAACTACTGTGCAGCACTGACAGATAACCTTGAAAAATCACGTGGAGGCAGAAGTTCATGTGTCCTGAACGCCAGGACGGAGATTTCCAAAGCCAGGCACCTACCTGCTTTGATGCCACCTCCCACTTCCCTGGATATGTTTTTTTTAGAACCACACAAGGCTTCTGTGAATAGTCAAAGGCATCACTGATATTGTGCTCTGTAATAACTAACGACTGAAGAGCAGCACTCCACAGTAAATTTCATAAAGAATTATGTGCATGCATGGCATGCAAATGTTTACTAAGTGGGAATAGGAAGGATTTTGAGGCCAACATCACTGAAATTCTCATTAATTACTTAACAGCTAGCTATATAGGGATTATAGACAATATCGGCCTAAATAGAGCATTAAAAAAATTGCATAGATTTTTATAGCCAGGTAGAATATATTTTACAAATAAATCTCACACTATAGGTTCCTTAAAAATGTCATTTTCTAGAGTGCAATTTATAATGAAGTAATATATACTCTAGTGAGAGCTTGCAATCAGTTATTAAGGGTTATAATTAACACTTCATAAAGGCCTAACACATCTTTCTACATCGTTGGAACAGGCAGATGATATATTAGAAATTCTCAGTCTTATAGCTGAAAAGTAATTATTCACCTGAACTCATTTATTTCAGAGTAGTGCCATTTCTCTAAATATAGTTCAGTTTCACATCTGTATCCTGACATTGTAATTTAGTAGCCATCAAAGTATTATAAATGCAAGGGTTTTTAATTTGATAGAAAAAATGATTTTAGATTATTTCTATGGGAAGCAGACTAAGTCAAAGTGAATCACGTATGAGCCATAAGTACTTGTGAGAAAGTTATGGAAGCCTTGCTGAGCTTAAAAACGGTAGCTCATTCACTGCCAAGGATTTCTCAATTAATTAAAATAGTTCTTAGTAAGAAATAGAAAATAAATATTTTAGTAAAAAAAAAGAACATTCTTCATATTCTAGTAGTAGACCAATTTATATATTAAATCCAACAGGCTCTGATGAGTATTAGATATTATGCTAGAACTGTCGATATGAATGTGATTAAGACAGGTACAGTGTAAAAGAAATAGACTTCAAAGTCAAAAAAATTTTTTTTTAAATCGAGGATTAATTACTTTATTCTATAACCTGGGTGTTTACCCCGTCTGATGCTGAATTTCCTAATCCATAAAACACAGAAAATGACCAGAGTGATACCACTGTCTAGCGGTCCAGGTTGCCCATGATATTATGAGAGATGTATAGAAGAATTTGAACCTGATATTATGAGAGATACATAGAAGAATTTGAACCCGAGCCACAGGCTCAGTTATATTGAGAATCCAATTGGCACAATATATGTGTGGTTCTGGAAGACTCTTTCTCTGCATTCGAAGGTCATTTAATTGTATGGCACCTTTTATACAAAGCCATTTACTTATATAGCTACCTCGACCTCCCGCCCCCGTTTGCATCTGTCAGTACTCTAGTCCTTCTGATGACTCAGAAGAGAATACCTTTCAAATACCACTCAGTATCTTCTCATTCTTGTCTCCTTTTGCATTATGCTTTCCTATACCATCAGACAGTAAAGGCAGAAATTCCAGCAAAAGGCACAGAGTCATTGAGAAAGTAATATTTGCGACCTTAGCTGAATTATTTTATATCTTCTCACTGTGTTTGGAAAATCTTGGGCTCAGAAGAGTAGACCTGCAGCATTTACTTAAAAACAAATTAATATCAAGAAATTCATTAACGCTTTGTGCTAAAATATGATGTTCTTTAAAAAATATATCTTGTGTTAGCCTGGCAATACTATTAGAAACTCAGTTTTAAAACTTAACGTGATTGAAGTTAACTACAGAGTTCCTTATTTGCAATGAGTGTTTTGGGCATGAATGCTCCATTCAGATTTAATGGTGAATACTTTCCAATCTGTGCACACCGACGAAAGGAATCATTTGCTCCATTAGTAATGCCAAGCTATTTAAGGCATTACCTTTCCCGAGTAACACTTTCTTGATGCTATTTTTAACTTGATAGTGTTACTTATTAATTCAAAGAAATGATCATATAAAGATTACACAGGTTTCCCTGAGTCTGAACATTTGCCTTAGTTTCGTGATGACAGTAAGAAGGGTCATAAACTAATGAAGGTAGGATGATTGGAAGAGTTTATATGAAGGAGGCTGCAAGAACGAGAGTCTTAAAGTCTGTGCCTGCAGGAAGCTGTTTTGTAATATTTTCCTAATTGATTAACCATTAGATTGAAACACTTTTAAACATCTACCCTAACTAATACAGCAAGAGAGACTTTTGAGGGAGTTTGTGTTGCATTATGGTAATGATAAAACTTCACGTCGTCTCAAAAAAAAAAAAATCAAAGGCATGAAATGATTAAGCAGTAGAACCAAGAGATGTTAATGATGAGAATATGGGTTAAAACAACGGGGTCAACACAGTGAGAAAGCTTAGTGGTTACAATTTATAGGCTTTGGAGCCAGACTGCCAGGATTAAGATCTTTGCCAGTAAGTTGATCTTGGATACTTTAATTGATATCACCATGTCTCAGTATATCAATCTATAAAACAGGATTAATAATTGTACCAATTTCACAAGGTTGTTTGGGAGGTTAAAAAAGTGTTAATGTCCATTTGAAAATGTAAGAACTATGTCTAGTAAGTGTTATAGATGTTTCAGGTAATCCCGTTATTAACCAGAATAATAACGTTCCATCAGCTTAAGAAGCTGTCTGTATTTCTTTAATCTGAATGTTTTCAGACAGTGTCTGTCTAATGAATTCTGCCTATTTTGTTATCTGCATGAGTTTTGTTGATGAGAAGGATGATTTATTCCAGTATGCTACTAGTGTGTGGGATAATTATAGTAATAGTGGGTATCATAATTATTCTTGACTTTAATAGAATTTCTTCTAACATTTCATCATTAAGTATTTTGTTTACAGCAATTTCTGGTAGATAATTTTCAGCAAGTTGAGAAAGTATCTTTCTATTTATAGAAAATTAAGATTTCTTGTATCATCAGAAATGAATATTCAATTTTAAGAATGTCCTTTTAGTAGGTCCATCTTTGAGTCTCTTAAATGATGATGGGATTCTATATATGACTGATTTCCATATCTCAGATATTATTTATCTCTAACATAGATCCACTTAATACTTTTAGCTACTTCTACCATCGAAGTTCAGACCTATTGTGTTATAGTCTTCTAAAGTACAATTCCTATTTTTCATCTTGCCAGAGTATGTCTAACATATTTTTTGTGTGTTTATATAGCCAGGGAGATTAAAAAAGGCAGCATTTCTGTAAATACATTGATACGATTTGGCATGTATGATATGCATTCATAATTTTAATCCAATCTAAATTTAAAAAATGATGAACTGAATAACACCTCTCCTGTCCCACTGTCGTGCCTGCTCTGCACATCAAAGCCTACAGCTTCCTTCTCATGAGGTATCACCTGCCCATCTCATCTGACAAAATGTCTTAAGGGGCTGTATTACTTTAAAAAGAAGTACAAAGAAAGAGCAAAAATAATTACAGATTTTACTTTGTTCAACATCATATCTTTATCACATTTGTGATCCTTGTGGGGCCACCAACCAATCCGCTTACGGAAGACCTCGAAGAACTCTATTCTTCCCCAAATCCTCAGCACATCTCCATCTTCACTGCAGTCCATCAGGAGGTTTGGTGATTAACTCTAAAGTTAATCTCGAACGTGATCACCTACTTCCTCCTGCACTACCACTTCCTGTATATATTACGCCAATCCTCCCCACTCTCACACCTCCACCTGGACCACTGCGATGGACCATACTGACTTCTTTTGTCTCCTTCCCACCCAATCTCCACAGCAATCCAAGTCATCAGTTTGAAATACAAATCAGCTTTTGTCTCTAGCCTGCTTAAAAATGTGCTTATACCTTATAAAACTCTGCATAACCCAGTCTGTACATCAATCTTCTACATCCTCTCTCTTGCCTCGCTAATTCATTCCCTTCCAGTCACAATTTAAGTCAGTCTCATTTTACTTCAGGTTCAAAATGGTAGACTGATCATAATTCTCATTTAGTACCTATCATAATCCTTGGTGTATGAATGGTACCATTTTTTATTTGTTTTATTATATTTTATTTTCTATTCCCTGCTTCCATTACCCTGTTCTTATTATTTCTGACACTCTCCTCACACATATACTACTTATATATTACACTTTGCATCGTAATATTTACTTTTTTTTTTTACTTGACATATTTCGAGATCTGCTCATATTTATACTGGAACATTGAGTTTGTTACTTTTTTAACTCTATAACATTTTATCATTTGCATTTAGCGAACTTTCTAGTGAAATATGCTTCTAGAGCATGTCATATTCTTTCTTGAATCACATCCTTTATGGTTACTTTTCTCTCCTCCTGGAGTCTAGCCTGTATGGAGACTAATCTAGTTAAGAGCAATACAGTCAAGGCACTGATCGCTACCATTAATCCCAATCAGATAAACTGTTGTTGGATAATCCTAAAAACATGAAAAATATAACCCTCATGCACACACTTTGTGAGCTATGACAAAATTTCACATTAGATATTATTTAGGTTGCATATTTAATAGTCTCTATTATACATATTTCTTTGTATTTTCCAAGGCTAGGAAATCAAAACCAAGAAGTTCATCTTCATCAGGTTTTGTCTACAGAAATTTTAATGTGAGTGAATTATTCTCTCTCTCTCTCTGTGTTTTCCCAAACTTGCCAAGGTTTCTGCCATGGCTGAAAGTGACTCTCTTTCTTGTGACTGTTTCAGGCCTTAAAGGAGCTATTATATCAGTTTGCTTATGGGCACTGGTCCCACCATGGATTTACAATAATGTTGCATCATCATTACCTTTTCAGATGAGGTTTATTTTCCAATAGAATCCTCAAGAGATGACCTCTGTTGTGCAATTGATTTGTTTAATTAGAAGCTGGCAAAAAGGAGGGCGGATTCTTATTGAACGTGTGCAGATAACTATATTGCTATGGAAAGCAAAGTTACTTAGAAGTATTTCAATGAGAACAAGATCTCAATGTAGCAGCGTTTCACTTCAGTTTATACAAGTAAAGTCTACTAAAGTTAGAAAATAGAGTAGGAAGAATGTGAAAGATTTCTTCATATGCTTATCAGAATATACAGTAGCACAACGACAATATTTCAAAAGAGAGAACCAAAATTATACTATTTTTTTAGTCCATGTAGTTATATATTTTTTCCTGTTCAATCTTAGATCCACAGTCAGCTTTCATTGAGTCTTCTACTTTAAGAGTTAAAAAAAAATCACTGACATCCTCACTCAGCCCCTTGAAGAATTCTGATCACTGTCTACAGGGATGGTGATGTCCGCTCAGCCCGAAGTCTGTATCCTTGAGTCTTAGAATTACAAGTACTTTGTAATTATAAGTACTTTGTTTACACTAGTCTCTGAGATTGTCCTTTCTCACTTGGGGAAAAAAAAAAGACAGATCTAGTTAATATATTAGAGTGACTAATATCGTCTGAATAAAAAATAGTAAAATTGCTACATGAAGACAAGTGAACAGAAGGTGAGGAAATAAATTAAAAAAAAAAACTATAAAAAACGTGTTTGAGAAATTTTGCGGTGAGGGCAAGAAAAGAGATCCGAAGGCAAGGACAAGAAGATGAGGGGTTAACATAGGGGTTAAGCTTCCTGTTGTGCCACCCACCCCTCCCCCACCCCCACCCCCTTGCAGTAAACTTAATGAGGGGTGAGGTGGGAAAGACCTACTTGAAAAACCTAAACTGTATGAGAGATAAAGGACATTCTTTGTGTGAGGACTGTGAAAGGGAGAGAGAAGGTTCCTGAGCAAAGGGATTAGTCTTTGCTGAGAAGAAAAACTCAGGTTTATCAGGTTTATCAGGAGAAAGGGAAGATGAGTTTCTATATTTGGTATCAGAAAGTGAGGGCTCCCTTGTCTGGGACATGTATTTTCTCTGTATAGTGAGAAACGTGGCCATTTTCTGTGAATAGGAGATGAGAAGCTTTAGAAATCTGAGGAGAGTGAGGAAGACTTGAAATGGTCTGTGTAGATGTTTGCAGAGTGAACTTAAAAAAATAAGAGCATTGGAGGGTAGCGGTAACACAAATGCGCCTTATCATTATAAATTTTCAAAAGCCCATAGAATCTGCACCTATGGCAATCATAGAGAGAATATATGCTATGATAATAAATCTCAATAGGTTTTAAAATATTAAAATACTTTAGAGAATATCTTTTTCCAAATAGAATTCAATTAGAAATAGATAACAAAATATGTAAGAAATAACCAAAAACTTGAAATTAATTAATATTAATTAATTTAGTAACAAAAGAAGAAATCACTCACTAAATTAGAAATACTTTTTAAATATGAATGAGAATAAAGAGATAACACACCAAAATTTATAGAATTCAGCTAAATCAGTGTTTAGAGGAAAATTGGTCGACCCAATGCTTACATTAGAAAGAAAGAAAACTAAAAAATTTATTATCTAAACTTTGACCTTAAGCAGCTAGCTAAGCAAACAAGAAAAAAATTAAATGCAAAGTATAAAGTAGAAAATGATAAATTAAGGAGTAGAAATCAAAATAGAAAAGAGAAAAAAATAAAATTAATATACCCCAAAGCTATTTCTACAGAAAGATCAGTAAACATAATAAATAATTTGAGGAATATTTTTTAAAGAAGGATAATATCAATATTAGGAGAGAAAGTAGGACATCACTGAATATTTTATAATCATTTAAGTCATAATAAAAGAAAATTATTAACTGCTTTATAGCAATAAATTCAACAAATTAGAGGAAATAAAAAAACTACCTTAAGTTGCCAAAAATTTTAAACTGACACAAGAAGAAATAGAAATTCTGTATATCTCTATATCTTCAAAAAAAAATGTCTAATGAAAACCTTTCCACAAAGAAAATTACAGGCTGCAATGACTTCACTGGTGAATTATAGTTAAAGACGATTTAAGAAGAAGCCTACATGCATTAAAACTGCATCTCTGGGAACTCCATTTCCACGTAAGGCTGCATTCTGAGGTGCTCAGAGTTAGGACTTCAATGCATCTTTTGGGAAGGGCATAATGTAACCCAAGACAGGTACCTCTGCTGATATCATTATATAGAAAACAATCAAACTATAAAATTTAAAGGAGGAAATGTAAACTTCAATTTAAAAAAAAAAAATGTCGAGTACTCAAAGTCTAAGAAGAGATGTAAAACCACAGATGGAAGCTGGCTGCTTTGGCGGGCTCATCTGAGCGCCATGGGGCGTTCTCAAGCATTTCCAGAAAGTTGACAGAATGGCTGAGGGTGCATGATCTGGATGACCTCACTCTCACGTGTGACTCTCGGTCACTATCTAACAGGCTGGCTGCTTCTCCCCATAGCAGTGGGGTTGCAAGAGAAGCCAAGTCTTAAAGTGCAAGCACTTTTCGAGCCTCTGCTTGTTATCACATTTTGCTGTTATTCTATTGGCCAAAGCAAGGAACAGTACAGAGGCCGGGACCAAAGCAAGGGAGCGGATAGAGAGGTGAAAACAAACCAGAGTCTGCAGCAGACACTCACTGAGGTGAAGACCCCCGAATCTCACCCTGAGCAACCACTCCTTGAGGACCTGTGACTTGCTTCTATCCAGTGGAATGTGGAAAGGGTGACTGCCACTCCCTTGATTAGTTTATATTATACAGTCATGCACCACTTAACAACAGAGATTCATTCTGAGAAATGCATCCATAGACAATTTTGTTGCTGTGTAAACATCATAGCACCCTTACACAAATGTAGTCGATACGCTTCTACACACCTAGGCTATATCGTATAGCCCATTGCTCCTAAGCTACAAGTCTGTGCAGCACGTTGCTGAACAAAACAACATGATGAGATAAAATCAAGCACAAGAGATAATGATGTTACGGAGACGTGGTTAACACGAGCTGCGTGAGGCTGCTGCTGGTGTGATGTGGCATATTTTACAGCAAGCTTTTTATTAAATGTAGATCGAAAGATTATACTCTAGAATAACAATAAAGAGTGTAGTACAGGAAATATTATAAACCACTAACATTACCATCACCAAGTATTAAGTGCTGTACATAATTATACGGATAGTGCAGTAGGTTTGTGTACACCAGCATCACCACAAACACCAGTCATGGACAGCTTTATGACATTAAGACAGCTACGATGACACTAGGCGAAGGAATTTTTCAACTCCATGATAACACTACAGGACCACCGTCCTCTGGGGTGACTGTCATTGAACAAAATGTTATGCTGAATATGACTGTACAGCAAAGGTGATGGGATGTCACCACCATTGCTATGTCATAAGAATCTGCCTTATCCAGCTGGAAAAAAATATCTTTTTGATGTCATGGAAGAATCAAACGGCCAAGCTGTGAACTGCCTATGAAGAGGGCCACAGAGCAGGGACCTGCCAGTGACCTACAGGACATAAGGCTGGCATTCAGTAAGAAGCCAGTGCTTTCAGGCATACGCCTGCAGGCAATGAATTCTTCTGACGATCTGAATGAGCTTGGAAATGGATTCTATCCTATATGGAGACTCCAGACGAGAATATGACGGGCTGGTGCCTTGATTGCAGCTGGTGACCCTAAGCAGAGAGCCTTGATGAGCCATGCTCTGACTTCTAACTCACGGAAACTGTGAGATAATACAAGTGTGTCACTTTATGTCATTAAGTGCACGGTAAATGGCTATGTAGTAATAGAAAACTAATGCAAGAGCATTATTGAAAAATATCTATCACTGTCAGTTATCAGTGAAATGCTCTATATGTCAAACCTCTATTCTTATCTAAACCTTCATTCTCTCTTTTTCACCTGGCCCTTCCCAAAAACCATTCTTCCCATCAGCCTTCTCCAGTGAGAGCTGTGTTCCTCTCCCTTATAATCGTTAAGTTCCATACACATAGTCCTGGACAAATATAAGACTTGTTACTCTACCTGCATATATAGCTGGAGAGAAACAAAAAATCACGCTAAGCACAATGATAATTCATAAATATCAATATCGACGGGCTTCTTAAGGAAGCTCAGCATGAATAGTGCATTTCTATCCATCTCTTCTTGCCTCGACTTGTCTTTCCCCAAATGACTATTTCATAACTTCTCTTTTTTAAACATCCTACACTTTCTCCCCCATCTTCCCTTCCAAATGATGACCTTGTTCTCCACATCAGTGAGAAAAAATAAAAGCAACTGAAATCTCTTTATCCATCTCCAGAATCTGCATAGACTCTCTACTTCTGAGAAATCATGAACCCACACAGTGCCTCTGGATGAGTCAGAATTCCTTTTAGAGTTTCTTCTTTTTTTTTTTTTTCTAATTAGGTACAGTGTTCATTTTTAATGACAGCAATTACAGTAAACACAAAATCCTTACATTTAAATTATTTGAATTAAGCTACTGAGTAAAAATATAGAAATTCAAAGTTTTGATCATACGATGTGAAAATTCAAAGTCATTGTGTATATTAATTCTTTACAAAACGCTTGTATGGATGTTAAATGATCTATTTGTTCTTAGAAAAAAAAATGTAACAACTGAGACGATGACTCAGGAACTCAGAAACAGCAAACTAGAATGATTTTTATTTGCTTTTTTTTTTTCCAACAGTATGCTATTACCAGTAGTTACTTTTTATTATTTGCAGTAACTTTTTCATGCCACAGTAGAGGGACAATTTGCAAAGGCATCAAGGGCTGTGTGAGTATTTGATATCTCAGAGGCCTGGTATGAAACCTTTTTGGTGGAAAATTCATTAGCAGTTGCTTAGCAACTGCGGTATTTGGATGTACTGAGAATCGCTTGACATGTTTTTAGTGGAAAATATTGCCATAGGGAATTTTAAAAAAATGAGATTTGGGAGTTGTCTCTGAAATTTGAGAAGCATTAATTGTTCCTGATTCGTAAAATATTATATTTGAAAGACATTTCGGAAGATTTTTGAGATCGAGTCTAATTGGAAAAAAAAAAGAAAACGCACATATACACAAGCAAACAAAAAAAGGTAACTGTCAAATAATTAAAAAAACAATATTTGCTTATGAACCTCCTGAATGTAAATATAACACTAGGTTATCTTTATAGAAAATACTATTTTAGAATTCAGAACATAAGAGGGAAGAGTTACTGATTCAGATAGATGACAGTTATTTCACAAAGGTTAATGGCCACCTAAGGGGGGGTACCTCTCAGAAGATATTACAAGGAAAAAAACCTTATGTTCAGGAAATACTAGGTCTTGATAAACCATATGTATTTAATATATTTGCTTATATATTATTGCTATATAAGTATAGACATATATATATATATATGTATATATATATATATATATATATATATATATATATATATATATATATATATTAAATAAACACTGAACAGTAGATGGGAATCAAAGAGGCAGGCTTGCAAAGGCAACCGTTCTGGAAGGTAGAGGATGGCTTTTGTGGGGTCCACACCCCTCTCTCATTGTTATAGGACCCGGTTTTTCTTTTCCCACCTCTCAGCCCTGTCTGATTCCGACTGCCTGCCCTGTTGACTTCATTCCCAGCTCCAAATGCAGGAGCTACAGTCTAATGCAGCCTCTTTAACCAGCTCTCACATCTGTTAGCTCTCATCATTCTATCAGTCCCTTGTCATGTATCACATGTAGTGATTCTGCTCCTCTGATCGAACCCTGATTGATATGGCCATAATTATAGAACAGAAAACGGGTTCATATTCTTTCAATGACTTCAGGTCACATTACTCTCGATATTTACAAGGTATGTGGGTTATTGCAGACATGTTTAAGGAATCCACAAGTCATCTTTGCTTGTGAGTTTATATAATCTTAAACTGAATGAACTTTATAGTGTAGATGTTGATGTTTTTTTTTTCGTAACACTTAATTTCATTTATAAACCAAATTTACCTTTGGTCTAAGTTTATACTCTAATGACATTTTCTAGGCTTTCTCAAGTAATATTTAGAAATATAAAGAATTATTTATTTCATTATTACTTAATCACAGATTCTGGGACCAGGGTTCTTAGAAATATATAACACGTAATACTTTTTTATGATTTTTCTTCTTTGGGACCATCTTTACCCAATATTTTACAGAAGATCACTTAAAGTTTTTTTTCTTTTATTATTATCCTTAGCAAATAATAAATATGTAGCTATAAATTATAAATAATGAGGGTTATAGTTGTTGAAATTCAATAATTCTCAAACTTATGTATACTCAGTGTACAACCTTAACATTAAAAGGGATAGGATAACAAAATTTCCCACACACCAAATACTGCTCTAAATTCTCTGGGTATTTTACCTTATTTAGCCATCCACACAACTCCTCAAGGATTTGTTGTTATCTGTGCTATACAGACGATTGAACTGAAGCTTAGAGAGATTAATAAATTACCCAAGGTGAGAGAGCTAATATGTAGTAAATATGGCATTTGATCCAAGGTCTATCTGACCCTAAAACCTACGCTCTTAATCCCTTCAATAAAGACTTCTTAAAAATAGACTCCAATCCCAACGCCGGCATACACTTCCTCTGATTCCACTTAAATAGTTTCAGTAGCGTTTCCCTTCTGGTCAGTACCAGTTGTCATAAAATACTTTCAGCATAAATAATGGCTCCCCGTAACGTCTTCCTGAATTCCTTTTCATTGCCCTCTGAAGTGAGGGTACCAGAGTCTGCCATCCCAAAGTATGTCACTATTGCTTATTTGAAGCTGATTATTTTTAAGAAACAGAAGATGCAGGAAACCCTTTGCCCTTCTGCCTAAAAGGAACTTAGCAGAGGCCCTGCTCCAGGATGGGGAATATCATCACAGACTGCTGGCGTTTAAGGGGAACCAGTGTGCAAAAGACAGGGAGGGACCTCGCATCACAAGGCCCTTTCGATCAAAGTCCTGTGACTCCTTGTTAAAGATGGCCCAGCAAACACTCATTGACCGAACACTTGCTTTTCCATTTCTAGGTAAATCGCTTTCTTGTCATTATTCCCAAACCTTCTCCTGAGCTCCAGGGGGCATATAAACCTTAACTGCTCAATGTGTCCCCAAGTCTCGTATTCTTATGGCACCCCCCCCACTCACATGTGAACTAAATTGGGTTAGTTCCTCCTTTTAATCTGTTCCATATTAATCTGATTATTAGTCCATCCAGAAGATTTTAGAAGGTAGGAGGAAAATTATCTTTCCACCTCACAGAAGCACCACAGAATGTCCATTTGGCTTTACCCACGTGTGAGCCTCCCAAAGGCTGTGATTGTATTCTACTTAGTGTCTTTTTTATAAATAATTACTTTCCCTTCTTCGTATGATCATTTTTATCTATAATACTTATAACCCTTCCCATTAAACCTGTCACTTGCCATTATTCCTCTTAAAATGGTGTCCACCAATCTTAAGCAAATTGACAAACTCTTCCAAAAAATTAGTAATCAAAGCATATATGATGAACAAAAACAATATCCACCAATATCTAATTGCCATTAGAATGGCAATTGTCACTATTCAAATCTAAATTAGCCTGCTTGTGGGCACTATTATCGATGCTCTGTTGCGAATATCAGTGAGGATTGGTGTCCCCGTGCTAGTATATGTGGCTTCTGCACAACTGTCCCATAATGCATTTTCATAACCATTTTTTTATAGCTCTGGAAAACTATCTTTTAAATCACACCTGATAAATATGGCAAAGCTTAGTGGTTGGCTCACCCAACCCCTGCTTTTATCCTGGGCATCTGGTCAGCTGAACCCAGTCATGTCCATTGTGTGTGTGGCACAGTGAGTCTACCATGGTGTTACAAACACCATCTTTCTATGCTTCTTCTGGTTTTCCAGAATTTACAACATGCATTCCAGGAATTAGTGGGAGTGGTATCCTTCTGCAACTTATTTAACAGACATTTTCATCATCACTTTCTTCCTGGGATCATAAGAATCGGGGGAAAGAGAGTGACTCCTACAAAGATATTTTAGTATCTTTGTGAGAACCTTGTGTGTGTCAGCTGCCTTTGAGTCAACTCCAACTCCTGGTGATTCTCAAAATGAATGACTTTCACAATGCCCCATCCTCAGCAGCCCTGCCCGGCTCCTGTAGACTCAGCCGATGGCTTCCTTTATGGAGTCAGCCCATCTCATATTTGGTCTTCCTCTTTTCTTGCTGCTTTCTATTTTCCCACCATTACTGTTTTTTTTTCCCCCCAAAGAATCATGTCTTCTCATGATGTACGCAAGTGAGACAGCTTCGGTTTTGTCATTTTTACCTCCAGAGATGTTTCCAGCTTAGTTTGCTTTGGGACCCGCTAGCTCATCCTTCTGGCGGCCAAGAACATCCATAGAACCCTCCTCCAGCACCGTAGTTCAAGTGAATCAATTTTCTCTCCTGTCATGTTTTTCGTTGTCTAACTATTTGATCTGTATGTGGTCGTTAGAAGTATGAAGTGAGAACCTTAGACTTTTATAATTTAGCAAGTTCCTTTCAGAGACAGTATTATGCAGAACGGCGTGATTGCTATCATCACAAATCCTGACATCTGGTATGTCTCTCAATCATGTTTCACACGTTCGTTCTACTCCCCATGGCTGCCCAAGAAACCCTACATAAGTATGACAGCTGACAGACAGTTAACGCTTTAATTCCTACCGCTCTTCAAAATTTGTTTCCCTTATATTTGGTTTCTTCACGACTACATTTTCCTAAAAATTTTAGCTTTGTATAAACCTAATTTTTGCTTTAAAATAATGCGAAATAACAACTTTACTACAGTCAAATCATCTTAATTTAAATGGTTGAAAATTCATGTTGAAAACAGATGGAGCGGGGTCGCCCTGCTTGTCGGGGTCACACAGCATCCTTGAGATGTTCTTTGTCTAACCTCCACCCTAGACATACCTGACCTGTGCTGGTGCTATTATTCCCAGAAGGTTATTGATCACAATGATACTTTAATATTCTATAATTACTATCCTCTACAGATAGAGCCATACACTCACATGTCCTCTTTAAGATGAACTCCATCACTTACTTGAAGAGTGCACTATGTTTTTTTAAGTTTAATATTTCTTCTTTACGTCTTTCTGCTAGCACACGAGAGTTTAAGGATTAAAGACTCTGTTGCTTAGTTATATTCATCCACGTGAGCAACAGTGGTCATATTTTACAATGCCGTTCTTTGCCCCTAATTGCTTATTGTTCCACACACTAATTACCCTCTGCCTGAGGCCATTTTTCATGGCTTCCCTTGGTACCCCATCTTGTCTTGTTTTAGCTTCTGTTCATAGCCTCTTGTTTTTTTAGTTCATTACCTCTTCAAATGATTTGTGGCTTACTCCTTTCTTTGTCCTTCAAATGTTTTTCAACGCCAATAAAATACTTTTATTTTACTTTGGTTTGTTTTAAGATCATTTTCTTATTTTCTTTGTATAGCTTTTATCTGTAGATAAGACATTAACTTTCATATATTATTTTCACTTTCATGATTTACACATTTTAGTAGCTTACACAATGTCATGATTAGGCACTGGTTCTCCATCTGAGATGCAGTAAACAGGCATGTGAACAGAAATGAAAAATTGCAAATAAAAGAAATGAAGCAATTTCTAGGGTAAAAAGTTACGTGTATTCTACTATTGTTGCTATTGTTATTATTATTGTTTTCTTTCAAGAGGTTGAAAGTAGAGTCATGGTAAAAACACACAACTTCTAGGAGTGAAGTTAGGTAAAAAAATACCTAATTAGCATGTTTTGTAGTGGTAAGAGGTTTAGTTTTATTGTTTGATTGATTATGTAGTTTGATACCAACTTTGCTCATATAATCACAGCTAAATGTAATTTTTAGAACTTCTCCTCTGTTAGATCTGGGCAAAATGTCTCAGAAACTAAAAATTAGACAAGTTCAGGAAGTCATATGACCAAAATCTCTACAATTAATAAGTCACTAAATGACCCAAATTATTGTTTTAATGTTAAAACAAGAACTTGGAATGTGGGTGTTGACATGTAGGTAATACATACACAAGAGGAATTATACACAATCACCATTTAGCTCAAACAGGTTTCACTTATTTCCTTCAATGAAGGAAATGAAACTGCAACTGTGCCCAAGCAATCTGGTAAGGAGACCAGAAGGCCCGAGCTACCTGTGGCAGGGTCAGCCTGTCTCTTTCAACTGCTCGGCCACCATTCGCACTCAGCCAGAGATGTCTTCACTGTAAGATGGACAAGGGGCTAGATCCCTAAGAGCAACCTGTATGGTCTGCAAAATGCTGAGCACACTCCAGAAAGATGCAAAGTCAACATCTGGAATTTTCTGGCAGGCAGGCCTTCATACTAGTTGGAGAAAGTGGACATTCTCGGTGTGTGTCATATTTTATTGGTTCACATGTATACATGTATATATGTGTTATTCCCAGCTATATAGTTTGATAGGGTTTTAAGTTGTTTTCAGTTTACACCATTCCTTATCGATATATCCTAGAATTTTTAAGTACTGTCCAAACGTATTTATGACTTTAGAATATAGTTATGTTCAACTAACTCTATTAGACAATGTAGCCACATGATTGAGGGAAAAACAAATGTTTATAGCTACGCTCTAAGAAAACATGTTTATAAACAAAGAAACATTTGCAATGGGAAATCTTATTACTACTTTTGGGTATCAAAAACATTAAAATTCACCCCTATTAAAATGCATGAACAGCATTCTTCACAAATTCCACTTCACACATCATACTTAATATATTATTACATATTGGATATTGCTAACAAAATTTTATAAAGTCAATTCTAAAATTATAAATGAATCAGCATTTTAGAATCGACATTTTTAAACACATTTCTGATGTTATCCAGTGAATTTTAAAATATCTTTGTAAAAAAATCTCTTGGGAATCTAAACTCTCTAATTATAGACAAATGTCTGAATACAGCCCTTTGACATTTTTTAAAACTGAAATAGAAAGATACTTCTTTAAGTTATTGACATTAAAATAATTTGCATTTGAGGATGTCAATCTACTGGTGGCTTACAGTGGGGGAGGGCAGGGCAAAGAGGAGGCTACGAAGCTTTACAAAAAGGATTTGGTAAAATTGAATGGGAAGGGACATATCGAGTTCCATAGAAAAGACTTACAAAATTAGGAAGTTGTTCATCTAAATTTCAACATCATTCTCAGCATAAAATTATAATTACATTCTGATTTCTCCTCCCCCATTTTATAATGAGCTTCTCATAGTTTAGATATTGTTTTTTAATGTTGAATAGGTATCATGGTTTTCCACTTAAGAAAAATTTTAAAAAAAGCCTTGCAATTGCCTCACATCCAAAAATTTTGATGTGCAATAAAATGCATTAGTCATAAGGCTTATGAATACAATTTAATTTTCAGCTGCTAAAAACCAATATCAAAGGTCAACTTATTATAAAAGAACTATTCTCTAAATCAGAAAATAATTAGGCACAGAATAAAAGAATAGAAGGTATTTGTTTTTGGAATTTATGTGCACATCCAAAATAATCTAAAATAAAATTGGTCCTAGTGTGAATCAAAAATCATATTTCAAAAGGATCTCTTATATAAGACTCTATAACTAAATTTTTTTTTTTTTTTGTGAAGCTAAAGTAGAAGAGAACACCTCTACATTAAAGTAAAAGAGAACGAGGGCTAAGTCAAAATAATATGAAAATCTCTACTTAGGCTAATTACCTGCCATATCTTCAGTACCTTATGAAAATACTTTTGCTACAGAACTTAAAGTTTGGAAAATGTTTTGACCTAATAGGAAAAAATTCCTGATCATTTTTATAACAGTGAAAATTGGCTGAGAGCAAAATTAAGTTGCATTTTTCATTCCACATAAACTTCAGCACGAATCAAGTGTACTAAAAGTGGCCTAAAAAGCTTCCTGTAGAAATGGCACACTTCCCTTCTGCCCACATGCCATTAGCCTGAGCAGGTCTCACGACGATCGCTCCCTGTGGAGAGAGGCTCTTTCCAAGGGCAAGGCAGTCCAGTGCGTTATAACTCATACCTCCTTGATGCATTTTTTTCTTTCGATTTTGCTTCACCTAACTTCCATTGGCTTTCGGATGAAGTGTGAGCATAAGAGGTAATTTTTTTTTTAGAACATCCAAGCTTAAAAATAGCTTTATTTAATTCTGACATATCAATAGCTATTTGGGTATAAGATGCGAAGGTGAAATAATTGTCCCTTAGAATATGAATGAATTGCTCCAATGTCCTCATGCTTCCAATGGTGAGACTGAACAGTACTTTGTAATCTAATCCACAATTATGTACGATGGCCTATATTTTAATCTAGGAGATTTTAAGATTTACTTTTGCAGTTTTAAAATTATGTATTTCCTTATGGGTCTTTTTTTCAATTTTTATTTAGGGTGTGATATTTAGGATGATTCCAAATATCAGTTGTTGGTAGGTTTTTCTCTCAGGCTGGTATTTTTCCATAGGGAAGCTATTCCAATTTTTGCAGAATTCTTGTTGCTAAGGGAAGCATCGGGAGTAAAGAGATTCATCATTCAATGTGTTGACTTTGAATTTAACTTTACATTCCAGAAGTCTATTTCTGTATTTTATCTCCACCTGGTTCTTTGCTGGGCTTCTTGTCCTTTAATTTTCAGCTTCATGGCTCTCATTTCTCTACAAAATAATCTTGTGGTCTTCAGCAGGGCCAAAATATCTCTAGCTGTATAGCTTAGAAGAGTTTATTGTGTGGGGAAGTCTAGTGAATTTATATGCATTTTATATTTTTACCTATTTCTTAGAGAGTCTTTCAGCTAATCCTTTAATTTCAGCCCCATCATATCCCACCTTAGAGATATATGTCGCCACCTCTGGATCATACTGAGAAACGGTGACACATAGCAGCCTCCTGTGTCTCTTATTCATTCCTCCTCCTATAATACTGTTTAACTTTCTCTAGTGGGCAAAATTAGTAATCACTTAACTTCTCTCATGGTAAATGACAGTTCTAGAAAAAGAGACATAAAAAAATCTTTGTCCACTAAATGTTAAAACAGAATTTCAAAGCTTATAAAAGATTTATTGAAGATATATCATTTAATAAATCTTTTTTTCGGATGTTCCTGCTGTCAAGTGACCTTCATGTTGACCAGGATTTAAACAGAAGATTTGTCACACTGAAATATAAAGTTCTTCTCTCGAATTAGCATAAAGGTTTGTTATATAGTGTATAGAAAGATTTGATTCACATATGCAAATTACATAGCAAATTAAATTTGGAAAAAGAATTCCTGACACCAAAACTTTATTTGTGTCAGTCATGTTGAATGTGGAGACGAGAAAATGCTGTCTTTCGCTCCTCTTTTCGGATCTGATGATTGATCTTTGTTCTGTTTCATCTCCTGTTCAACAGAGTATTTCACCTTTAGCTCCTGTTAAATGCATGCCGTGTGGATTTTCAGAAAAATGCGCTCTTTTCAGTTTCACAGTTATTAGCGGGCTTTTAGTAACCATTTCTTATTCATAACTTTGAAAAGGAAAATAAAAAGGTACATTGCAAATCTTCACAAGACTCATCATTCCTTTTCCAATTTTCATTTTCTGCTCCAAGTACTTCCAAATATCCCCATCTCCCGAATTCTCAGTCTCAGAATTTATTGTCTGCTTTCCTCTAAGTGGTGTCACATAAATTATCTGAAATTACCGGTACTGTAAGATGGAGAGAACATTTCATCCCTCAGGAGGATAAAACCCTAACCACACTTGCATAAACACGGTCAAAAGGTTTATTCCCGAACAACTTGTTTCTCGTGATTTCTGTATTATGGGAGTCTCAAATACTACTGCAATTTTCAAAGTAAGATTTTCAGGTATAAAATATTTTTGCACTCTGTAGATGCTACGTGCCACTTGGGCCATTGTCTGTGTATTCTTCTGCAGTAGTTCTGTGCTCTCCAATTATATGGGAAAAGAGAATTCTATTATTACCTAAATGAGTCAGGGTGGAATATTTCATCATTTCCCAAAGCAGGTGACCTCTCCACCTTGCAGACTGTCCCTGTGAGTCACTCTTTGAACAGACACACAGAGGTGAGGTTCTACATCAGACAGTGAGCCTGCTACAGCCCACTCAAGCTTCAATCTCCAGCACTGGCTTTGAGCTTTTGCTTCTGATGTACACTTTGTGAAGGATGAATTATGATCTTGAGGAAACTTAGGAACAATGACAGTAAAGTAAGCAGAGCATTTATGCCTAGGATCCATGGGTAACGGCGAGTCCCAGCACCATCAGTGGGATGAGAACTCATGAGACCCACAAAGGGTCATCGTCAACACATTTTAACGTAACGACGTATTATTCCCGAAGTGTCATCCCTGTATTTATTACAGCAAAACCGACCTAGACGTGTCAGAAAAAAACAATTCCCAAATCGAATACTAGTTGCAATGAGGCATGAAGAAGAGAGAGGCCTTCAGAGAACAAAACTGTATCGAGAGGAAGAAAAGGACATGTTAGTACTTGTCCCATTAGAGCATCTGTGTCTTGTTCTGGGGGGTGGTGGTAGGGGGATGGGGTGGGGAAATAAATAAATAAATAAATAAATAAATAAAAATATATATAGATAGATAGATATACACGCACACACACACACATATATACATACATACATACATATATACATACACACACACACATATACACACACTTACACACACATATAATTATTATTATTATTTTATGCTTAAATCCAGAGTAAGTGGATTCCTAGAGACTGTGATCAGAAAGTTGTCTGCACAACAAAAAGTCCCGATTAGGTCTAATTAGTGTAAGGAAACTAAAAAAAAAAACAGATCCGAATTGATTTTTCCCTGAAACACGCTACACAGATGTTATTTCCCTTAAAACACACACACTACACAATAGTTAAGCCCTATCTTTACTAATTTAGGAAGACCATTTGGTAAATAAGAGGGCTGGGGGAAAGGTCAGACGAGATCAATAAAGACCGACTTTTCCTGCATAAACTATGTGAAGCTTAAAGATCTGTCTGCAGCTTCCGGATAGAAAATTGTTCAGAAGGAGATGTGCAGTCTGAGCCAAGGTGGTTTGTTTAGTTGGCGAAAACGCCTGATTAGGCTTCTCTAAATTACAATGAAAACAGATAGCTGTAAATGAGACACAGTGACTAATTCTTCACAGGCAGTAAGTAGGGTTTTCTAAAAGTAGTTATTAAGTATGCTCTCAATAATAGAATAGCCCTCCAGAAACTCATCTGTTTTAAATATTATTCAAAAATCTATCTACATAGATTTTAAATACCTATTGTAGTACATAAATATTGATTTTTTTAAAATGCTGATTTCAAAGATCTTCATTTCTGTTAGCAATTTCAGTGATCTAATGAGTTATTTAGTATTCATTGAAGCCTGGGCGACTGTGATTAAAATAACTGTAACTTTTATTAGCTTTTGGTTAAACTATCTCTTCTTTGTAGAGAATGTGTTACGATATTCTACCATATAAGTCTTAGAAAAATCAATACAAGATGAAAATAACATCTTCCAAGAAGATCACCTCAAGTGTAGAATCCCTCCTAATCAAAATCCGTGTTGTCTACACGAAACCTGTACTATATCATATATTTCCAGGACTTTTATTTTGATTAGGTGATGTGTAATATAAATTAATTCTTGGTTATATTACTTAGCAGAAGAACAAAGTCTAACTCAAAGAAAAAAAGTCAGTTTGTAATTAAGTGATTTCCTGAGCCTCCTACATTTTCATTCCTGTTAATTTTGACCTCAAATCAAACTCAGAGCACAGTTAATTAAGTGTCACATATATCTAAACTCATAAGTCACAAAATTTATTGTAAAATCTTATATCTAAAACTTTCAAACATTAAAATTTCGCATTAAAATATTATAAAAATTCCCCACGTAGATTAAATGTGATATTCTCTATATTCCCTCAGAAAATTTCTCAATATATGTCCACAGTCACACACATGCACATATATAAAAATATTTTTATAGGAGGGTGCTAAGTATGAAATGATTTGAAATCATGGACTTACTAGTAATTTTGAAAAGTATTTAGAAATCGGAAGAATAATTGCAGAAATAGTAACCTTCATTCTCTAGGTAAAGACTGCAGCATGCTATTCAATAAAGTAATATAGAAATGTTCTTTCTAAAAATATAGATAGCTATGTATAATATCCCTCAGAAGATTGTCAATTTACTGAATGATAATAACTATGGCATAAATCAGTTTGATTCATAATATAAGTTCATTCCGATCTTTAAACACTGAAATGAATTATGTGATTTTTAAGTCAGTCCTACTCTTATTTGGATGTCATTAGTAATTCTTTTGAACCATTACTTTTTAAAAATCTGTCTTTAAGTTTTAACATTGCATATGTTCCTTAGCTTATTAATATAAATGGCTCTCTTATTTCTGATTTTAGTTCGGGTTTTCATAGGATGTTAAAAAGTCAATGAAACTAAGAACTATCTATGCAAATTCTTGCTTTCTTATAATTGAACTTTCAAAAAATCACATTACTTTTGTCCAAAAATACAAATGGAGAAAGCTGCTATATAATGTGAGACAATGCCATGTGAACTGATATCAAATATTTTATGTTAAGCAGGAATTGTAGTAAATTTTGTCTTTAGTTATCATATATCAGAATAATTTTATAAGGTGATATCATGCTCAGCTATTTTATTTCCATACATACATCTGCGGCTAAAGGAAAAAAACAACAACATAATAAATTATATGATTGATGTGAAATTTTGAAAAAATACTCAACAAAATTACACTCCAGAATCTCTCTCCCCCTCCCACTCCCCCTCCCCTCTTCCTCTCTCCCTCTCTCTCCTTACCACTTGGCTTTTGTAGCTCATACGTGTGAACAAAAGCAAAGAGAATATATTACTTATTTAAAACATCAGTGACATTTTTACTAGGCAACTTGCATGCTGTCCTTTTTTTTCCCCCACCAAATGAGACTACATTTATGAGCAGAAAAAAATTTTAATATAAAGCAAACACAATTTTTTATTGCAAGTGGGTCCACTCCATAATTAAGCTTAACAGAGAGAGTTTTCAGTTAGTATAGTATAGTATAATAGTATAGTATAGCATAGCATAGCATAGCATAGCATAGCATAGCATAGCATAGCAGAGCATAGCATAGCATAGCATAGTACAGTACATTATAGCACAGCACAGCATAGTACAGCATAGCATAGCATAGTATTAGGAAGTATCCAAAAATTTAGGAGAAAGTCTATGTGCCAATACTACTAAAAAGAAAGAAAGGAAGGAAGGAAGGAAGGAAGGAAGGAAGGAAGGAAGGAAGGAAGGAAGGAAGGAAGGAAGAAAGAAAAGAAAGAAAGAAAGAAAGAAAAGAAAGAAAGAAAGAAAGAAAGAAAGAAAGAAAGAAAGAAAGAAAGAAAGAAAGAAAGAAAGAGAGAGAGAGAGAAAAAGGAAAAAGAACCACCAACCAAACAAAAAATAGTGGAAAACATTTTGAGAAATTATTGGCAAACTTCTCTTCTCTATACACAATTCTCTTTACACGAGAGAGAAACAAAGGCCTGAGACACGTGAGCTAGTGAGGGATGGACGGAACTCAAAGTCAGGACTGAAGGACAGTGTCTGTCGGAGGAGAAGCCGTGAGAGGACAGATCAGCCCGGAATCTAAGAAACCAAATGAGGACTTTACAAGTAGAGTGAAAACAAACAAACAAACAAACAAACAAACAAACAAATAAGTAAACTCTCTGGTAGCAAATCCCTGGAAAAAAATCATTATAAATACTTAAATAAATAGGGTCGGCTATGGTAAAGAATAAAAATCCCCTCACCTCAAATGTTTAATAGTAAAAATTAAAAGTTCTTCTCCATGTAATTGATGGATCACTCAGTAACTATCAAGATAATAACCTCCTCCTTGAAAACTTCAAACCATCATTTCTTATTAAGATCGCTGATAAAATCCAGGTGTCTAGGTCATAAAAACCTAATATAAATATTCATTTATTTAAAGTTAATATACAAATATAAAGATATTTTCTTTTTTAAAGGAAAACATAATAATTAAATTAATAAGTTTGCAGACATTAAGCTCCAATTAGTATCAGAAAGGTAATTTCATAACCCTGCTTTTTGTGATAGAATTAACTTTTTAAAAGTGAGTCTTACTTGGATCTCTCTGTTTAGAATTTATGGCTCTTACAATCTGACAGATGACAAATTAAGTTTAAATGTACTTTTCCTCCCCAAATTATCTTAATATTTTTACTATAAAAAATGGTTTTCTGAAGAGAGATGTCAACAGTGCTAAATTGAAAGCCATTTCATTTGTTTTAATTTATACAAAACCGAATTATAGTTTTGGCTTCTACTTAGTGGAAGGTCATTAGTGTGTAATTGTCCCATTAGTGACAGTCTGACGATGTAGGCGTGAAGCCATAAACTCAAAATGCATTTCAAGATCCTTTGGGATGTGTTTTAATGCCTTCTCCTCTGTGAGCTTTCCAAAAAATGGTGGATATTACACAAAGATGAATCTGTCTTTATTGTATGAAAATCAGTGATGACTGGTCATATTCACAGTAATTTTTTTTTTCAGTTGACTCTCACATGAATAATTAACAAGTTAACAGAGTTTCACGCTTACCGTTATGAAGGTGACATTCTTGTTTTGGTTCCTTTTTTTTCCCTACCCCCTGCCCACTCTCTCTCCAAAGTCACTTCTGTCTCTGGCAATAATTTGGAAAAAAGAATTAGAAGGCACTCGCTAACATGATTTTTGCTGAAGTCCCTGGATAGTACTTTGTTTTTCTATCTGATTTCTCTCAAGGTAAATAACAACTACTATTGCAAGCATGCGAGGTTTGTAGCCATGCGGAGGACAGGAGCACGTTTGATCCTGAGAAGAAACTCATCTGATGAGTTTGGCTGCTGCTAAAAAAGACAGGCCTCCAGGGATTATTTACACACAAGAGGCTTTTTAAAATTTTAATCATGCAAACTGGATGCTCCTTTGCAGGGGACTAGGATAAATAAAGGGCAGTCTTCATTAGCCTAGATAAGGTGGTATGAATGAATCCCTTACCAAAAGACGCACCCTATTCTGATCCTGGCTAATGAGGCCAATCAGATATTCTCCTTTAGCGAGCTTGGACGAAAAGCGCACAGAAACACATATAAGGGGCATAAGGAACAACCAGAGGAGCCAGGAGCTTCTGGAAGCTGTGAGCGCACAACATCCTGATGCAGGAAAAGCGTGGTCAGGAGCCGGCCACTGGAAGCGTTCGCAGATGCAGACAGAAAAGAGAAACAGAATCGTCACAACACGAAAGTCACCTGGTAAGTAATGCAGGGCTGCTAGTCAGCTGGCACGCATCAGCGTGGCCACACTGCCATTTAAATAGTGCAGTTAAGCTTAAATTCAAATGGGTGGGTCCACAGCCGCTTCTCTGAGGCACCCGTGTGCCCGCTCTCGCCACCAGCCGCGCTGGCTGATGTCCTGTCCCCAGGAATCAAAGTGTTAACGCCTGCAGCCTTCACTCTGAGTGACTGAGGACTGTGCCCTCTCGCAGAATGAAGTGCTGTCTACAAAGCTTGCCCCTGGGGAAACAGCACATTCAACGGACCTTGATGGCCCGTGGGCTCCCCTCCAAGGCTGTTTCAAGCTCTAGTTCATTTCTCTGGCATGTTATCACGATCAATTCCTATATTTTAGAGAATTTATGTTCTTTACAATCAGGTCATGTGAGCCTGACCATCATCCAGTCACCCAGAACATAAAGTCGACATCAAAATCAAGGAACTTTACATTGAAATAAGGAGGCTCAAGGAGGAAGGCGGTATAGCTCTTATGCTCTGAGCTCTACCCACAGTAGGTATAAAAGGTCCACCCATTTTCCCAAAGTCCTAAGATCTAAATGTGCCTCGTATGCTACTTCTAGCTTTATTTAGTTTGTTTAATAACAACATCCCAGAGCACAATCTTCTTAAATAGATGAATCATAGAAGAAATGAAAGCATTTTCACTTTTTTCTAAGTGTTATCAGTTATCATACACATAATGAGAATTACTCCATATAAACATGAATATTCCATCCATATATATATATATATATATATATATATATATATATATATATATATGACTTGCATATATAAGTACATGACACAAACGTGTGTGTGTTTACCATATGCCACATGCAATGAAATAGAGACTGCTACATCACAGAAGTCCAATACTTTTCTCCTTCCTGGACACATGGCTAGACTACACTTACAGTTTTCCACTTTCCCTTAGGTGAGCAGTGCCCATGTGACTGAGTGCTCACGTGTCAATCACATATGAGCAGGAGAGTTACACGCCACATTCACAAATGGCCCACAGAAGCTTCCTGAGGGCTCCTTTGCCTTGCTGGGGGGTTGGACCAGGGTGAGCCTGGCAGCCATTTCGCTGAGTTGAAGATGGAGTACCTAGCACACAACTGCCCTGTCTTCTTGTTTACTTCCGGTACTGTCGTATGAGAAAAAAACAAATTTCTACTAAATTTCAGAAGTAGTATATTTTTGGAACTCCTTTCCATGGCAGATAGTATATCCTAACTTGCTCATGGTATTATTAAATCTTACAAAAGAAGATTGTGGATAAAAATAGCAATTAGAAAAAAAAAGATTTTCAATGGCATAGGTTGAGAAAAGATGTAGAACTTATTATTCATAAAACAAAAAATAAATTTAGTATCTTCTTCATTTTTATGTATAAAGAGAATAACATTTAAAACCTGATGGCATTATTAGGTTTCTGGCCAAGTATTACCACAGAAGCTTCATCAGGGCAAATATTCCATAGTCTTTTTGTTTAATTATATGTCTATATCTATATCTATATCTATATCCTATGTATATGTGTGTGTGTGTATATAATATATATATATATATATATCAAGCACCCTAAAGAGTTGATATCAGTTGTTCCTCCACAGTTAGTTAACAAACTAGCAAGAATCACAGAATTTACTAAGTCGATCTCTTAATTTCCTGAAATTTTCTCAACATCGAGCCCTTACCTCTATCTTATGATTTGCCAACATGGCAAACGTCAAACTTTTGAGTAATTTGAAGATAGTATTTACAAATAAATTTTTATGGAAGGGATGAGAAAAGTGACCAAAGTGCAAGGAATATACAACGAATAATATGGTACCCGGTAACTAATAAGAGTAACAAGACTCTTACACAGGTGTGAAGGTCAGGGTAGGAAGGAGTTACTAGAACTGAGAAGGAGGCTGTATAGAGAAAGCCACCTGGCAGGGGCAGTGACCTTCTGTTTAGGGGGCTAGCCATCCTCTGGCAGCCCTATGGGCGGGAATGAAACAAAGGCATCAGTATCCCAAACACAGTCCCCTCTCTCCCTCCAGTTCCTGCTTGAACTGATCATCGACAGAATGGAAGTAGCAAGCAGAGGGCAACAGAGCCCATAGATGCAGTCTATATCCATTGGGCTCCTAAATAAATAGCACAGCACAGAAGGTTGGAGAATAGAGACAGAGGGGCAAACAGATTATCAGTCAGGAGTGGCTTCACTTGTATCTATGGTCACCATATCAAAAAGAAAAAAAACAGTCAATAATAGCTGATTAGGGTTTAATCTGAACCTAAAACCCTCTGCTTTAATTCTTAGTTGTATTTATAGATATGCCTATGACAAAATATTTGTATACTTCGAATAGAGATAAAATTCATAAACACTGTATTAATAAAATTAATAGTCAAGTAATGTTGTAGTTAGAGGTATTGCAGAGACCCTCTTACACATCATTTTCCAGAATAGTACTCTTTTATCTGGTAGGCAATAAATAGATACAAGGAAGGGACCATCTGATGTGTGATTCTAAGCTGATTAATCACTCCTGCCTTGAAGTGCAACTCAAATTCAGAAACAATTGAGATGTGGAATTAAAATGATAGAATACAAAGTAGCTTCTATTAATGATACAGTCAGACTGAACAACACAAATTAGAAGTGGCCACAATTCGTTTTCCTATTTCCTCTGCCAGGATTAGTACCTATGAAAACCTGGCCTGAGAGAGATTGGATGTGAATAATCTACATACCCAGAATGGCTCCCCTAAATGTCCTAAGACCCAGACCCAGGGGTGTGGCTGGGGGAAAAGAATATCTCAAACTTTCTCAGGGATGAAGGATGAATCTACATAAGCATGTGGAGGAAAACACACCCCACCCTGCTCAGGGGTGCAGAATGGAGCACATGAATAAGAAAATTTCAAGCCACTCACATTCACTCACAATATTTTCTGCACAATTCCTTCTTTTCTGTTTGCAGACATATCTGTAGGAGTGTAGCATTCACTATCCCAGCAGCAAGCTAGTCAAGCTAAGATCACCTGAAAGTTCTATCCTCAATAGCACCTTTCAGATTTTTGTTGGTTTGTTTGTTTAAATTTAACTTCCCTGATGTATCAACAGAGTCATCCACACCCTCCTGAAAAAATTCCTTTTATGGGACATTGAACCCTATTTTTCCCTTCTGACTTTTCACTTTCTGTATCTGTTATTTTTAGTGTCTGCTCCTCTCTAGGCCTTTTGTTTTTTGTTTGTGTGGCTAAAGTTTGATCCTGGATCTTTCTTTTATCTTTTTCTTTCTTTCTTTTTTTAAATCTTAAGTTACATTCCAACCACTGACCATTTGATTCTATTACTATGGCTTCAAATATATTTTTATCTCTACATTTGACATTTCCACTTTCAATATTGAAATGAATATATTAAAACTATACTCATGATCTCTCTATAATTTAAACTACTAATTTCCAGACTTCCTTTCTCAATATTTCATGACTTATTCATTCCATTAGTTACTTGTGCCAGTAATCTGGGATAAGAATGGACCTCTCATTCTTTCCAACTCCCAGAGCTGATGAGTCATAATATTTTACTGGAAATAACTAAAAATAGAGATATTTCACCAAACTTCTAATTTCTTGCGCCATTTATTCATGAAAAAAGAGGGTGTAAAGTGACAGATGCAATTTAATTTATTTCAGACAAGGGCTCTAAGAAAAGATGGTGCCTAAGTAGTGTTCTGAGTCAAGAGAAAGTCACGAGATTAAATGTGGAGAGCGTTTTGTTTTATTTTCCGAACAGAGAAAAGAGAAAAAAGAAATGATCCTATGAAGTTTTGCATTTGAGATACAAGGGAGGCCAAAAGATTAAAATGGAATGAGGGGAGAATAGTAGGAGGAGAATGAGGAGACATAGAGAAGATACATCACAGAAGTTCCCGTTCTTGGAAAATTAGATATAATGCACATTTTTAGATGATTATTCTAGTTTCTTTTAAAAAATGTTTTTAAACTTTTATAACAATTTTAGATTTACAGAAAATCTGTCAAGATAACACAGAGTTCCTGTATACTGCACACCCAGTGTCCCCAATTATCAGCATCTTATCTTAGTCTGGAACATTCATTAAAATTAACAAACCAACACAAAGACGTTATTATTGACCAAAGTCCGGACTTTATTCAGATTTGCTTAAAACTTAGTTAATGCTCTTTTCCTGTTCTGAGACCCCATCTAGGACAGTACACTACCGCTGGTCTCCTTAGCGGCTTCTTAGCTCTAGTAGTTTCTTTGGCATTTTTGTTTTTGGTGACCTTGACTGTTTTGAGTACTGCTCAGGTATATTTTAGGATACTCCTCAATTAAGATTTTTCTTCTGTTTTTCTCACAGTTAGATGAGTTTATGGGCTTTTAAAAGAGACCGTGGAGGTAAAGAACTTTTATTTCATTTTCTTGTATTGATGTGCTAACTGGGTATTCCAGCACAATGCTGGACGAACCGAGAGAAGAGATCCTTCTCCCATCTTGGTCTCAGGCAGAATGCATCCAGTTTCTCTCCAGGGAATCTGACGGTTGCCATAGTTTTTATAGATGTTCTTTATGAAGCTGAGGAGATTTTCCTCTATTCCAAGTATGCTCAGAGGTTTTATTTTTATTTTTTTCTAATCAGGAACAGATGCTAAATTTTGACAAATGCTTTTTCTGTACAGACTGATTCTTATTTTGGTTTGTTGCTGTGTTGGATTACGTTGACTGATGAACTGCCTGCATATCTCATATCAGGGAGAGGGGGTTCGCTGTCTCCCCCGATGTTTACATTTCAAGGAGATGTCCTCAGTCTCCCGAGAAAGACAGTCCTGGTTGTAAACCTGACCAGAGGCTGTTTTTCTTTTCTTTTTAAAAAGAGATTTATATCCATCTCTAAGGAGTAGAGAAAGAATTTACAAATTTACAAAAAAAAAAATGCTCTAAGAAAAGAGAGGAGAAGTGTCTCTTCCATTATTTTTCAGAGGATGGATTAAGCCTCTTATTTTTATTATTTCCTTGTCCTTACAGGTGTTAGTTGTGCAGGAGGTGATAACATTATTGGATGTGGGATGTATTTTAGAAGTCAAAATGACTGAAGTTGTCGATGGATCTTGGTGTCAACATGGCAGCCAAGGAATAATGTGAGATAACGGGTCTGAGCAACTGGGTGAATTGTGACACCTGAATTACTCACTTGGATGAGTTAGATTTTAGTTGTCTGTTAGATGTTGACATGCAGGTGCCTTCAGGGCTCCCTGAGATTCAGGGCAGAGGTCAAGGCTCTATTTTAGAGAAATTGTAAAGCAGACGGTATTTACAGACAGGACACCGAAGATAATCCAGAAAGCACCAGTACTTACAGAAGGAATCTGTGGATCGAGTCGGCCCATGGAACTGGAATCTTTAGAAGACTGAGCATAGAGAGTAAGTGCAGGGAAATCGGGAGGAAAACAAGGGAAGCGTGGAGAATTTGTAGCCATGTGAAGATGTCCAGGAAGAAAGTGATACAGTTGAAAACCCTTCTCTGCCTTGCGTTCTGTCCTCATCACAAAGCTCTTTCCCCTTGATCTCTGATCTGGAGCTATGCTTTACATACACCACAATCCTCATAAATACAGATCCTTTGTACCCCCTAACTTCTCCACTTCAGCACAATCCGGATACCATCTTCTCTTTAGTTCATCCTTCAGGGCCCATTTCAAATACCGCTTTCTCAGAGAAGACATCCCTAACATTTATAATTTATATATACATATGTATTTAATATTTCTTTCCTCCAATAGTTTATGAGCTTTATAAGTTCAGCAACCAGAATGCCTTGCTCACTTCTCCTCCCCCACCCCCTAGGCATAATGCTGCGTATTTGTTAAATGAATGAATAAATGATTGGGAAAAAAAAAAAAAACCTATCCTGGCTTCTGCCGGACTGCTTAAAGCAACCATAGACAACAATCTTTACAACTTGTTCTCATGTAAACTAAATGTACATCTTTTAAAAGTCAGTAGAGGTCAAGAAAATAATGAATCCGCTCCATCCAATTAAAAAAGAATGGTGTTTTTACTTAAGAGAGTCGTTATGCAAATGTACCACATAAATATGATAACAATAGCAAATACCATGAGACAATTAAATTGACTTTTGCATCTCATCGATTACAGTTAACATTGCCTTCACACATCATTGAGTTCTCATATCATAAACAGTAATTAAGATATTAATCATAGAGATTCTAAGATGGTATAAGTTGTTTTAGTGCAGAGGTATTCTTTCTTCCTCTCTATTTTTCACCTTATTATATTCCTAGTGAGAATTATACTCAATATGATCTACAGATTAAACACATACCCAAATAATCATTTTCATTAAGCCTGTTAACTAGGAAGTTTCCCTGTTTTTCTTTAGATAATTTACTTGCATAGCATCAACTTGTAGTGTAAGCCATAACAGCTCTGTGAAACTAAATGAATTTTTAAATAGAATATTCTCATTGCACATAGTAATATGATTGCTTCTTTAATTAAAATGATTTCTTATTTGCCTAGGAAAGACAAACAATAGTAACAAAAAAAGAAAACCAAGCAAATGTGGACCTTGATAGCTTTACTTCAGATGATATTGCATTCGGATGCCAGATGCATTGAGTGTCTTCCCATTACTGATTCTCAGAGCACCAGTAACTCCATTAAATATCATGTTGGCAGGACCACTACGTGTGACATACAGAAATGCATGTTGTTGTTGCAAAGCTAATTGGGCATCGGTGTGTAGGAAGATGAATTTTATCTGGTAGAATGAAAACTTTCCACCTGCCAGGGTACCTAATAAGCTCTACAGTGCAAGTATAAAGAAAATATAATGTGACCAAAACTATTTTTAGAAAATCATTTTATTAAACGAACAGTGAAAGAAACTCTAAGGCAAGATTGTGCTATGAACAGGCTACAGCAATTTGATGTGGGTAATTTCATTTTTTTAAGTTTCATTTGTGTCTGAGCAAAGAAATGTCTAACTCTATTAATTTATTATTAAATTAAAAAAATACTTTTGACTAGACCGTTTCCAGTTTTTAACATAAAATTTGTCTAATTAGTCACTTTGGGCTCTATTGAACAATAATCTGCTCCAGAAGTCCCCAAAACACCTTCTTTTCACATCTCAGGACTTACAAGACTATGCTTCATATGCAGGGATGAAAGAGAACTGATATTATTCTCAAACTGACTGTGGACTCCGTGTGTATCTGGTCGGGACAAGTCTTGCTAGGTATACAGGTGATTCTCCACCTGGGACAGTTTTAGTGTCCCTCCAAAGGAGAAAGATTGGAACAATAAGTTAAAAGTTGGAAGAAAATAAAGGCAAAAATAAAATTCTAAGACTTTCTATCAAACTAAAAGTAGGAAATCCTTCAGCATCAGAGGACTCTATACTCCTTTGGTGCTTAATGGCCTTTTCTCCAAAATAATATATTTTTTTTCCACTCGTAGTTTAATGTTAACTCCTTGTTTTTCTCTACCTGTCTGTTTTCTGGGTTCACAGTCTGATACAATAGTTTGTCACGTAGGTGTCAGTAAGGCAGCTGCCGTCAAATCTGATTTCCACATGAAGACAAAACAAAATCAACTAAATTAAATGAAGCCAAAACCAAAATCTCTTTAGCCACATAGATTGCTCAGTCCTTTCAGTTACATTGATCTAAAAACTGGGTTATCTCTTTCCCAGGGCAAAAATAATAAAATAAAATAAAATAAAATAATGCAGTTTTAAAGCTTTGGTTTTCCCTTTGTTAATACATGTATGTGATTCATATGTTCTTACCTGTTCACTCTGTGTGTCAATGTGGTTTGTTTGTGCGTGTGTGAGTGTGTAATAATTAAATACAGAAAAGTTCATAAAACATGAAGGTATATCTGACCTCATAATAACATGAACACTACTGTAATTATCACGCAGAGTAAAACCAGAAATTTGGTAGTGCTCCGGGAATTCCTCCCCTGACATGTAACCCTTCCGATAACAACCGCCTCCCACACTGGAACTAGCTGTTACCTTCTCGAACTTTCTAGAACTGTCCGATAGGTTCCACTAATCATGTGTGTGCACTTAAATATGAATTAAACTAAGTTGAAAGTTATTTTCTCAGTCACGTCAGCCACATTCCAAGTGCCCATCTGTGCCTAGTGCCTGCCGTACTGAACAGCAAGGAGAATATTTGCATCATCGGAGAAAGCTCTGTTAAACAGGGCCACTCTAGAAAGTGAACATTTCGAGAACACAAAAAAATCTTTAAAAAGCAAGTTTATGTTGGCTTCCATTATGAAGGCCCCTAAGAGGCCTGTCTAATGACAAGGGATCGATTGATCTATCAATTATCATCATTCTTTCCTTATAGTATTATGACATTTCTTAATGGTGTGTTTTGCTTCTACACACACACACACACATACACACACACACACACACGTATGTATATATATACTTTTTTTGGGGGGGGGGTTATAATTTATACTACAAAACAGCAAGATGAAAGTTTTAAGGCACAGCGTCCCTTTTTATCCAAAGTCAAAGCCAACGACCCTGCGGTGGCATATGCCGTGAGCTGCTTCCCTCACCTCCTCTTTCTCTTCTCTTCTCTTCTCCTCGTCCATCCCAATCTCTCTGCTGTTCCGTGAACACTCGCTCCTGGTCCCTCCACCTGAGCACATTAGCACGGCCTGTTTTTCCTCCTGTAGCACTGCTTCCCAGGAGACGCGTGTATCTCAGTCCTTTCTTTAAAGCACTTCCTCACATGTCATCTTATACATGGACTTAGAAATGAGACAACAAGGAACAACTGAATTCCTCAGTCAGACCACACTTCAGGTGCTCAGTAGCCACAGGCAGTAAATGCCTATCATACTGGAGAGTGAAGATTTACAAAACATTTTGTTCATCATAGAAGGTTCTACACTACAATACTGTTCTAGCGCATACTAAGAAAATCCATTTGAAAGTATATGATTTCATTTTAAATAACATATTGTAAAAAAATTTTTCTCAACAGAAGCCACCTACTTCACGAATTAAAATATTTGACACTAACCAACAAAGTTTATGAAATTCGAGGAAGGATAAATTCATCAAACTGACAATGATTCACTTGTAAATTACTGCTCTTTTCAATTATTTAGCCTAGATATAAATCTTAATTCTACAATGCATCACACTGCAGCACTGGGCAACTGACTTACCTTTTCTATGCTTTAGTTTTTGTAGTGTTAGAGCGAGGATGAAATAAGATTACATAGCGGGTGTTTAGAACCACTATCAATAAGGTTTAGTTACTGTTATTATTGCTATTATTACACACTCACTCCTACTTATACATGGGACTTAGAAATAAGGCAACCATATATATTTACCGAATTTCTTGAATATATTGATATATTTTAATTTTTATATTATCTTTTTGATTGAAAGGGTATCAAAGAGCAGGCTCTTTGAATTACATCTGATTCATTTTGATCCCCATACTCCAATGGTATTTTCAGGATATATAAAGGCAATGGAATATTAATATAACTTTCTAAGTCTGATTTCTAGCACAGCCTACACTGTAGTTACCCAAATCATTCTTTTTTTAACTCTAACTAAATGCAAATGCAGTAACCACTTGAAATATTCCAGCTGGCTATTAAGAGCCTGCTAGACATATTTATATACCAAGGACTTTTATTACTTTATAACGGGTACTATGAAATCGATGTTAATGTATCTTGTGGTGACCATTCATCTTTTAGGAGTAAATAAAGTGAACGCAGTTAAATATAAATGTATACGTGCTCTACAGTCCTAATTACATTTACTGAAACACGTTAAAGGACAAGGAAAAAGCAGACTTTTCTCAGTGCGAGGGGCAGTAACTCTTCAAAGCTATTGTCAGCCTGACTTTCCTTCCATTGTAAATGATGACACACAGCTGCCCTAGCATTTGGGGATGGGACTAGGGGTATTAGTAAATCACCTTAGAATATACTTTGTCTAGCCACTAGGAATACCATTTTTGCTTAAAGTTTAATTGAATATGTCAGCGCTTTCCATAGAGAGACATCCAGGAACATCCCTGTAGTTGAAGAAGCTGGTTTTATAACTCACCGCGATGAAGGAGTTCACAGCATAGGGAACCACGAGCAGCACAATAAGGGTGCGTTAGGAAGTACGCTTATGAGTACTACTGTGCCAGTTATATTTAGGCTGGTGGTAGGTAATTTGGGGGAGAGTTCAAGGGACCAGGGCTTTGCTTGACACTGGATGATGAGGGCAAGTCAATATTTTCTATCTTAATAAATCTTAGCTATAATGTGGGAGAAATGAAGGAAGGCTAAATCTATAATTGATTAAGATGTGACAGTCAGTCATCTGTGTTAGCCAGGATAAGGGGACATTGAATCAGATTATGCTTTACACAGTATTCATCTTCGTGTCTTTGTTAAAACATGATTATGGAATAAAACCGTTTTGCCTTCAGCCACCTGGGCCATCGATGGGACTTTTCTGTTGAGGTCTCGTAAGATTAATTGTGTTCAACAGAAGACTATCAAGACATAGCTGTGAGGGTCAGAATAGCTTCATGATGCCAGGGGCTCCTTTTTTATTATTTAAAGTTATAATAAAGTTACAGTGCAAATTAGAACCTGTTACTTTTCTCTTTAGAAACACAGTGATGCCAACAAAAAAAATTCTACAGACACCATCCACATGTTTATATTATTCACATTTCTTTTAGCTACAGTAGTCCAAGCATTTAAAAAAAAATCATGAGACTTATAGGAACTCTCGGGGAGCATCAAAGTCTTCTAAAAGCCTATTCCTACCTCCTTTGCCTTAACTTGGGGGCGGGGAAGTCACATCTTAGTGATTAGAGGAAAGCAACTGATATAGAAATAAAACGCGTTGATTTTCATGAACTATTTCTAATTCTAATTATCTTTTGAACAAAACACAAATTTATTATGATAATTTTAAGGATATAAAAATAGCAGCTCATTATTTTAAAAAATAAAAGGTGAAAATAACTCTAAAGATATGTCGGATTTATAGATGCCATAATGATCAATGTCATTCTTTCAAGTATACTACTTATATAAAAAAGCTTATGGAAAAAGATATGATTTTATGCTGTCCCTTTGAAATGAATAATATTTTATTGTAAGATTTTGCATTATGAAATATTATACATATTTAAAAAATTTGTAAAGTTTAGCATCGTTTTTAATTTTAAAATGGAAAACAAATGAGACAAAATTTCTTGAAAAACACTAACTACCAAAACTGATTTAAGAAGAAAAAGTTTTAATAGCCTTCTATTGATTATACTAAATTAATTTATAGTTTAAATATTCTCAAAAACTATTAACACTCATACGGCTTCACTGGGAAGTTCTATCAGATATTTAATAAATAATAAGCTTACATAATAAAACACAAATAATATTTCAGAATAAAAAAAAATTAAATGAATGATATACCAACTTCCAGAAACCTCATAATGCCAGTATTGCCCTGATTAAAACAACAACAACAACTAGAAAACGATTATCACAAAAGGGGAAAAAACTCTACAGATCAATATCCTTCAGGAAAATAGATACAAAAATCCTTAGTGACATTTTAGAAAACCAACCCAGTGATCCATAAAAAAGACTGCACATGGCGACTAAGTGCCATTTATCTAGAAACACAAGGTTAAAATAACGTTTGCAAACCAACCAACGTAACCCATGAAATAAACAGAACGAAGGAGAAAAGCCACATGAACGTTTCAGTAGATGCAAAGGGCGTTTAGGAAAATGAAACATTCCTTCTTGATAAAACCTAGGTATAGGAAGTAAGTTTCTCATCCTGACCGAAGGGCTGCCTCTGCAAAACAGCCCACAAATGGCGTATTGATTATTTAGAATTAAAATCACCAGAGGAAGAAGCAAAGGTGTAGAAGGGGCCAACTCTCCTCTGCCTCTCTAAGTGCAGGAAATAAATCTCCACGTTCTGGGTGCCCTCCCTGATGCCAAAGGACCGGGAGACCAGCCGATCACATGAGCTATAAAGTTGAGTAGAAAAAGCATCAACAAACCTTGCATGGGCTTTTGCAGTGTGTACCTAAGCGCGCACTGCACCTACATTCCTTGCTAATGAGCACTAACCTCCTTCGTCCTGGCAATTTTTCACATATTTATTGTTTCTTTGTCTTAACGGTATAAAAAGATGCCTAGTTCAACGTAGAAATAATAGTCTTTTCAGTAAATTCTATAGAATGAATGGGTATCTTCATGAAAAAGGGAAAAAAAAACATCCTTACGTCAAACCATTCACAAAAATATTTACTCAAAATGCATCATACACCTGACAACAAGAGGTAAAATCATAAAATGTCTTGAGGAAAATACGGAAGTTCTTTGTGCCATTAGCTTCGACAATGATTACTTAAATCACAAATACACAAAACCATGAAAAGCACCAATCATAACAGCATCTTGACTCCGTTAGTATGTACTACTATGTCATATGTTGGGGATATAGAAGTGAATAAAAAAGCCAACATCCCTGCTCTCCTGGCACTGACACTCAAGTTCAATACGAGAGACAATAAACTGGGAAGAAATATAAAGCAGAACGAGGGGATAAAGATGGTACGAGCTTGCTATCACTCAGACTGGCCAGGAAATATTTCTATGTCCACGAAGGCTGGTATTGGAGAAGAAACCCAGACAAAGTCAGGCCCAAAGAAATCAGAGTGTCATGATGACTACAGGAGCTTGACTTTCATCACCTCTGAAGACCTGGGAAGTTGACGGGGCTTATCATGTGATCTATTTCAAGGGCGGGAAGGCACAAACAAAATTATTTCCCCAGGGACTGTTGGGAAATGGTAAAATTATTTTGTGCTTACAATTTATACCAAACAGCCCATGCGATAAAACTGCTACGTATATTTATATACAACATTATAAAAGATGCCATTGTCATTTTAAACACAAACACTGAAAAAAATGGTCCGCTGAGAGGCTTTTTGAATATCTTTTTTATGACGTGTATGAAATGGGTATAAAATATCATACTGTTGCAGTTAAGTTTATATGTATTCCCTACCCCTTTATTTTTAGTGATATTAGCATAGTTCTAGATTAAAAGTTTTTAAAAGTAAAATGAACTTGAATTAAAAATCTAAAATATTCCATTTTTAGGGTAGATTAGAAATTCAAATTAAAGATTAGAAACAAACAAACAAACAAACAAACAAACCTCCAGGATGCTGAAGGCCGATGGTTTAAAAGAAGACAGAGTTTTCTACAGGTAAGAGCCAGCGACAGTATCCATCGGAAATGGCAGCCAACTGGCTGTGTGCTGCCCAGCTGTTTCCAATCCCTGCCCATGTCTAACTGGCTTCTGGGCTTATTTCAAGTGCCCTTGACATACTGAACATGGTGACACCCTCTCATGCTCTCTCATTTCAGTCCAGCGATAATCAACATCTTCTTCACTCTTCTGAAACTCATTCTGAGCCAAGTCTTCATGAATTCTCACAGCATAAAGGCAGCGTTGCTTTTCTTATTTATCACGGCCAAGGCACGAGGCTATGATTATTAATTTCAGAGAATTATTGGTTCCTGGTTCTGTTTTCTTTTCCAAATTTCAAAATACTTATGCTATATCATTAAAAAAAAAAAAAAAACTATCTTTTTTGTGTCTATAGCTCCTGCACAGATCCATGCAGATGGGAGGTAAGTTTGCAGTCCTGTATACCCTTGCTCGTTCCTCCTTTTATTTGTCAGGGGGGAAAAAAAAAAGCTGGTTTCTATTTGTGCAGGACTCAGCTCTTTGCTCTATTGTTCTTTTCTCTGATCATCGCTATTGATGTCGGAAGTAATTGCATCCCACTCTCTCTTTTGGCCCGAAAGCAGTTTTTTGATAGGAAACAGCTTGAAAAATATTCACCGTGACACAGAAACCACGTCTCGATGAGACCCTGTGTGTCACACAGGAGTAGATTGTCTTTCCGTGCCTGGCGAGGTTAGCTCAGACTATCGTTTCACAGTCATTAACATGTTAGCCCCACACACACTGTCTTTACTCCACATTTCACATCTTCAATCAACCCTGACCCCTGAAACTCCTCTGGACCACGCTACTCCCTCCGCACTCACTTCCTACCGCGCTCACGCTGGTGACATTTGCTTACCCCTAGTGATACACTCGCAGGTGTGTGCGATCCGTGCTAATGATGTCTCCAGACCTCCACAGTAAGGCACATCTTAAAGATCACCACCTCCCTGAGAGCTGAGCCATTTGTAAAGTACTTTTCACAGTGTCACTTAATGCCTTTTACATGGAATGCAATTATACCCCAGAAGCAGAGTGTTTTTATTATCACTCACCAGACAACAAACTGTAGAAGCAGGTTGGTAAATGAAATGCCCAAGGCAGAATTAATCTCCTCTTCCCTCAGGCCTTCGGCAAATCGTATTTTGTTCTTAATCGTATTTTATTGTACTCTATTTAAGGTTTGTTTTCTCTGACAGACAATGAATTTCTTGAGGACATGGGAATGGGAGTTGGCTTCTTTCCCTCCTTCTCTCTCTCTCCTTCTTTTCTTCCTTTTCTTTCCTTCCTTCCTTCCTTCCCTCCCTTCTTCCTTCCTTCCTTCCTTCCTTCCTTCCTTCCTTCCTTCCTTCCTTCCTTCCTTCCTTCCAATTCTTATGCCACATACTGGCACACTGCCTATATAAATTTGCTCTTAAGTGCTTCTTGAATGAATGACTAATTTAAATTTTAAGCATGAGCCTAAACATTTAAGTTCACATGGTACTTCCCATTTGTCATGCTTTGTCTACGAACGAGTGTGAAGTCTTTATTAATAAATGGGATGCATCTTTGCTTCTCTCTTCACCACGATACCTGAGTTGGAGAACCTGGCAAAAGGTAGACTTAAAAAGTGGTGCTCTTCTTCATCTTTCTTCTGAGATTATGGATTCTAGAGATAACCACGGGGAATATACTGGAAGTTCTATTTTTCTTTAACTCTCTTCCACTCTGCTTCAGTGTTCTTGTGTCTTCCCAGGGAGCACAGATGGCCAATCGCCCCACTTTATTTCTTCATTCGTGTAATAAATTCTTATCGAATTCCTACCGTGGCCTAACTCTTAGGAGAGAAACTGGAGTGACAGCTGGTTTAGAAGAATGGTGGGTCCTCCGTTGTCATGCAGAGTGCCAGGCAGCGATAAACCACACATTACTGGCCATTCCAGTATATCCACAAATATTAGCTCTTTGGAGAAATCACTAATATTCATATCTCACAGATAAAGAAACTGAGTCCAGAAGAATTTCCAAGACTGAATCATGACCAACCATCCAGGTCTTCCAATCTGCCCTCTACCCAATGGTGATTCTGTTTTGTTCTATTTCATTACACAAGGCAACCTCTGTTTCATAACTGTTTCCACTGCAGGCTATTCTAGTCTTTTACCATTTTTACTTTCCTATCGTTGGGCTAGTTTATATTTCTGAGTTGACTCTTTTCTTTACCAAATCTTCTGATCTTTAATTGTGTTCTGAATGCCCACCCTGATATATATGTGAGGTATAGAGATGAATAAAAACAAACAAATAAACAACAACAAACCACACAATTATTTGACTGAACACAAACATTCACATCAATAGATACTATAGTAGAGCCCCTGAAGAGGCAAAGCAATTATTAGTTAGATGTTATATGAATTAAAAAAAATAATGGATTCCATGGCAATAGGAACTTTACTAGAAGGAAGGAGTGAATGTATGCCATATGCATTCAGTACTTCATTTTCTTGTCACTTAGTCTTGATCCTGTCCTGTTGGTGTTGCGATTCTCATTTGCTTCATGAGAAACTGGAAGTTGTAGAGATTTTCAGTAGCTTATTAGTTTTAACAAAGCTTACAATAAGACTAACATCAATACCTTATACCTTTTACTATAGATGTTAGTTATTGGGTGGTTTTAAGACTCAGGTTATATATTTTACTTTGATCATGTTTTTTACTCCACCTTTCTTTATGACTTAGTCAGGATTTACACAGATAACGGTTTTCTATATTCTTCTGGAGCATATTTCCATTACGCAAAAGTAGAAACCATGGTTGGATGTGTGAGCATCAGCCTTCCTAAAGCTCTGATTTCTAAAAGGCAGAAATAGAACGTGTGACCCAAATGATGAAGAGGGCCTAAGCATTTATGTGCGAGGGTTGGGCAGCATTAGTGTGATGGTCAATTTTATGTGTCAACTTGACTGAGTTAAGGGATGCCCAGGAAGCTGATAAACCATTATTTCTGAGTGTGTCGGTGTGGGTGTTTCTTGAGGAGAATTTGAATTGGTACACTGAAGAAGGAAGACAGCTCTTAGCGATGGGGTTGGTACCAGGCAACCCTTTGAGAGCACAAGGAGAACAGAGAGGCGAAGGAACAGGAAATTTGCTCTCTGCTTGAGCTGAGACACACATGTCCTCCTTCCCTCAGATATCAGCACGCAGAATCAGACTGAATTAGACCACTGGATTTCCTGATTCTCCAGCTTACAGATGTCTCTGGTTTTGTAATCATGGGAGCATTATAATTTCCAGACACATGCAGATATCACCTCATTTCCACTGTGCTCTTTGATAAGAAGTATTATTAGTTAATTTAATTGAAATGGAAACAATAATAAGATGAAGATATTAAACCACTACACTCTTCTTGAAGTGAAAGCTTCTATTTTTACTGTTTCATCTTTTTTTTTTCTTTTGGCAGTGGATCTGTTCAGAGTAAATCATTCTCAGTCTGAATTAACTGTTTCATACTTTGTCAGGTATACCTCACAACATTGCGATAAGCACCCATAATTCTTTAACTTTTTTTTAAACAAAACAATCAATCAAATAACCTTTCCACAGCATCTCTACTCACAAATTCTTCACATCTGTTTAGAAATGACACCAAGCAGCTGCTGCCTCAGCTAAAAATAACCTTTCTGTTATTTCTTTCTAAACAATCTGGCTCTCATTTCCATAGATTTTAGCTACTTATTTATTTGTCCTTTTGTAACTTGGATCAAAGCAAAAACCAAATGCTCCAGGCCACATTTCATGTGAAAATTCTTTATCTGAATGGCATGGTGAGAGAAGCAAGTCTTTATCTTGATAGATTTGAGATTTCCATAATTGAGAAAGAATAAAAAATTGTTACAAAAAAGAAATAAATATCAAGAAACTGGACTAGATTACTCCTCTTTTGTGTATTATTTTTTCTTGTTTTTCTAAACTCTTTTTTCCTCTATTTTTCCTCAGAATTGAATTTTTTCACAGTAAAGAGCAAACAGATTATACTGGGACAATTCAGGGAATGTGAATATGATTCCCAATTCCTGTTGAATCTCGCACCAAACAACACCGTCCTCTGTCCCTTAAATGTCCATTGCTTGCACCCTAACTTATAAGACTCCCTTAACCTCAATACACCAACAACTTATTCCCTTTCAAATAAAGTCCAAATGCCTTGAGCTTGTATTTAAATATCTCTTTGGATTTGCAGCGACCTATAGTTCTGGTTTCCGGAGGTATCTTTTGCTCATACTACACTATTCGGTCTTCTTCATCTTTCCTTACTTGCATGTTCTCTTTGGAATTCTAAATTGAGCAACCTTATTGCTTCATCTCCACACGTACATTGTATTTATTTCTCTGCATTATGTTTTCCTTTTCCATTCAGACTGAAAATATTTGGACAGATATCGTGTCTTCTCTAACTTTTTATTTCCCAGGGAGTGTTTCAACCCTCATTCTAGTAAGAATTTAGCTTCATGACATTTGTATGATCAAAGACAGGCTCCAGAAGGGAAAAGAGAATTAGCTACTTCAACAGGGACAAGAACTTTTAAAGACCATCCACTATTACATAATCAACATTAAAGCTGACTAATGGAATTCCGTGTTAAAACAGAATTACTCTATTCTCTAGAATACTAGAAATTTGCCACATTCCAATCTCTCTCCTGTTTGCCAGACTTAATCCAAATAAGGCTAAAGCGAACATCCTAAGATCTCCCTGGGACAGGTTTTTTCTGTTTGAATCTTTGGGGCAGAAAAGAAGGAGAGGGTCAAAATTTATTTCTGAGTCTTTTGTTTCTTTAAAAACAGCTTAAAGTCAATATCCCAAAAAGGCAGCTTCAGGCTGGCAAAAATTTGGTTCCCGTCATAGAAAATATCATTCTAATTGTTTAAAATGAGGGTACATTCAAATGAGGAAAGCAAATGAAAAACAATAAAAATTCCCAAATAGCTACTGAGAAGGAAATCATGACTTTTAACGTCCAACGAAGAATATTAAAAATGTTGACCCTGTAACTAGACTAAATATTTCCGTATTTTAATAACACCGTTGTGGTTTTACATTTCCACACAGGAGAGCACTGAAATGGAATAAGGAAGTACAACCAGAGCACAGAAAATATCTCTGCGGTATTTTACCCCTCATCCTCACATTGTATCTGGACACACGCATAGCCATGCATCAGAGGTCATGGCCATTTCTAAATGATGTGTGTTGCTGGCACATGGTTTGAATCAGTATGCGTTAGACTCTCCATGACAATATGCTCTGGCATCGAGAAGTCAAATGTCTTTTATTCCATTCTAACGGTGAGAAATATCCCATATAACCTTTACATGTGTAAATTTCATTTAATATATTTTCCTCACTGATAGACTGTTTGCCTTTGTTTGTGTAATTCAGTGAACTACTTTACAGTGCAAAACTTCAGAGCAATAGAAAAATAGGATACCACTGAGGAATATATATTAAATATTCTGTAACAATATTTTTCTATTTTATTACTGATGCTTTATATAAACATGTAATTTTCATATGTATAAATATATTGTGATTTATATAAATATTCTCTAGAGATGGATATAATTTTGATACTAATTTAATTTACTAAATATCTTTATACTAATATTTATTTTTACAGTTGCTTAAATTCGGTCAGAGATGCTCAGAATTGTAATCATTAATCAAAACATGTTTTAAAATTGGCTAGATAACAACATATTGCCCTCTACGGTAAGTGCATTAAATCTTAGTCCCTTAAGAGTGAGAACAGACTTTCCACACACTCTCTGTCCTCCCCCGGCTGCCTGTGTGGGGTCGACTTTGTGATTTTTGTTAATTCCACAGGGAGAATATCATCTCTTAATTCTAAGTCCATGTCCATTTTCATCATTATTATTGATTTTTGAGCATTTTTATTTTTGCATCGACTTTTGTTTCATGTGACTTGCTTCCTCTTTCTTTTTCATATCATAGTGGGATTTTTACTTTTTCATAGTGATAGACTATCATGTATGTTAATTATTGTCCACAGTTTGTCATGTAAACTATTCTCTGTGTCCTTCCCCATTGCCGCTTAATAATGTTATGCTATAGAGTAGATACTACAATTGAATGTACATTTTCAAGTACTTCTTTAGTACAACAAATAGTCACCATCATTTTTATGCAACACACAGAGTCCTACGGGCTGTGAATAACATTGAAAAGTTGCAGCTCTTAATTTCAAGGAGACCTTGGGATTGTGGGGAAAAACAGGAGCATTAAGCAGACATTAGCATACAGTTATCAGATGGAGGGTTGATGGACAGCCTGGGGATACACAGAGGAAGAGCCCAGTGCAACTCAGAGGGGTATGGGAGAGAGGAAGATTCAGAAACATACCCCAAGAAGACAGTTCAGCTTACATACAAATCACATTAGATGTGGTGTTATATTTTAGCCATTCTGAAAGCAGTTTGGTGCCTTACAATTACTATAATAAATAACTGTTAGCTTTGGGCAGTTGTATGCAAAGTGATTTTTATTATTAGGATGCTCAATTATTTTTAGAAAAATAAACTGTGTGAAAAAAGTTGCATTCAAATTATAACAAAATTTTTAAAAATGAGTTTTACAGTTAAAATATTTTTAAGCAAAATAAAAAGTAGTCAAAAATTATTTTGATGAAAAAGTCACAAGTTTTTTTTTAATAGTTGGGGATTTTATAATTAGGTAATTAAAAGGTATATATGACTAATTGAAAGAAGAAATTCAAAGCATATATGAGTTAAAAGAATATGTGTAATTTTTAGTAACTTCAATGATGTATTTCAAAGTAATTTTGTGACACCAAGACCTTTAAAAAGTATTACTAGAACAAATACCTTAATTAAAACAAAAGCCTTCTTATTCAGAGTCTTAGCATCACAAAGTATCTTACCGCACCCTTGTCAGTATCTGCACTCATAAATGACTCTCCTGAATTATTAACACTGAAAAGGTATCTGACACTTTGGATTCTTGTAACATAAAGAAAAAGAAATCTAGAGAAAGGTGATAGACACAGGATATGTAAATTAACTGAGTGTATGTATGCATTCTTTAGTTTGTAAGTTTAGTCAAATGAATCTATATAAACAACCTCTCAAATACACAACTGCTAATTATGTGAAGAGCAGAACTGAATATTACTCATCTTGAGTATATGATATAAAGCTATACTATTATTTGATATCCTACAGAGGACAAGTTTTATTAGGTAACTGAATTCAGAGAGATGCTATTTATATTTATGTTCCTGATCAAATAAATTATTACTGAAGAAAAAAATAATTTTATCTTTAATTACTTAAAAAAAAATAAACACAAACCAAGTAGTAAGTCCTAAAATTATCTTACTCCTTAAGAAGCTAAAATCTATGGGCATGAGGAAAAGTGGAGTTTGCCACCTCAAAATACAGTTCTTTGGGACATGGAGTATTTTAACTTGGTTGTTTTCAAGAAGAGACTCAGAAACAACCTTGGACCTTCTGAACTGCCTTAAAATAATTTAAATAGAGCACCTGCTTCAGGCAGGGAGATATCCTCATAGATAAGGATTGTTTAATAGGAACCAGTGTGTGTTAGAGAGAAAACTAGTAAGGCCCAATTGTTCAAAGCCCTCTGTGCCCCATTGTTAAAGATGGCCCAACAAACATGTGTTTTCCAAATGCTTACTTTTCCATCTCCAGGTGAATTCTCTTCCTGTCCTTTGAAGTCTCACCCCATAAGCTCTCTCCACGGGACATATTATCCTCAGCTGTCCAATATATCCTTGGGTCTCATATTCTTGTGGCATTTCTGCATGTACCCACGTGCTCAATTGGGTTATTTTCCCCTGTCAATCTGTCTCATATGAATTTGATTATTAGATCAGCCAGAAGGACTTCAACAGGTGGGAAGAAAAATTATTTTTTTGTTCCTCCACATGAACATTTGCTATAAAAATAAAACGAAGTTGCATGAATAGATGGTGACACAGGGCTGGGAAGTCAGTCAAATCAGATACTCAGACCACATGTGCATTACTCATATTTCTTTTTCAGAGAAAAATGACATTTTGGGCAGGACAGAGAACAATCTGTTTGCTCCTTATGGTCTTTACTAAAATGAGCAATAAATTATTTAAATACTGTACTTCCATTTATTAAAATTTAGAGCATTACAACTAAACAGAAGGGGGGTCATAATTTCTGCAGAAAGGATAAATTTGAATTAGAGATAAACTTAGATAAACTCACTTCATCTCGCACCCCATCTTTTAGAAGCAAGCCCTCGAAACCTTTGGGGAATTGTAATTTATGTAACAATCATAAAACTTGAACTTGTGTTCCTGTTAAAATGTCTTTGAAGATAGAGATTTGAATTAATTAACTAGGTAAAAGTATGACTCAAACAATATTCGAATCAGCTCTTCGATCGTCCTCAAAAATTTGAATTAGTAATTTTCCTCCCTATGTTTGAGAGAGATTAGCCATGCTTAATAGTTCCTGGCAAATTAGTCTTCGCACTCTGTTGGGTTTGGGTTTTATTTTTCATCTTTCAGGTGCATAAATCACAAAGCTGATTAGCTAGAGACTTCTTTTCATGTCTTTAATCAACTCCGCGTTTGAAAACTCTACAAGTGAATCAGATTGTCAGGCCTACTTCTGAAGATTTTTTAAAATATTCTCTCTCTTGTAAGGAGGATCCGTTGAGAAGATGGTTATTTAGCAATACTGCCTTCAAAGAAACATGCCTTGCTAAAAAATGTACTTGGGAATGCGTGTGATAAATAGCCTGCCTTCAAAGACGCACCTCACGCCTGCTGCCACGTCCAGATCTTGAAAACAGAAGACGGAAGGCATTGCCAAATATGTGTCATCACTGGAGCATTAACATATATTTCCTAGGGGGCCATAAGTAACTTCAATTGAAATTCCCTAATTTACATACAACCGTACAAAACAGGTAGCCACCTCTTGTGATGTTTAAGTCATATGGGTAAACCCTTGAGTTAAAGAAAACAAAATAAATATAAGAAATACAGTTCACCTCAATTCCTTTTAAAATTAAGATTTGAATATCTATGTGTCTTTCACATGTTCTCTAAACTGTTTTAAATGAAGATTAAGATCATAGACATTGAACACTTAGAAAACATCCATAGTAATCTAGCTTGGTTTCTGAACAACCTTTGAGGAGCTCTGAGAAGTAGGCTTCAGTGTGGGTCTCTGGAGCAGAGAGTAAGAGGCTGGCCAAGAAGAGAAAAGCTTCAGTCTGTTTTTAATCACTGAGGTAGAGATGGTTCTTTCTACACCAGGCATTTCCATAACAAATAGGAAACAAACAAAGAAACAATAAACAAAGCTTGAAAAACTAGCTTAGGGCTAGAGTAGAGGTTCCCAGTCTGACTATCCAATGGAACCACTGGGACTTTTTAAAGATACATTAACTTTTTACCGCCAGCTTCTCAGCTCCAGGGGTTTAAATTCAGTTCCTCTTGGTTCTAGTCCAGACATGAGTGTGCTTTTTTTTTTTTTTTTCAGACTAAGAGATGTTTGTAGTAGGCAGGCCGGGATTAAGAATTGATCGCACCTGAATTTCTATCGTTCAGAGAGATCTCCATGGATAATAAAAAGATCATGTGCATTATACACACAACCAAATCTGCATTCACACATGTACACAATCATTATTAACTGAAATAAAATGAGTTTAGAGGGAAACAAATGAATTTAAACTTTACGTGTTACAAGGTGTGCTCTGGGGCCTGGGATTTGGATGCGGGATGGGACGAGTATTGCAAACCCCCAGACAACGTCATGTTTTGTTGTGACGGTCACTTGGGACGGTGTCAAGGATTCACAAGGCCCGTCTTCGGCTTTCAGGGCACTAGCCGGGCCTGCAATTGAGCCTGCCTGGTGACACCTTTGACTTCACGCCTTTATTGAAGGCAGTCTTTCCAAGGAAACGGAGTCGGGAGAAGCCAGCCCAAGGTCGTCCTGTCACCCCAAGAAAGAGTCTAACCCTGCTCATGACCTATCTTCCTTCTCACCCCAAACATCTCTGAACCCTTATTAAGACAGTATTAGCTATATACGCAGAACAGAAACACGTATGTTATGAAGGTAAAGAGAATGTTCTGTACGTTTAGAAATATATGTTCTGAAAGGAAATACATCAGATCTTCCTCTTTAAATATTTAATGAAACTATGGTTTCCCTGATAGACGTAAGTCACTGAAGTTGCATCTGGAACTTTATAATAGTCATACTTTTTAATAAAAGTACCTCTTATGTTTACTAGGATGGAAGCATGCCGAAGAAAACAAACTCTTGCCTCTCTCTGCGAAGAAAACTGGGATTTCATTTCTAAAATAAGTAACTAATAAGAACCAGAGTGTACATAGTAAGCAAAGATCGGTACATTTCAAGCTAACTGGTGAAGAATAACTAACTGTCTTCATCACAAGTCAGGGCGTTTAAAGAAGTTCTTGCATACATTGTGCCTCTAGTTATATGACCTTCTCTCTCTCTCCTTTTTATCCTCTTCACCGTCATAATAAAAACATTAACTCTTACGTTCAGGTCGATACGTTTTTAGGCAGGATCAAAGAGAAAGAATTTTATACTTAGAAAATGTTAAATTCATAATTGAATCATTTGACTTTATTACGAAGTGATATCCATTACTACCTTCAATAACAATATAGTTTGAACAATATCAAATTGTCTTTAGTGAGAGTTAAAAATGGTTGAATATATTAATAACTTTAAACGACTAAGACCTCAGGAAAGCAGGGATCAGCTACGTGGTAAGTAAATAAAATTGTCGCTTTGTAATCTGCTTTAACATATACACTGACACTTGTTATGCAAATTGCCTCTGAAAAAACCATCTTAATGAAATTCAGTTCCTATATTTTTCTCCGTGGGACATTAGGAGAAAATGACCTTGTTTCCTCCACATTCAAGTCAAATGTTATCAGAATACACACCAATTGTTCAATAAAGGGAGGATGGCTGCCTATGTCCTTTATTTGTGTCTTTCTTGCTCTTCTGTCCACGTATTGAGGGATTTCATTCAAGTCTTAGAGGGCCCCTACTTGGGAATCTTGCAGTGTGACCTAGATGGTGAGGAGCAGAAGACACGGAATAGGGAGAGAACACTAATCAGTACCCCTGACATTCCCCCAAAGGGCCTGACAGTTACTGGTCAATAACACGGTGAACACTTGATTTTCTAAAAAATCTAAATAAGTCCCCAAGATACTGTACAGTAGTCAGTCCCTGTGTATGTTTCATCGTTATTCTTGAAAGTGTGCAACTTTCTCAAGAAAACATTCTTCTTAAAACTTTTAAGGGATTTTACACTATTATCCGTGCATGATAATATTCCTCCTTTATGAGCATTTTCATTTAAATATGTTACTTTTATGTTCTTTGTCATTTATATTTATTCTCCATAACTGGAATGATTCACCCTGGGAATGTTTTATGGCCTGATGATGACGAATCGGAGTTGCTCAGGGCGGCTAGCTCAGGCTTACTCACCACACGTCTAACCACTGCCGAGATGTGTCCTTGTTAGACCCTGATGCCCACCCCCTTGGGTTTTATTATCTACGCAGCAAAGTGAGAAATCAGTGCCCATCACAGTCGGCCGGCCTCATTGGTTTTATGCAGTGAGTTTTTCCAAAGATGAACATTATCAAGCTCGGGAAATTCCTATTCTACTTTCAGGGAACAAAAAAAATGTTCACAAATACCAATTTGGTGACTCAAAGAGGAGAAAACATGCTGAAAGCAAGAACAGAGTAAATGAATTACTAGGCTTCTCATCATACCCTGGATCTGTGACGTTTAGCCAGCATTGGAGAAGGACTGAATGTAACAGTTAATAAGAAGAATGGATGATACACAGAAATAGAGGTTTAAGATGAAGTATTGGCCTCCCCGCTCCTGTGCATTAAATAAAGAAATACTTATTGGAGGCTAACTGGGTTTCTAGTGGGCCCAAGATAAAAAGAGTTATTTCCTAACCAGAAAACACTGAGTCCAGGGATCAGTTTTCCTGAAGCGACCTCTCTGTAATGGGGCCACTTCTACCGGGAATGGCCGGCCACAGGGAGAGGAGGAACACGCAGGGACTGGGGCAGGGGACAGAAAGGGGCAGCTGCACAGCAAGGGGACAGCCGTGCACACTTCCCCGGCAGCGGGCACCGCAGTGACACTTGGTGCCACGTGTGCAAGCGCAGACGTGGGGACAGCAGGCTGTGTTCACGATCGTGCCACCGGTGAGATGGGCGACGTGTCGATGGGGCCGACACCTGGATGTGTTTGCCCAGGCACCTTGCCAAATACTTGGCAAGTATTGTCTCCTTGAATTCTAACGCCACTTCTACTACTGTCTTTACCCCCCGCATGGTGCACCAAGGAAAACAGGCTGAAATCTCTCACATCCCTCAGCGGTGCAGCTGCAGTGTGAACTCAGACTCTCGGGTGTCACAGTCCTTGACACTACCTTGAATCAAGACAGTTCTTGGGCGATGATTAAGCACGTAGATTTCATTTTATCCTGTCGCAGGTCAGCAAACTTCCTCGGAATAGGACCAAATAGGAAGGAAACACTTTTGGTTTTGTCCCTCCATTATTAGTTAATTCAATTTATTTATGTAGCATGCCAAGGAGAATTTGGAGTTGAGGAGACAGAAGAGACAGAGTACTTGCTAAATATACGATGATGGCCAGAACGTCTATATTTTTAAGTGGGCAGAAATCTTGTATGAATTAAACAATAAGCATGCTACACAAACCGCCCTGGCGTGACACTGTGTAGGGAAAAAAGCGACAACAGAGAGAAAGTCGAGTCCAGAGTACCTAGCAGTTCACTGTTTGTAGCACTTGAATGACAGGAAAAAATTGTATTAGTCAAATTTCTGGGCTGACACGTGAGTAGAAGAAGACTAAAGAAGGCAAATTTAGCTCTTCTCTAGATATTCTGATCCTTGTCTTTATCCTTGCACATTTATAAAGTCTTCTGTGGAATTTGCCTTAATTTTCTTTGCCCCCAGAATTCAGCAGAGATTCTAAAAAGAGTCTGTATTTACCTAAGTTTTGTGAATAATAAATAGATGAATGAATGAATGAATGCCTTCTTCCTCAAGGGTAGAAAAATTATTATTCTGCAAAAGAATTGTTACCAAAAATAAAAACTGCAAAATATAGGATTATTATATAAATGTCTCTTATTTAACCCACGCTTTGAATCTTTTGTGAAACGATGAACTGAGATATGTATGTGTGTGTATATATACATATATATATATATACACATATATATACATATACATATGTGTGTGTGTGTGTGTGTGTGTGTGTGTGTGTGTGTGTATAAAGGCACCTGAATTAGATCAAAATGACAATTTTAAATTGGAGAAGCATGTGGAGTGCTCTATGGCAGCCTCTTCTAATTCACACTTGACAGCAGTTTTAAAGGTGATTAAATCGCGTAGGGGCAGCTGACTCTGAGAGTCGGCAAATAAAGTCAGTACTTTGGTGGGGAGATGGCTCAGGATGCCCACTGTATCCCCCACTTTGGGTGGATGTGGCGGGTGGGAAGAGATCTGAATGCACATGAGTTTACTGATCAGAGATCACGTAGAAACTTAAATTTATGTCACGAGTACTCTTGTTATTAACCTAACATATAAAGCCAGAAAGCCTTAAAATTTATTAAAACTTATGTCAGTTACTAAGGTTTTAAAAAGCTGAATGTGATTTTTAAAAAAACAAAATTCTCCCCGTATGGGATAGTGTAATTTTTTTTTATGCCCATTGGATGTGGGGAATCATTGATTGTGTGTAATACTGAGTCTATAATAGTTCTATATGATAACTAATCATGAAAATACGAAAGTCTTAAAAATGTGACTGCTTATTATGAATTTTTGAGGACCATTATTTTTCATTTCCAAATCTGTTAATTTTTCCACATTTTCAGGTTTGACACAAAATGACTGATTTTCTGGATTCATGTAACTAGAATTAATTGAGATTCTGCTAACTGCCAGGCACTATTCTGGGGCGGAAGGAATTGGAACTGTAATTAGGCTAATCAAGAGCTCTAATCTCATGGATTTTAAATACTAGAGCCACACTGTCTATCTAATGCAGTAGCCACTAGCCACATGTGGCTATTAAATTTAAATTAATTTAAACCAAGTAAAGTTAACAACTGGATTCCTCAGTCATACCACGCTTCAAGTGCTCAGTAGCCACAGGTAGTAAATGCCTATCATATTGGAGAGTGGAGATTTATAAAATATTTTGTTCATCATAGAAGGTTCTACACCATAATACTATTCTAGAGCATATGAAGAAAATCCATTAGAAATTATATTTCATTTTAAATTGCATATTGTAAGGGAACTTTTCTCAACAGAAGCCACCTAGTTCATGAATTGAAATATTTAATACTAACCAACAAAGTTTATGAAATTCGAGGAAGGATAAATTCATCAAACTGACAATGATTCACTTGTAAATTACTGCTCTTTTCAATTATTTAGCCTAGATATAAATCTTAATTCTATAATGCATCACACTGCAGCATTGCACAACTGACTTAACTTTTCTATGCTTTACTTTTTGAAGTGTTAGAGCAAGGATGAAATAAGATTACATAGGGGGTATTTAGAACAACTATCAATAATGTTTAGTTACTGTTATTACTGCTATTATTACATACTCACTCCCATTTTATCATACAGCCTCAACATTGATTTACTTTTTTATCCTATATGTTCTATTCTTTAATTTTAAAATATTTTCTACATCTAGGATCTGTTGATATAAATAGAAATGTCATTTCATTTATTAAAATTGAGGTAAAAAATGAGTCTTCTTTTTAATTAAAAAGTTCAATAGGAATTTTATTTAAAGATATTTCTAGATTAACATGCAGTTGTAATAACAGTACACAGATATACTTTATACCCTTTAGCCAGCTACCCCTAGTGGTGACATCTGGCAAAACCAGAGCACAATGTCACAACCATGGCACCAATGTGAATATAGTTGGGACATGGAACACTTCTGTCTCCATAGAGATCACTCACGTGGCCCTATTATAGCCACGCCCTCTTCCCTTCTACACCACAATATCATTTATTCCTGTAGCCACTCACCTATCCTACATTTCTATAATTTTTTTTTATATAAAAAATGTGATTTGAGTGGAATCGTAGGTTATGTAGCATTTTGGATTGTTTTGATAGCTCAGTACGATTCTCTAGAGATTTGCGGTGATTCAATGATTAGATCATGTGTGACTTTGAGAATCAATTTAAATGTAACTCGTGACAAAGAAAAAACACTCAACATTTTTTAACAAATGGACATTCGTTATTATATTTGATTGATTTCCCAACGAGTGGAGCAAAGGTAAGTATGACATTTTCCTTTCCTGGGCTTCGCTGCCTGTCGGCTTACGTATATTATGCCCCTTAACGGTTTTTGTAAGTGAGCTTTGTGACGGGGATGAAATGTAACATCTCAGCCATGTCGATGTCTTTAACTGCCACATCAGTGGGTTTTACACGTCCTCACGGATGACTTTCTGTTCTTTTCCTTGGGCCTGTTTTTATCCCCTCCTCCAAAAGTACTGGTTGGAATAATCAGTCGTCTGATGTCCTTAGTGGATTTTCATAACATTCGCTTAAGCTCTTGCAGACCTTTGCAGAGCACAAAATCAATGCTGAGAGTTTGTCAGGATTGTTTTGTCTGCTTCCTTTAAGTGAGCTATTGAATGTACCTCAAATAATTGCAGTGCATGTGTAAAGAGGAGAGACTAAATCAAAGCCCGAGTAGAGAGAGACGAGGGTGATCATTACGAAACCCATCAGAGGAAGCTGGGATAAAGGGTAAGTAATTTGAAAAGCAGACAAGCATGGAGATCTAACGATGAGCATTCTGAGAATGTAAACAGCTTGTTTAGGGAGGGAAAAAAAAAAGTCATATGCCAAAAAATTAAAAAGGCTAGAAGCAAAGACAGATTAATTGGATTCACAGAGAAAACGAAATCACATACCTGTCATATCCAGTCAAGAGATAAAAAGGGTGTTTGGATCTATGATCGGAAGAAAGGCATTAACGCGACAGAAAGGGTCTGTGAGTGCCAGCGCCGTCCTTTCAAATCACACGGTGCAGACATAATCGCACCAATTTAAAGCAAGTGCCAGTTATAACTTTGGAAAGTGACTATTTGGACATCTCCATCACCCTTAGGTGACACAGTCACGGCTTCTGCATAGGGCATTATGTTGAGAGACGTATCATAAATAAGCATAGCGCTCCGACATGACTCAAATAATTCAACAGGGTATGCCTACACATGAAGGAGAAAGTGCTCCCATCCAAGCAGGATACACAGTAATGGAGGCAAAGAGAATGCAAGTTGCAAAACCGTCATCTTGTGAACGTGAAACATGCCAACCTTGAGAAAGACAATAAGTTCTCACGAGCAAATCGGGTTGGCGGGACCGAGAGCAGTATCTCTTACCTATGTCTAACCTGCTGACAGGTGTGCCCAGCTATGCTTACAGGCCTGGAACTACAGAATAACCTCTCCTTGTCCTAAAAAGTAACCCCCCCTCTTTGTCCTCATATTAGTCTTGCTCACTCTTCAGCATACTATTACACTCCTTCTATTTTCTTCCCAAGGCCTCAAAATTAAGATGTACTGTTGGCATATTTTTCACATTTAAGAAATAGTGAGAAATAGTTGATTTAATGGCGTGCAAGAGTTAGATAACACATATGTTCCATCCTGGTTTTCTATCCCCCTAAGATTCTGAGTTTCCATTCTCCAAGCCCAGAATCCTTGTTCCCTCCTCCCATCCAGGTCCTTGCTCAGCACATTATGAAAAAACCCCAGTGATGAGTCAAAATGTATCCATACCCCCTCATCCTCTTAAAATAATGTTTTCCCGGAAGTCATCGCAAGTGGAAGTTGCTCATTGTGCCTTCGGCATTCAGTCAAGAATGCTGGCCTTCAAAAAGTGTCCCACCTTGATCCCCAGAACGGGTGGATACATTATGATCCATGACAAAGAGAGGGACTTTGCAGAGATGGTTGGCGGTACCGGCCTTCACGTAGATTACCCTGGATTTATCCGCGTAGCCCTTCCGAGTAAAATTTCCTGCAGCTGGAATAGGGAGCTGCAGCAGGAAGGGGAGAAGTGATGCACCCTTTTACCGCACCCACTTTTTCCACAGGGCACCGCATGGAGAGCAAGGTGGGGGGCGAGAAACGGGGTGGCTTCCAAGAGCAGAGGCTGGCGCCCTGCCGACCACCAGCAAAGAACTAGGAACCTCAGTTCTGCAAACATGAGGGAATGGATTTGGCCGACACTGAATGAGCTGGGGTGGGATGGGGTTCGCGCACCCCCGGAGCCTCCAGGAGGGAGGACAGCCGTGCCAACACCTTGATTTCAGCCTTGTGGGATCCACTGCCGAGGACTCGGCTAAGCCATATGGTACCCAGACTTCTGATTCACACCACAGTGAGATAATACATGGTGATGGCTGATGATAATTGTGTGTAGAAGTCACAGGAAGCTAAATCCTTCCCATTCATCTACAGATCGAGAATTGGGGTGGATATAACTGTTGCTTCAAGACGATGCCAGGAAAATGCGGGAATGCCAACCCTACCTATATCCCCGTTGTCACTTTGTTCACATTCCTGTAACGCCCCTTTGTTAAGTGCAGGCCTCAGCACTAGTTCTCGTTTTCTCTGCTCTGCTGACTGTGCACCTTACCAAAGCCTCACACAACCATGGTGTCCTGCCCATCCTCTCAATTAAATAGCCTTGAATGGTGGGGTCAATACTTTCAATCACTTTATTGCCAGAATCATTAATTTTATATCATATTTTATATCCTTTTATCTCTCCAGGGTGACAAATATGAAGACGGGTAAATTCAGCTGTGTGTGTTCCTACCTGTACCACACAAAGTGCCAACATATGCAAATGGCCTAGAACTGACTCTCAGCCCTGAGTGCCACCTTTACATTTGGGAAGCCACTTCCTTCTCCCTTTCTACCTCTTAGGATTCAGGTTTCACAAATGGAGGTCACATTTAATCATTACGTTCTGAAATGTACACTCAGTGTCAACCAACACCTTCCCAGTATTTGCTGCTTCTCCACTGAATAGAGATTGAAGACTTCTTGAGAATGAAAGTTCCCGATTCTTATTATGGAAGTATTTTTATCACATGTAACCCTCTTATGAGTGCATAGGAGGTATGTCCACAGTGGAGATTTACAGTGAAGGATATGTATATATATTTATGTATATTTGCCCGTTTGTTAATTTGTTAATTCTTCAGAGAGGGCCCATGTTTTTACCCTACGTTTGAACTCTTAGCATTTAGATAACATTTGTTTTCTAAATTCCTTTGCCACTTTTTTCCAATGGGGGCAGTTCATATGTTATTCAATTTAATTACACATGTTGTTTGAATACATGTTTATGTGCTAGACACAATACTAATGCTATCTATACAAAGGTGAATTCTCATAAGGTTGTCAAATACAATAGATTAATAGACTTGCAAATAATTTATGAACATAAATATCAAATGAATACCTAAGTAAAACATAAATTGGAAACAATCTAAATAGTCAACGATAGAATAATGACTAAAGGTTATAGGATATAAAGAAATATAATGCAAAATCATATTTAAAATCACATTCTTTAGAATTTTGAATAACACGTATACTTAATTTTACACCTATTGCTAACACCATATTTTTAAACACTATATAATAATGACTAATTCATCCTGGTGAAATTCAACGAACTAATAAAGTACCATAAATAGCAATACCAGGACGAGAGAATTTGATGTTAATACTGGCTTCATGTAACATCTTTATTAACGATCAACCAGAGGAAGTCAAGGGCACAGCAATGGCGAAAGCAGATGATGGAACGAGATAAGGCAAAGAAGAACTGGAAACTCCACATCAGGGAAATCTTTCTGTTACAGAGATTTATTACATCATCACACGATTTTTGAAAGAAAGGTGAAAGTTCAACATGTGGTTTATTTATCACTGAATATAGCTGTTTACTGGACAGTACAGTGAGAGAGGATAAAGAAAAGTAGGCTTCCTACTTCTTACACTCCTGCTTTTCGAGGCAAGCCCATCTGGTGTGTAGTCAAGGCCTGAGGCCGTCTTTGCCGCCCACCCCCTGTTGATATATAATCCCTCCACTTCCTCCTCCATCCTCTTAATAAAACCAAGAGATAACCTCTAGTGCCCACACCAAGACTGTCCATCAGAAACTTACTTCCTGAGGCCCTGTTCTTGTCTACAAATCCTCTCTTGCTCCTCCCCTTTCTCCTTTCTTTCAGCTCCTCTCATCCCCCTCCCCACCTTCTTTCCTCCTTCTATCCCTCCCTTTCCTATGCAGGAATTTACTTACTAAAAGTGCACTTTTTGAGCACCAGCCATTAACCATATATCTGATATTCTTCTAGGAAATGTCCTGATCTGAACTCTTTCATGGAGAGATTATTATCTGTGCCCAATGGGGCGCTAGGACATTAGGGTCCTGTATGCATTTTAACAGTGATACCAGAGAATGTGACAACATCGCCCCTCCCAGAGCCTCTCTGATTTCATCACTGAAGAAAGAGGCCTGTATTCCATGCGTTCCAGGCAAAATCTCAGCCTCCCCTCTCATCGCGAACACTGGGAGTCTTGTTGCTACTTCAGGATCATTATCACTCATCTGGTGCCATTTTTCTCTGGTTACTTCCAGACTGTAATTACCATAATTAATGCATCACCAAAGTCTAGACCTAGACATCAGGTCGTCCCACATCTTCACCATTCCAAGCACCTTTTAGAGAAACATTCCCTGCCCATTATATTCAAAATTATAATCTGTCCATCTCCTGTCTCACAGAGACTTCCTGTTCCTTACTCTTGCCTTAGGGTTCTTCACAGACCTTATTGCTTTTTAACACTACACTACACTACACACACACACACACACACACACACACACACACACACACATATATTACACAGGTATACATACATTATATATGTATGTATAGTTTAATAAAAATACTAAATATGTTGAAATATGGAAGTTTAAATTATACACTCATACATGTTTATATATATTAACAGTAAAATACTTAATGATATTTTTGCAGTCCAAAACTTCAAACTGAGACAGGTAGAGAAGAATAAGAGAATCTACAATAGCATAAATCATATTGCTTTAAATCTGTACATAACCTGGATGCTAAAATTGAACATGTATCCTACCAGTCCAGCCTCTATCTTTTCTGTCAAAGGCACAATCTGGGTGAGATAGCCAACAAAGAGCTCTTTCTTAGACTCTAGTCATCTGTGTGTTTTCATATCATTTAAATAATAACATGTAGATTCCATACACACGTATGTGTGTATATAAAATTTGAATGTTAGCATCTCAACACATTTGGCATATCGATTTATAATTTTATTACGTTATTTGTTCTCGGCTGTCAAGTGTTGCCTTGATCACACTTCACAGCTCACAGCACTCTGTCATCTTTGATCCTTGCAGGGCACAAGACATCTTGTTCTTTATCCACTCATTGTTCTTTATTACCGCTGAGCATCATCATTCACTGTTCCACTTCAGTTCCTCCCAGTTCAGGCTGGGTTCTCCTTGAAGTTGAACCCAAAGCCAGGGTTCGGGTGCAAGGGGCTTATTTTGGAGGTGATCTTAGGGAGCAGGGCTGGGGAGTGGGGGAGGGATTTGAGACAGCGAAGGGGAGCAACCAGTGGGAGGGTTACAGCCCCGGCCACCTGTCTGTCCCCTGGGACACTGGGTGGGACCTGCCTCAGAACCACCTCACTCAAGAGACAAGACAGATCACTGTCACCCTGAAGTCACTTCCATCTTTGTCCCAGAGTGGCTCCTTAGAGCATAAACAGCCTGGACTCGCTGGACCACCCCACGGGCAGGTGGAGCCAACACTCAGAAGCGAGGAGGGACAGCTTGCTGCGATACCCTGCTGGGAATAGCGAGCTGAGACGTGTGGGTGGGCATCGCGCTGACAGCAGCTGCTAAGCCCACGTAAGATTCGCGCCTCTAAGGTGTTTAATCCATGACTTTTTAATTGTACGTGTTCCAAGAGAACACGTCTTGTTGCTTGGTTACACGGACCGCGGATAATTTAAGGAAACATTAAAAAGAATAGTAAGGAGGTAAAAAAATTGCCTCGTGGTAATTACATGGAGATGCTGTGAAGCTGCTGAATCACGGGGCAGGTCAAAGTTCACATTTTAAAGATAGTGCCACAGTTTTCCTAAGTGATTATGTAAACGTACAGTTGCTCAAACTCTGTATTGGGTTTCGGTGAGTCCACATCTGGACAACATCTGGGATTTCTGAACCCGTGCTATGGCCATCTAGTGAGTATACAGAGATCCAAATGCAGTTGCGATCATGCAGCCTAATAAAACTGAGTATGTTTTCACATCTACTGACTATTTGGAATTCCTTTTTAGGAGGCAGCCATTTAAGATATTAGACATCTTTTTTTTCTGTTTTCTTATTAATTTGTAGGAGTTTATTAAAATTTTTAAATGCAAGTGTGAGATTGTAGCAATAGAGTTTTAAACAATTTCTTAGAAGTCATGAAAAAGGACTTTCAGAGTTGACAGAATTTGAGAATTAAAAACATACCTTTGTAGACTTAATTTACTATAATTAGCATGAGAATAGATATGCATGAATAAAAATCAAATTACTAAAAATAAAAAAAAATCTTGACTACAGAGGAAAATGACTAATTTTACAGCTATTAAAGACCTATATATAAAAATTAAGAAATGACCATATAGATATTGTATAGTCCCAGATGGAAGAGAACAAATATTCAAATATCTAACTGACGAAAAATTCCCTGGAGTGTAGGAATAACTGAATTTTGAGAAAATCTGTGCCCTTTCTATTTAAGGAAAATTTGATATATAACAATTATATCCATTATATTTTAGTTATTTAGCCTCTAGAAAAAAGAAACAAATCTTCAGAGTTGCAAACGGCAGAAGGAGGTCAGCCACGAGAGGAAGAAGCAGGAGGCTAACTTTAAGCCAGCTGCGGGAATTAGCCACAGTGACCCCGGGACAAGAGAGGGGCGGAGCAACAGCGAAGTCCCCACGACCGAGTGCGACCCAACACCGCCGCAGGGGCCAATTCCCCCACTCCACGCGAAAACAACCAGCTGTCACTGTCAACTGCCTGAGCACTTAGAAAACATGGCAATTAAAAGCTCTTCTCTTAAAAATAAAGTATTGACAATAAATTCAGTTCATCAGGAAAGAAATAAAAATAAACAATGCATTAATAGAGGAGGTATTTATAACATGTAATGAGCATCGGATCTATTAATTAGAGAAATAAGAATAAACAACTACAGGGAATATTGCGGCAGATTATAAAGAGTATAAGCTTGACGGAAGAGTAGTAATGAACTCACTCGGCTGGTAGTGAACTTGAAATGTGTTGCAGGCCTGCAGCCTTCGTCACGTGTGGCAAGTGAGCTCTCTGCAGGATCCTGAAATTGAAACATACATTTATAAATCCGTGTTATTATAGCTTCTTAATATTTTTTTGCACACTCTTTTTTTAGATGGAAACTGTAAAACAAAAATTTCTTATACCAATAAAACATATATCTGAAAGTTTAGCAATTCTTTTAGCTTTAAATAAATTTCCTTTTTATTTTCTTTTAAGTGAGACTATTAATACCATGCTTTTAACTGTAATTATGTATGTATAATGAGAGCTGACAGAATACTTGATCGATTTAACCTTTCTATTATATAAAATTAAGCTATATTTCAAATTGGATTCTCTTATAATTATTTAAAATTGGTTTTGAAATATTTAGATTTGCCTCCAGCCTTTTGTTCTTTATTACTCAAATTTTACATTATGTATGATTTCTCTAAACACAATAAATTCATTATTTCTGAAATTGTGATGCTATATATATATTTCTCTATTTAAAACTGGCCTTGGGGTTATTTATTGTAATTTATTTAGAAATATTTACTGATGTAGCTTTGGAATGGAACCAGAAAGCAGGAATTGGGGTTTGAAGAAAGAAACATAAGTCTTAGAAATTGCATAGCTGCAAAAAATTGAGGCATATGAGTTAAAATGAATAAAGTTATGCATCAACAAATAATGTCTAAAATTCTCGATGTGTTATTCCAGAACATGCATACATCTCTCCCCCTCATTTACTCAGTATAAACAACGATATATTTCTTTAAATTATGCTTACACGTTTGAAAATATATTCTAGTGCAAAGGGTAATCGTAATGGCTATATTTCTTATGTGTATCACAATACTTTTCCTTTAAAAAAAAAAAAAGCTGTTAAATTTTCACATGCCTCTGGAAACTCATTTTCACTTCCTATCAGGCAACACTGACAAATGTTGTTTGAGGAACTTGCCAGTAGGAGGTAACATTCAGCGGAAGACATCTGTGACAAAGTGCGAGCAGCTTCTGCACAAGATTAATGTGGATGCGTGGAATGCAAGAGACGTGAAGCCAGAACCCTGGGGAAGCAGTGGGCAGGCACCGGCGTGTCCCACCACAAAGCGGACAGGACTGCGGAGTGACGGGGATAAACGCCCAAGTGTTAGCAAACAGGTACGGGGCGAGGGAAGTCATCAAAGTGAATGTGACCAACGACAGGACGAGCCTCTGTCGAGATAACTATATTCTATACAGGCCAGGCAGGAAGAAAAAAGATGAGTTGTAAAAAAGTCATGATTTTAGGATCTGAGTGGGTAATTTCGGTGACTATTAACGCTGTAATACGTCATGGCCATCTTAGTGGCTTCAAGGAACACACACATTTATTCTCTCATGGCTCTGGTGGGCACAAGTCTGAACTGGGTCTCCCCAGGTTAAAACCCAGGGGATAGCAGGACTGTGTTTGTTTTCTGAGGCTGTGAGGAAGAATGTGTCTTCTTGCCTTTTCTGGCTTTCAGAAGCGACCTGCCTTTCTCATCTTGCACACCCTGATTCCATTTCCAGAGTCAGGAGTTGGCATCCTGACTCTCGATGATCTGTTCTACCTCCCTCCCTATTACACTTTCAAGGATGCTCACAATGACTCTGAGCCTATGCAGAGTGTCTAGAATACGCTCCTTATTTTAAAGCTGGTTGATTAGCAACCTAATTCCACGTGCAACCACAATCCCTGCCCCCCCACCCCCTGGGGACAGGGTCTAGGAGTTAGGCCGCCAGCATTTTGAAGAGATGGATTTGGGATTGAAGATTAAAATCTGATGTTCATCTGTGATCAATCTTAAATTTTATGGTAATTCTTTTATAGAGGAGATTCTGTGTTCCCTCCTCAACTCTACTAGTTAAACTTTTTAAAACTTAAGTTTTATAACTTAATGTGATGAAACTAATCGTGTTTATTTATTATTTTATAGAACTAGGAATCTATCAAATCTGTGAGCTCCTAGAAAGGCTAAATATTGTGTCAAAAAAAAGATGTCACTACATGCATGGAAAAAACAATTATAATATTCATATGCTGTTCATAGTATTCTGACATTATAAACATATGGAGTGGTGAGAACTGATATTTTCTCAGATCCAGGCTATAGCATTTAATATGGAAAGAAAAGAACAGATTCTATACATAGTTATGCCCATTAGGAATTCACGTTGGAAATATGTATGTTGGTCAGGAGCTGGGAAAAAAAACAACCACCATGAATCAATAATAACTCCAAGGATTTTAGTCTGAGCACATGAAAAGATGAACTTATTTTCAAATGAGCTGGCGAAGGTTCAGCTCAGTTTCAAACGCGCTGAATTTTGAATGTCTGTTATCTTTTCAAGTAGCGAAGGTAAGTGTGCATTTGGGTATGCGAGCCTGGGATTTTTAAATCGGGTGAGTTGGGGGTTCACATCTAGGAATCGCGTGCCTACAGGTGTGTGGCCACGTGTCCTTGGAGCAGAACAGCGAAGACACGAGTGTGAACACCAATGAGAAAAGGACAAAGCTTTGAGCTGGGTACAGGACATTAAGAGGTCATGCGGAAAGGGTTATAGCAGCAGGTGGACCCCAACACAGGAGCGAGGAGGAAAGCAGAGTGGAGTGCCCTGGACACCAGGGGCCACGTCACCCACTGTGAGGGGGAGACGTCAGTGATGTGAAATGCTGTGGACAGGCCAGCAGAAATGAAGGGAGGCGACTGAATGCTGGAATTACCCTTGGCCATGTAGACATCAAAGAAACGGACCCTGGGGAAACGCGAGACGGCTACTATTACTGGAGAGCACTCAGAAAGAGTGTCGCTTTAATACGCTCGCTCTCCGACAGGCGTCTCAACGTTCAGGGGTTAAATGGATAGGTCCACTGGAAGGCCTCATCGGTTACCCCGCCTCCTTTGCTACCAGTTACCTGGACAGGCATCTCCTTCCTGAGTCATCTGAGCCCAGTGTCCGGGGCTGGCAGGTGGGTTTGGACCATGTCACTCTTAGGACTGACGCACCATTCACCCCGTTCACAACCTTCTAGCGTGACCCTGAAGGTGGAGCTACCTCCCCCTCCCAACCCCCCGCAAATGGAACACTCTGCAGTGCGATGCTCATGGGGCTTTTCTGTGCTGTTTGCCCCGGATGTCTTTGCTATTTTGCTCGGCCTGGGTGGCTGGCTCCTTGATGACTCGGAAGGCGCATCGCTGAGACGGTCGAGCTGCGATGAGGCAGCTGCATCTTTTCAAACCCACGCGAGCCAGGACCACAGCCAGACCCACAGCACAGCTCTGCTCGGTGGGCGAGTTTAATCCCTGAAAGGTCATAAATATACGCTCCTGCTCCTCCTCCCCCTCCTCCTGGCACCACGAAAAACTCTAATGGTTCATTTTTTACTGCTATGTATATATTTATATTAAAAAATTTTTTTTCCTGCAAATAGAAACTTATTTGCTCTCATGTGAGACCCATCACTGGAAAGATAGAACCATGTTCCTTAATTTCTTCCTGGTCTTCTGTGATGGGAGAAGCTACTGAAGCGTCACCCGGATATGCTTTTCCTTACGTCCCCTCACTGGTACAACCTAAGCAAGACAGTCCTCATGCTGACCTCCCTTGCTTTGGGACAGCTGCCTCATTGTGGGTACAGCCACCAGAGCGGTGATGTCAGCAACTGGTTGCTTCTGAAAATCCCTCTGGGAAGCGTGGCACTACACAGATGCTTAAACAAGCACTGTGTGCAGCCTGAAGGATGGAGCGCAGTGTCCACCACCAGTCTCAGGCCCTTTTGTCCTTTAGGACACCGGTTGATGAATCCTGCCTTTTTTAAATTTAAGATTATTGGGGTGACATTGATTGATAAAATCAGATGTTCAAGTATACAACTCAACAGTATGTCAAATATACATCACATCGTGACTTCACCGCTCAAAGTTAGATTTCCTTCTGTCACTATGAATTTGACTCCTTTTATCCCTGCCTACCTCCCCCTTCCCCCTTCCCTCTGGTGGCCACTGATCCACAGTCCACGTCCATGGACTGTCTGTCATGTTTGTTTGTTGCTTTCAATTTTACATTCCACATGTGAGTGAAATCATATGGTTTTCAACTTGTTCTGTCTGACTTATTGCACTGAGCAAGATTGACTCAAGGTCCATCCACGAATCCTGCCTTTAAAATAAATTCTAGCTGCATGAATTGTGTTCAGCAACATCTCACATTGAGTTTTCTGCTTCCTGTTCGTTGACAATGCAGTGCCTGGTGCCCAGGGGGACTTAACAAATGTCAAGTAAATGACAAATGACAAGGTTTATGAAACCAACAACATTATACAGACGGGATTCTGAAGAAGATCCTTAACTGCAAATTAGTTTTATAAATGGTGATTTCAGTGTAAAAGTCAAAACTTTAACACACATACAGTGATTAAGTATATGTACCAGTAGGTTAATACCAAGTTAACTCACAGGGCACATACCAATAACGCCACTAAGAGTCGAATCGATTGCACTTTCGAACCAAATTGTCTGCTCCTATGTAGGAACGACATGTCAGTCTGTGTAGTATTTATCCACTGCTTTATAAGAAGCCCACGAAAATCAGCTCTATTAATGGGAAAATAAACAAGCTATATGACATTACAAAGATCCTTACTGGTTTACATCTTCTCTTGGCTCCAGGCTTTACTTAAAGGCATTTTTCAAACACAAAAATTACCTTTCTGTACCTTCAGACTCTGAGAAATAAGTAAAAAGTCCCTGATCGATTAGCCAATTAGCAGTAAGTACCACTGCTTATTCACCTGCACATTAAAAGATCTGTTAATAATCCACGGTAGAATGAAGTACCTATAAATAAATCAAAAGAAAAAAAAATTGTTGAAAGAAAACATATTTTCAGAGGTAGCCATGGGAAGCAGGACAGAAAATGGGAGTAGAGATATGGTCAGTGCAGGGGGCTTGAAAGGCTCCAGCATTTGAGCCACGAGAGGCCACTGGGATTGGTGATTTCAACTCGCCCTCTGCCGCAGCCCCCTCAACAGGAAAGCGTGGACTAAAGCACCAGAATAAGTGTTGTCGTATTTTTCAAGTAAGTGCCCAGAGGAGGGATTGCTGGGTCGTATTCTTAATTGTTTGAGAAACCTCCACACTGTTTTCCACGGTGGCTGCGCCAGTTACATTCCCACCAAGAGGGCACGAGGGGTCCCTTTCCCCCTTATCCTCCCCCACGCTTGTTATCGCTTGTCTTTTTGATAAAGGCCATTCTACCAGGTGTGAGGTGGTAGCTTGTGGTTTGAATTTGCGTTTTCCTGATTATAAGTGATGTTGAATATCTTTTCTCTGTTGGCAATCTGTGTGTCTTCTTTGGGAAAGTGTCTATTCAGAATTTATGCTCATTTTTTTTTCCTGGATTTTTTGTTGTTGTTGTCATGATTAAGTTGTATGAGTTCTTTATATATTTTGGATATGAGCCCCTTATCGAAAGTATCATTTGCAAATATTCTCTACTATACTAAATCTGAATCTTATCTTAAAGCAATAATACAGTCCCTTACCTAAGTGATTTTAAATGCATAAAACAGTACTGTCAAAGTTTAATAAAATATATATATATATATCTGTGATAAATTTATAAAGAATTTGAGTATTAAATAAAACTGTAAAATAAACATTTTGGTGGAAAGTCATAAGACTACTATATAGCAATTTAGTTTTCTTATGAGTGATGCTTTAAATGTATTTGTTATTTTAAGATGACATTTAATTACATAAAATTAATTTTAAGTTAATATGTCATATGACTTTATTTCAAGTAAAAAGACAAACAGTTTAAAATTCAAATATTCTTCAAATATGAAACTAATTTAAGCATTTCGTTCCATGTAACACAACTAACAACTTAATGGAACTATTTTAAAAATGCCTCTGATAGTATTTACTTTTAAATGAAATTGTCTCCTTTTTCAAAATGGTTAAATTAGACCAAATTTAGAATATTTTATTGTTAAAACTGTTTTTTTTAATAATTAATAGAAATTCAATTTAGATACCTGCACTCACTTGCTATTTCAGACAATTCCCAAGAGTAAAAATTAAATATTATTCGGAACACGTATTGCCAATCTGTTCTCTATGGGGACACAATTTCTTAGATTATGCACATTCTTCTGAGTTTTCATGGTTAGGCCTTAAATGGAAACGTGACACCCCTTCTCCTTTCCCTTCGGAGGGCTGAATCCAACGTTTTAATTCTGATCGTGGTGGTCAAGTCTTGACCTTCCACTGGTCCGAGAGGCTGATTTCTAATGAGAAACAGAAATGACAGAACAAATACTCTTTTTGAAGGGAGGCCCTCGATCTCTCTCTTGAGCTTCATTTAAAAGAAAATCAAGTCGAGCCATCATCGATTCTGTGGTTGCCAGCATCACACCACTGCAATTCAATGGCCAGAGAAAGCCAGCTTCTGGAGTTCCTACCGGCTAGCAGCACGAAAGCAATTAGACGTACGTTTGAACAGTTTGCAGGGCACTTTGTGTTTGTATCCTGAGATGCTTGGGAGCTAATAAGCAAGAAAAATACTCTTTGTTCTGCTTCTGTTTTCACTAAGCTCATCTGTCAGATAAAATCTGAGAACATGCCAGTAATATGTCTGATTCGGACGACAAACTGAAAACCTTACTGGCTTAGGTTGTAATATGAATGGCAGAACTTACTACAAGGAATATAAAGGAATAAATGACTTTTCATTTGAGGACCATTACAGGGAAAATGCTGGCCCCATGTAACGTGATAAAACTGGTATCAATGGAACTGAAATGAATATATGGGCTTGATAAACATTCGACTAATTACTTCAACTTCAGTGTAAGTTCTTTGCTATAGACTATTCAGAGACACGAATCTTACTTTTTAAGAATTATTTTAAATATGGAATTTTAATGTTTGATTAACCTCTGAAAGTTAATAAAAAGGGAAACCTCATTTAATACGCAGTGGGGAGGCCAGAAGGAGCTCACCTACAGTAGCACGCAAGATCAATTACAGGATGAATTGTAAACCACAGACCTCAAAAGAAGAATCATCAACAGACAAAAAAGAAAAAAAAAATTATCAATGATTGGTCCCAATGCGAAAAGATGTACATTTCATGCCCTATAAGAAATCGACTACTCTAGAAACTCAGTCAACAGGAAAGTGTCATCTCGATCTAAACATTCACACTTGTCCTAGAATCGAGGGAAACTATGACTTAGTGTATACACCAATGGACCGAAAAGAAGACATGCCACTCCAAGTGTTCCTTCCAAATAGTATTTATTATCCACTAATATTACCCACAGATGTTTATTGTTCCAAGGTAACTTTTTAGAAAGTGTATCTGTCAGATGTGCTTTATAACAAATTGTCCCAAAACTGAGTGCCTGGAAAGAGAAATAGCCATTTATTCATGTATTTGTAGGTCTGCTGGGGCTCAACTCAGCTGCTGGGCCAGAGCCTGGGTTCTTGCTGTGGGTTAGGCTCAGATCTGCTCATGTGTTTTTTTTTTTTTTTTTTTTTGGACTGAAGAGGCAGCGACTTTCAGGGATAAGCCCCTCTGATAGGGGCTAAGGCTCAAGGTAGCAATCCCAATCATGTAACCTCACTTTGGGCTTCTGCTCTCATCAATTCTATTAACATTCCATTGGTAAAAGCAAGTTATGAGCTGTTTATCTTCAAGGGGTGGGAGTTTGCTTCGAAGGAGGAGTTTTAGAGCCACATAGAGAAGGATGTGGCTTCAGGGAGTGATGAAGAAATTGGACCAACCCTTGTTTCCATAGAGAAGCAGTGTATTTAACAAAGAAACCCCAGATTATTAAAGAGTCTATTCTTCATGACAACTGAGAACTTTCCCACATATACACATAACACCGTAAAATACCCTTCAAACAGTTTTATCAGCATTTCACAAGCTTTGGTATATTGTTTTCGTTTCCATTCAGTTGAAACTATTTTATGATTCCTTGCTCAATTTTGTTCTTTGATTAAAGAATTATTTAGAATCACATTACTTAGTTTCTAGACAGTTGGGTATTTTCTATTTATATTTCAATAATAATATCCAGCTATATTAATATCCAGTGGTTAGATAATATATTCTGAATATTTCCAGCACTTTCAAACGTACTGATATTTGCTTTATGAACCAAGATATGTTAGGTAAATTTTTAAAGACTGTACATTTTGCAGTTATCAATATCGATTGGGTTACATTTTTGAATTGTTTTTAGATTATCTTTTCCTGTTTTGTTTTCATAGATACTAAGATGTCATTTTTCTCCTTTTAATTCTTGTTATTTTTCGTTTTGTATATTTCAAAGGCATACTTCTAGTTTTGTGAAAACTTTCTAGTAAATTGTCCCTTTATCACTATGGCACACACGTTTTTATTTCAAGTAACATTTCTTACCTTAAAGTCTGCATTTTCTGCTATTAATATAGCTCCATCAGACTCTTTCTGGTAAATATTGCATGATATATTTTATTTCACCCTGTTATTTTCATCTACTTTTTGTACTTATATTAAAGAAGTGTCTCTTTTCAGTAGCATTAGTAGGATATATTTTTATTTAATCTCAGAAAAATCTTATTTTTTCATTTTAGTGCAAGAAAAATCTAAAGCAATTATTATTTGAATTTTTATGAACTATTTTACTGCTTATTTTGAGTCCACAATTCTTTCCTATTGACTTGTTGCTTCTTTCTTAATTTTTGATTTACCAAATATTTTTTAAAAAATTATTCTAGTTTCTATTATTCCTTTTGTGATGTAAGCAGTCTGTTTTTGCTGAATCATAGAATACACTGATTTTAATTATTTTTAAATAGAGGGAAATTATTTCCCCTCTAATTACTTGTTATATATACATACAGTATTATTTTGTGGTCATCCTGTAAATTACAACATTTCTACTTGAATTATTACCTTATCATTCCCTTGATAATAGAAATCCTGCTCATTTCAACTTGTTTGGTCTTATTCCTTTTTATTTTGTCATGCACTTAATTTTAAATATAATTTATATATAACATACTTTAATTTCACAATAAACTCTTATTTATTTATTTATTTTTTACCATAGTTAGCTTTCTAATCCTATTTCCTTTTACCTGAATTTTTATGCTTTTTATATGGATTTGTTTTTCTTCTGCCTGTAGAATTCTCTCTCATACATCTTTTTGATCTACATTGCTGGTGACGAATGGAATATATCTGTATTTCTCTTAATTTTTGAAAGTGAGAATTCTAGGTCGGTAACTTTTCTTTTGACACTGCAAACTTACCATATTACTGTGTTATTGCTCCTATTATTTCTCTTATGATATAAGCAGTCTGTTCTTGAGGCTGAATTATAGAATATACCAGTTTTAATTATTTTTCAAACTGCTTTACTGAGGTATGACTGATGTATAAAGTGCCGTATGAATATATATGTAATGTGATGATTCGGGGATAAGTACACACCAGTGAAAATGTCACCACCGTCAAGGCCATAAACATATAAAAATATCTATAACCTAATATTATTATTATTTGTGGTAAGAACACTTAACATGAAATCTACCCTCAAGAAATTTAGTATATAATCATATTGATAGCTAATGGCAACTCTCCAGAACTTACTTATCTTGCATATCTGAAAAGCTGTGCCTTTTGAATGTCCCCTCCCCATTTCCTGTCCCTCCTCACTGACAACCCTCATTCTACTCTCCAATTTTGTGAGTTTGATTATTTTAGATTCCACGTATAAGTGAAATCCTACAGTATTTGCTTTTCTGTTTCTTGCTTATTTCACTTAGCATGATACCCACCAGGTCCATCCAGGTGGCCAAAAATGGCAGGATTCCTTTCTTTCGTAAGGCTGAATAAGACATTTATGCATATACATTTTCTTTATGCATTCATCCATCAATGGTTATTTAGGTGGCTTCATATCTCGTGTATTATGAATAATACTGCAATATACACGAGAGTGCAGAGATCTCTTCAAGATTTTAACTTCAATTCTTTTAGATATATACCCAGAAGTAGGATTGCTGGGTCATACCATAGTTCTACTTTTATAAATATTGTTTGCTTTTAAGATATCTCTCTTTTCTGTTGATGTTTCTAGAAGTGCTGTCAGTATTTTCCCTGCCCAGAATTCTCAGTTTTTTTTGTTGTTTGTATGTGTTGACTCTGTGAGTTGATGGCATTCTTTTGTTATGGATAATTCCTACCCATTCATTTTTTTAAAACTGTTTTTCTTGTCCATTCTTTCTGAGCTTTCAAGTGTATTCATATTATAACCTTTGAGAGAGACTCTCATGTCATAATTTTGTCTATTTTATGCATGTTTTTTCTACCTATGGTCAGTTTAGAGATTTTATATTGTCAGCTTTACCATTTTATTAACCCTGGATTCTATAGCACACAATCAGGCACATCTATTGATTTCTCAACTTCAGATACTGTATTTTTCAATTTCCACATTAAACAAAAAATAACTTTAAAATTCTTAACAATGTTAATTATCTGGCTAAATTCCCCCATCCTCTTATCTAGTCTGCATTTTTCTCTTTCTCTGTATTCTTGACCATATTTATCTTAACTATTCAATGTCCTGTCTGCTCAGATCAGTATGTGTATCACCTCTTGTCCTGGGGCTATTTTTCAGCATTCATGGTATAGTCCATGCTGACACTGTGCTGGTCCCCAGGTGACGCCTTCAGCCACAGCAGGTGGGATGCGAGCTGGTCTTCGCTGCGTCCCCGGTCACCCTGCGAGCGGCTGCGCTCCGCGGGTTTCCGGTCCGGATCCGGCCACGCGTGGCGCTGGCGGGCGGCGGGAGGCCACGTGCCGGGGGCGGGGGGGGTTCTCAAGGTCACTCCTCATGCCCAGGCTCTTTGTCCCGTGCCACTTCTGAGCCTAACGAGGGTCCGGAGAGGGCAGGGCCATGCAAGCTTCGCCCCCAGCGGAAGCCCTGCCGATGCCACCCCCATCCGGGGACGAGTCGCAGGCCGTCTGCTCTCAGCAGACAACGGCTCCAGGGTCCTCGGGTCCCTCTTCTACCGGGGTTTTCGGCTTCCACCTCGCTCTTTCTGGAACCCGATCTCCAGCGAAAACCTGTTCAATGACCGACTCTGCTCTTCGGGAGCCTCCTACCTCCGACCTTCTGAAAATACAGATTCGGCGAAGGGTTTTGCTGGAAGCCGGCCACGTGTCCCCGACTTTGCTGCAGCCCCGTGGAGCTGTGCGCGTCATCATCAGGGGAGGCCATTTTCCGGCTCAAGCCTGGGGACCAGTCGCACACGTGGCCACGGGTCCACTCGCACATGAGGCCGGGGGTCCTGTCGCACACGTGGTCGGAGTCCAGGGGCACACGTGGCCGCGGGTCCAGCCTCACGCGGGGCCCGGGCTCCAGCCGCACACTCGGCCGGGGTTAAGTCACATGTGCAGACCGGGGGCCCCAAATCCACGTTGTCAGGGTCTAGCTGCCCACGTGAGCCGGCGTCCAGCTGCGCACGTGGCCGGGCTCCAGTCGCACCCGTGGCCGCGGGTCCAGCCTCACACGGGGCCGGGGTTAAGTCACATGTGCAGACCGGGGTCCCCAAATCCACATGGTCAGGGTCCAGCTGCGCACGTGGCCCGGGGGCCAGTCGCAAACACGATCTGGGCTTCGACGGCACACGTGGTTGGGGGCCCAGCTGCACACGTGGCCGGGGGCCAGCCGCACACGTGGCCCCGGGTCCAGCCGCACACGCGGCCTTAGTCCTGCTGCATACTTGGCAGGGGTCGCGCTGCATGGGCGGCCCGGGGGCCCCAAACCCACGTGGCCCGGTTACCACCTCACACGTGCCCCGGGGCCCGGCCCCACACGTGGCCGGGGGTCCAGGCATACGCGTGGCACGCGATCCAGCCGCACACGGGGCTCGGGTGCAGCGGCACACGGGGCCGGAGTCCATTCGCACTCGGAGTCGGGGGTCCAGCCGCACGCGCGGCCCAGGGTCCCCTGATCCACGTGGCTGCACACCTGCCGCACATGCGTGCTGCAGTCTCCACAGCCCCGCGGCTGGAATCCAGCCGCACACGTGGCTGCGTCCCGAGGGTCCAGCCATGTATGTGGCCGGCCTCCGGCCGCACACGTGACAAGGCTGATGTCGCACACGCGCCCCGGGGTCCCCAAATTCACGTTGATGGGGTCCACCTGCACATGTGGCCGGGGTCCAGCCGCACACGTGGCCAGGGGCCAGCCGTACACGTGGCCGGGCTCCAGCCGCACACCTGGCCGGTAGTCCAGCTGCACGCGCGGCATGGGTCCAGCTGCACACGTGGCTGGGGGTCAGCTGCACAGGTGGCTGGGGGCCAGCTGCACACGGAGCCCAGGTCCAGTCGCATGTGTGGCCGGTGTCCAGCCACACGTATGGCCCAGTGTACCTAAACCCACGTGACTGGGGTCCACAGACCGGTCCAGGGGTGTAAGCCATCCACGCATCCATGGCCGACACACGAAGAGGCCCGGCCTCTGGAAAGATCAGTCTCTCCTCCCTCGGGATTCCCTCTGCAATCGGGTATGTCCAAAAGTACGGTTTTTCCGTTTCACGCACTTATTCGATGTGCTCTCTCTGTGAGCAATGGCCGAAAGGGAACGATCCCACTGAGACGCGGAGTCGCCCTCTGTCCTAACGGAGCAGTTCAGCCAGCCCTGGGGTGTACGCAATCCTGCCCCCGCCGTCACAATGACATTTACCACCGGCAGCGCGTCCACCAATGCGCTAAGGCCAAATACGCGACAAACCCCTCCGCCCCTCTGAGTTCCGCCGAGTGAGGCTGCTTCATCCCGGTGCCTCGTTTGTTTTGGGGGGACTGGGGGCGCTCACACTTCCCTGTGGGGATTTGGAGCCATTTCCCCCACGCGAATCTCCAGCTTCTCCTGCTCTGATGCCTCTCCAAAGGCCGGCCTCTCCGCAGCCACCTGTCTCGAGAATAAAAGGCTCCCACCCACCCTCTAGGCTGTAGAAACTGCTCCCTCTGGTTCACAGCATCCCACCCATAAATCAGCCACCCGGGAATCCGCCCAGAAGCCTGCTCCTCTGATGGCCGGCCGCAGGGATTTCTGCAGCGGGAGGGACATTGAACAGCTTGCCAGTGTCGTCTCGGGGTACTTCTCAGGCCTTGCACGTTCCCACGGCTCCCCTGCCCTCTACCCTGTTTCCCTCCGCACCCCTGAGGCTGGGGACCAGGTGGGCTCCGCAGTGTGCTTCCTGAGAAGGACCTCAGCCCCTCCGTGTCCGCCCCCAAGGCCCTTTCCTCTTGCTGTCCTTGGAAAATGTCCACAAGCTATATGGTAATATAGATGATAAACATTCTGGCTAAAGAGATTTATTTAGTTTTTTGAAAGAGAAAGGAAAGCTATTAGGAACTGAGCAGACACCATCTTTCTACCTGAAGCTTGGTTAATCAAATTGTTCTTCCTATACATACAAAAAATGTCAAGATCTAGAGTCAGGGCGGATTAAATATAAGGCTTACATGAGGCTTTGTTCATGTGTCTCATACAACAATTTAGCACAAATATTGACTTAAATATTTGTATATTTTTGCCAAGGTAAGGCAAGGGAAATATTATATTTTATATAAAATGGACCCGCTTGGGGGAAGACTTGTAAACGTTATGAATATAATTATTATGAACATGAATTAAGCACTGAAATAAACTGAGTTTCAGAACTGGAAGGGAACATAAAAATCTCTTGCTTTACCTTCTTTCTTGGGAAGAAAATTCAAACATTGAGTTTTTACGTGAGTTCCCATTTCAATTCTACTTTCCTTTTCAAGAACTGTTTTTCTTATTTGAAAATATGTAATTGGTGCCTTTCAGAAGTCTTATCTCCCTAAGCTTCTTACTGATTTGCCAGTGTGTCTTTTTTTAAAGGCTTATAATATAATCTTTAAAACCTAATGATATATCTCATTCAATTTTCATTTCAGTAACAAATCTACAGTAAGAAAACCTTTCTCAGGATTCTAAAATATTAAATAAACTGTGGAAACAGTGAACCATGCTATAGTTTAGTTCTTTTATACTGACACATAAAAGAAAATAGAAACGTAAATACAGAAATATATATATATTATGACCCTCATATGTATGTTTAAAATACCAAACAATAACAAAGTTAACATTTACCTGGCACAGCATAACAATAGGTAATGTCCACCACACGTGTGTCACACACTTTTCTTAGGGCATAAACATATGTTAAGCCATTTAGTCTAAGAGGAAAACATATTATCTTTGTTTTCCAGATGGGGAAATTTATGGATATAGATGTAATTTGTCTAAAATTGCATAGAGCATGATTCTTAGTCCGTGTCCTTTACACCGAAATACATTTCCCATACACCAGTTTTGATGATGAAAAAAGTGGAGATCAGGACAGAAGGCATTCTGGATCAAATAATTGACTAACTGGAGGGTAGGGAAGGGTAGGAAGCCATGACTAATCATTCCAGAGGAATAACTGGCCCAGGGATAGTGATGTTTAAAAAGATTAAGAATAATCTGACTTTTTCCCCTTTCCCCGCCACCACAGATCATGGTACCATTTGCACGTGTGCATGTGTTCTTTATAAATAAGTAGGCAAGCATTCCTTGCACAGTATGTGGGTAAGCTAGTTTGCACAACACGGTAAAGCTCTAGGACATTTCTAGGAAGCCACTGCTTCATTGCTTCATGCTGCATTGAGGGTAGCAACTTTGCAAAGGAAGGATCTCTTTACGGATACTTCAACTATGGCAATCTGTATTTTCACTTCTGTTTTTAAATGTCAAGTCTCTCACGATACTTGGTTTTATACAGCGTGTCTCGGATGCATGGTCTGAGAAACACAGAGAGCTCAGAGGTTGGCAGTGAGGTCGGCAAGGAGGAAGGGCCCGCAGGGGGCTGAGCCCAGAGCTGGCTTTGGCAAAAACAGACACACGCATCACGTGGCGTGTGGGTCTCGCAGGGCCGCTGTGACAAAGCTGCACGAACTGCGTGTTTTAGGGTGACGTAAAATTCTCTCTCACCGTTCTGGAGGCTGTTAATTACGGTGCCGGCAGAGACGATTCCTGTGAAGAGCTGCGAGGGAATCTGCTCCGTTCTCTGCCCCAGCTCCTGGTCGTTTGCCCAAACCTTTGGCTCCCACGGCTCGTTGATGGGTCACCCGCCCCCACCCCCCCGCCCTCTGCCTTCACAGGTGGCTTCGCATGAGAAATCAGGTCCCAAATAACCTTCCTGCTGTAAGGTCAGCTGGTTTGGGACATTGAATACATCTGCCAGATGCCCTCACAGCAGCCCCTAAATTAGTGCTGATAGCCGAACTGGGAGAGGATGTGAACTATGAGAAAAAATGTGGGAGGAATCGTTTTAAAAGCCCTACTTAAAATTAAAGTATTCATGAGGCATAGAAATAATTTGGCCAGAGTTTTGTAAAATTAAATGATACAGATTGCTAATCTGAAGATCGGAGAACTATAGCAGGATTAAGGTCATGTTTTGGAGCGATTTTAAATTATGGTTAATTATAGGCTAAAGTCAAGAGAGAGTAAATACAAATTAAATAAAAATAAAGCTATTTTGGTAAAATAGCAATGACATTTCAAAATAATTTCACTTGTTTTAATATATTCTTCCAATGAAAACTTCTATTGATGGGATTATTTTAATCAAATATAAGGTTCTGGAATATTGTTGACCGATTCATAGTGAACGGCTGTCATCTGGTGGCCAAATTAAAAACTGCAGCACATACCCCGACTAGAAAAACTAGTAAACAATGCTTTTTGGGGTTAAGCATTTGCTTTCCAGATATTTATGTATGTCTCATGGCTAAACAGTCTGCATTACTGTTCACATACATAATACACCCATACACACACACACACACACACACACACACACACACACACACACACACACCCAGCATCCCCAAAAGATTTCATGTTGTTTTCAGACAGTGAACAATACCAAGTTCTGTAGTGATGATTTATATGAATTTTGGCACAACGACACGTGATTTTTCTTGAAAGCCAGTCTATTCAAATCCAGATTCTGCTTTTGGAACAATTCTAAGAACGCGAGTTCACAGTCATTTGCAAATAAAAGTGTCATATGTGCATCTCCTGTTTTCTCTGGTTCACCCTTGTTTTTAACTCCGAAATAATTCATTTAAATGTTACATTCACACTCCAGCCCCACCCCTGCCGATCTCATATATTTGCATTCACCTGAAAAGTAAGTAAATGGGGTGCGTTCTATTTTGCTTCCACGGGGGTGGGCAGGACCCTCGGGGTTCCACACATTTTCTCTAACGGAATTAAGATAAAAAATTTAGAGCTTTCCTTTTTACTTTGCAAGCCTCGTGCCCACAGGTGATGTGAGCGTTTTGCTACAGGTGTCTCCGCATGTCACAGACGGGCCCACTGGAACCGCTATTGTGCACTCGGGTTCTCTGTCAGCCTCTGCAGATGCCCACAGCGGGTGGCACGGATCAGCAGGCTGGGGACATCGGTGTCTTCCTGCTTTAACCTCCCAAACTCTCCTCACACACTTCTTATGAGACAAACAAGGTCTTCACGTGTAAAAAGAGGAGGGGAATTTACAAACCAAAACAAGCCTTTTTCCAGGCCGCTATTCCGCCACCTCCTCTTTGTCACTTCGCTGCTGTTGTGTGACTTGCAACTGTGGGATACCTGGGTGCAAAGGTGCATTGTAAATGTGCACCATCTTTTTTGCAGTTTTCTAGTTACCTATTTCATTTGCTTAGGTTTTTGTTTGTTTGTTTGTTTTTGTTTTTTTTTAGGAATTGTGTTTTCAAATGGTGTGATTGCTGAACTTGGTGATTTTGGAGACAAGATGTGACAGGCAGGAGGCTGACTACAGGCCTTGGATGATGGTCACTTCTAATGAGGTTACCAAGGCACTTATGATCATCAGACGCACTGCATTTCATGAGTGCGACGGGGACACAGGGGAAGGCCAGGTGCACAAGGAGGTTGTCGCTGGTGGGGTTTCCATGGGCCAGTGATGCACGCTGCCCTTTTCCACTTGAATTATCTGTGGAAAACTGTACAAAGACAATAGCTTCTGCAAAACCAAGACTTACGTCCACATCAGAGCGATTGAATAAGTGAGATTCAATTATTTCAAGTGGCCACTGGGATCTCAAACACTGTAAAGATTTGTGTAATAAAAATAGTCACATCCCTTGGAAAGACTTAGAAAATAAGTCATTTATCAGCAGAACGTTTTGCACACAGGAGGGAAAAAATTAACAACAACAAAAAAAGACTGAGGGTGAGCACCAAATAACATCCACGTGTAAATCAGAGTGAGTGAAATGCTAGTCAACAGACAGTGCGAACTTGAAAAGACCCCATTCGCAAACACGACCACAAGTGCAGGGACCGAAGACACAGACGGGACACCGAGCAAGATCAGAGCACTAAGCTGAGAAATAAGTTCTCTCTCCAGGTTCCTTAAGACAACAGATGTCACGGAGTAGCAGTTATAAGATTGGCAAATAATGGTGAAATTTGACATTTTTTTTTTTTCTTGTAATGAGCTGCCGCAAACAAGCAGAGGCCTGAATAAATTTTATGTTTTGTCTTCATCTAGAACCAAAAACTGTCCCTTGCAGGAGCGTTGCGGTGTCTGTGCTTAGGGACGCCTGTCGACGCTTGGTTTTGTGACATGTCACCACTCTTGTTGCAAAACTACAGTCCCGATGTTTCATTACACACTGTCTACTTCACAGAGAGAGATTCTTGTCAAAGATTCTTGGGTAGAAATTGAAAAGCAGTTCAGGGGGACCTTTCAAAATGGTGAGTGCTATAAGGCCAGAGGTCAACGGCTGACATTCAACCATCGTGTGGAAAGCAGCAGAACAAGTGTATTTTCCTCCTGCGACACTGGTGATGTCGTGGCTCAGCGGAGAAAGCTTTCTCACGGGCGTTTCTGGAGTGAAAGGCGAATTGCAGGAACCCTTGCAAGGAACCAGGCCGTGTCTTCTGTGTGCTTTGAGGAGGAAAGGTAGCTAGCTGGTGGATGCAGCCTTGGGAGAAGAGCTTCATCACAATGGACAAATCTCTTCATGGTCTGAGGGAAAAGGTTTTGTCTTCAAGTGGATCTAGAAGGAAACCTGATCTTTGAAAAGACTACGTCACAAAAGAAAACTGTGAAATGTTTCCATTTTCACCTGGGATTCGGAGGGACAGAGTCTCTCTCGTCTGACTGGAAAACACCTGAGGGAAGGGGCAGGACCAACTTGAAAATGAGCTTCCATCCCTGTCAACACGGCATGTGACTGGTGACAGAGCTTTCTCAGGGGGACAAATGCTCGGCCTCAGAACTGATTTCGTGAGATGAGGAAGAATTGTGTGAGGTGGAGTCTGGTTATGAACTCCAGACAAAAGATATCGATCGACTCCTAGTCAAGCTTTGGATGTGGGTGAAAACAGTAAACCTTTTGCCTCAGGGTTCCAACTTCTGACCCAGGAGCAGCCTGGGCTAATAAATTTTTATTGAATTTAAAAAGTAAATCTCCTTTCAATATTACATTGTTTTCCAATGAGTAATGATTCAGATCACGAGTTCTTGCTTGATTTACTCACAACAAAATTTGGTATTATACATTTTAGAGATTTAAAAATAATATCCATCTATATAAAAATCACCACTATTTTTAAAAATAACTATTAAAAATAAAGTATAACAATTATTGGGAAAACAAAAATTTTCCAGGGACTTAAACCATTCTTTTAAAAAAAAAAAGTGAATTTTTCCAGTTAATTATCACGAGTTAGTAAATGGTAGGAATTATTCATGTTTGTACTGTTCCCAAACTTTTATATATAAGACTTCTTAGAAATTTTGAGATCGTTCTTCTCCTCTGCCTTCAAAGCTATAGCTCAAAATATTAACAAAACATGAAAAACTACCTGGGTCTTTTTCAATTTAATAATATATTTTTGAACTATAAAATTTTGACACTCATGTTCCATTTATCTTCTATCTCATAAATCATTTCTCACAATCTTAGCCAGGTTTACTACATGAAATGTTACATTAAAATTAAGTACTTAGAATTTAAGATTTGTCTGGGTTATAAAGATATACTCATTCATGTATGTAGCTAAATATTTTAATTAACTGTGATATCTGTATTGTAGCCAATTACCTCTAGCCATCAAACTTAATCAAAAGATCCATTATAGAAATAATTATTAAAAGTAAGATTAAATAATTTATTCAATATAATTATCCATAAATGTATCAGACATGAGTAGTACCTAATGAGAGCTAACTTATTGTTGAATTAAACTGTAATTGTATTTCATGATTCTCCCTCTAAGGCACCCTCTGCCAAATTTTATATTACAAAAAAAAAAAACAAATCAAACTAAGTCACAAAGAAAATCAAACTTATAGTCTTATGAATGTTTATTATTTAATACACTACTTCATATCCTATTTCCAAAATTAAAGAAGTCAAATTTTATGTTAGTCTTCTATCAGTATCTTGCTTCTGATTTCTTTTAATTTTCAAATATTTCCAATGCTATATATTTATATGTGTAATGTAAATTTACCAAATTTACCAAATTATATATGTAATGTAGAATTTACCAAAAATTCTAACAGAATTATCTGAATGTATAAATACATTTAAAAGAAAAGAATATATTATTTTGTATGATATAATATGCACTACAAAAATGCTATTAAAACACCATTGCTGAGTTATAGGATACTGTCCCGAATAAGAAAATATTGGTTACATGATTACAAAGTGACTTCCATGATAAAAGTTTATAATTAGACTATTCCAATTTTTTTTTAATGACAAGTTTCAACCAAGTTAAGAAATCTTGAAAACTCTGTTGTAAATGATATAGAGAAAGAAGGAAGGGTGGAGGAAAAGGGGGACAGGGAGAAAGAAATAACAATGAAAGAGAAAGTGATGAAAGGCTTAGCAGACTTCCGTATTCCAGAGCACATAGTGGGACCGGTTTTCTTGGGCAGGGTCGTGACTTACTCGTCTCTCTATTTCACTGGGCATTTATAAACGAATCTGGCATGTAATCTAGTTTTTATCGTGGTGCTGATGATCATAGTTGGGTTTATTGAGCATCCGCCATCCGTCAGACCCTTACGAGACCTCAGTCAGTCTTCACAGCGGCAGAACTGCCAGGTGGGTCCTGACTGCATCCCTGCGTATGGTAACGGGACACGAGCACACAGAGGCTGGATGACGTGCTCAAAGTTAAACAGCTGCTGGGTGTTTCATTTAGAATTTGAACCCCAGTGTATTTTGACTCTAGAGTCTGTTCTTTTACCAAAAAAAAAAAAAAATGTATATGAAGTAAGCACCATTTTCCAATGCCAGACCTCTAATTTCCAGGCTTTTTCTCACTTGCTGGGTATACATATCAGACATATAGTTTTGTACCCAGAATACCTCTTCTAGTCTTACCAAAATATGACCTCCAAACAGAAAGATTTATTATTTAGTTTTTTGTTGGCTAATATGTTAATGGACTATTTCACTCACAGTTATATAAGACTAATACCTGATTCTAGAGTTAAAAGTAATCCTTCTTAAAACTAACTTTAAATATGGGAATCCGTGTAGTCAATGAAGTGCCGTAAACACATTTATCCAGGTTTATGGTCTTGAGCTACTGTCCCATGCTGCAAAGTCACAACATAAGCATATAAACAAACGACCAGCCTGGGGGAAGAAAATCTGCATTTATGACAATCTGGGGCCTTCATTTGTTAACAGAATTAGAGTTAAGCGAATATAGCAAAATAGAAGCTCAGAATACTTCTAATGGACTGTTCATTTGATTATCATAAAGATAACCCAAACTCATGAAGATATCACATTTCACTTTACCAAAGCATTCGTATTTGTGGTAACTGTATATAAAATATTTTAAATTGCCACACTCTGAGCCTGATCACTTACTGGTCCACAGATTAATAGCACTGGTTTGGTGTCATACTTTCCTGGCATAAGGAAGCAATTCACCATCTCACTGGAGATCCAGAAGTAATTCTCAGAAATATAATTCACAACCCGTTATGTTGAAACACAACATATTTCAACACATACAGCAAGCTGTCTGCATCTTCATCTCCCCAAGTCACGATTAAGATGAGTTAATGAAATCATTATCCAACTTGCTCATTCTTATCATTTATATATGACACAACTTGTTATTTATGCTATTATTGATCTTCTATTATGCACAATAACATAAATTATTCTTTCCTTTTAAATGGTTAGAGTAAAATAAATATTTAATTTAGAAACTGTTCCATGTAATGAAAAATAATGAAAAATAAAATGAATTGGTTTATATAAAATTTATTTAAACATTGAGCTAATTTAGGAAGAAGAAAATATCGTCTTATTTCTGTTTAAGCCAAGTTTTCAGTTTCCTATTATATTCGATAATACACTAAGGAGAACCATCAAATTATAAATAATTTTCTGTGACTGGCCCAAGAAAATAAACTTGTTATTCTAAAAATGTAAATAAATAGAAAAATATCATGATACTTGAAATATTTGAAAAGATAAAAATGAGAACAAAATTCTATTAAAAAATAATTAAATCAAATATATTCTCCATGACATAGTTGAGCTTATCTGACAAACTCTATGAGATTCTGAGTTTTAAGAATAACCTTCTATGGTTTGATGCTCTGCCATCAAACTGGGGTGGCAGTCCTGCCACTAAGACCCACTAGAGTAGATAGGATACTAATCGAAAAGGATGGCAAGAAGCAAAAAAGAGGCACAGGCTAGATCCGAGGAGAAGTTCTAAAGGCATACGGTATAGGAATTCAGAAGTAGATATGACCATGGCAGAGGAAATGGTCTGGGAAGAATGGAAAGAGTGATCCTTTTATTCATTCATGCAGTTGTCATCGATCGATGGATCATTCAGTCAGCCTTTTGATGACAACTGGCCATGTGGTAGACACTGTTTAGGCGCCGGTGCAATCTCCTAAATGAATCCTCCACTAGAACAGAAACTCCAAGACAGCGAGAATTTTTTTGTCCATTGTGTTCATTGCTATATCGCCAGGGCTCAGAACAGTGATTGGCACACGTTAAAATAAGTAAACGTTTAGGTGGTGTAATTAATGTTGTTGAATAATGAGATATGATTTATTTCTTATTTGGAGTCCAGAAGTGTATAGATTTCTATGTAAACTCAAAAGCAAAATTCTACTCTTTGAAAAACTGTTGCTATCTAGATATACCTCGAACAATTCAATTAAAATATAATTTTACAGCCATTTGATATAAAATTATTCTTTCTGAGCTCTTTTATTCTAACACCATGTCCATATCATCATATAAATAAGTCCCACTCTTTCCATTTATGACATAAAATATAAAACATTTTATGACATAAAATATAAAATATTTTATGACATAAAATATAAAATTAAAATAATCAAATCATTATTTCAGCAGTAAATCATCATATTTCATGCTTAAAAACAAATAAATTAAAGCAATGATCAGACATAGCTGTGTTTAATAAATCTTAATAAAAGCATCTTCAAGTATTTATTTGATATTACATGTTGATTGGAAAAGCTCATTATAAAGCATTAACTGTACTATTAAAAACAAATCGATTGAAATGAGTCAGACCTCAGAAGAGGATTTGCTCATTTAACAATTTTTTACATATTATTTAATTCTTGGCATAAACCACTCTGAACATCATAATTATTACTGTCACATGAATGCCTTATAGGCATTTAACACGTACACCTATGCTAAAAAATACCCAGGCATATTTATTAACTTGCTCTTTACGACTCTTCAAACTTTAAATTGCTTTCCTTTTTAAATCAGATGCCAGTTTAATAAAAAGCAAACTTCATTTGTTCAGTTAACAGTAGAGTGTGGCTCATGTCATAAATAATGAGGACGACTGAGTGATTAATATGCAAAAGAGTTCCACTTAAGATATGATGACAAGAACCCATCAGCATTTGATGATGCAAAGGCACCAAGCTACGCCTCAGCACATGTGCACTTTTGTCAGCATTTGCAGATTTTTCTTTAGCTAAGGAATATTTTCTTCTATTGTATCATCTTTAACATTTCTTCTTGGGCATCACTGAAGCCAATCAATTATTTAGTTGTTGACTCTTCCTGGTCTGACTTCCGTAACCATCTTTATTTCCAAGTCATGATTTCATTTAAAAATTTATTTGATGTGGCTTGCTTTTTATCCCATGCATCCAGCAATATGTATTTTTCATTCTTACTTATTCAAGCAAGGCTTGAGAAAACTACGGTTCCCACTGCATTTCGACCAAAGTTGCTCTTATTGATGGTGCTGCATAAAATGTTCTCCACAGAGGTTTTAATCTCATAAATCAGATCACTACTATCAGATTTTTCTCAATGTCTTTCCACTTTCTGACCTTTAGTTTACTTATTCTTTATATGAATAGATAGATAGAGAAGAAGAAGATGGAAAGAGTTACGTATTTTTTCTTCATTACTTAGAATGTGGCCTCAGAGGAAGAGCAAGGTATGACTTGCTGTTTCTTTAATTGTTCATACCCAAATCTATGATTTAATATCTTTTTTCCCCTTCTTTTTTTATTTCATTAAAACTGAAGAACTCAGTAGCCTAAAGCTTGCACAAATTTCTCTCAAGCTTCCTCATAATCACATCTGTCTATCAGAGATATACATAAATATTTGTAAGTCCTCATTTTTCATTTTTGAGCTTGAACTTGGCCTACAAATGATTTGAAACTTACAAAGAAGTAGAGTATTGCTAAATTTAAGATGCTAGCCAAATCAATCTCCAAATATAAGCTCATATATATTATTACTTTACACCAAGGAAATAGAAATTTTCCTTAAAATAACAATGGAAATTTTGATAGGATATATAAGTAAATAACATTAAAAGAGGGAAAAAATAAAATTGGACTTTTATTCTGGAACTTGATGGGACCTTGGTCATATAATTTACCTCTTGCCTAGTTGCACTAAGCCTTTGTAAAATTAAAATTCACCTCATAGGATTTCATGAGATTCATGCCTTATTAATATTAGTATTCTCATTAGTACTCAATTAATGGAAACTATTATTAAATTATTAATAATTCTTTACTGTTTTATTCATTTTTATTTTTGAAATTGAGTTTTAGACTTTTTAGATATAGAAATCATTCTCAATAATTTCTAAAGTCATTTTTATGGAATGGCAGTGATTTATCTAACTGGAAAAGTAGTTTTTTTAATGCTTTTTAATAGAGATTTAGATATGCCCTCATTCCTTGAAACTTAGCATAGAAATTGTGTTTAAATATATATATGATTTAATATATATACATACAAATATGTTGTTTGTACATTATTTTAGAAATTTGCCTTTAGTATATTCTCTCATTCTTTTATGCATCACAAAAATATTCATTTGATAAACTGATAATTTTCAAACTATGTTACGCTTTAAATTTCATTTTATATAAGTTAATTCACCTAAAATATTAATGTCTTTATTATGTCCAATAAATAACACAGGGCATTTATCAAATAAATTGAATTATAATAATTGAAATGATTAGAATCCAATATTCAACATTTGAAGGATTTTCACTCCCCTAGCATGGACATGTTCTACGTCAGATAAGAACTTAAATATTCTCTGAAAATTTACTTCATAGACATGAAAAACTTTCTGTTTCACAGGGCAACTTGTCATATATTTTGTTTTTTGAAACTGACCCTCATTGTAAATGTTATGGATGCGTTTCTTGAAGCATGAACTAGCAACTGAACACAGACTTGTATTTCCTATCTTAATATCAGTATATAGTTGCATTGTATTTATGATTCTGATAAACCAGTATGAACATGTACATGGTGAAGCTGACTATTTCTAAAGACCACAAGATGTCTCCACACTACACTTTTTGGATAGAATCTATACCCCACAATCACTGTTCGATGAATAAATGGAGAACAGTATTGACAGCACACAAAACAAGAACAAACAAAATAAAATCTTTTTCTTCCAGAAAAAGAAATTTGATAGCAGGCATGCCTTCATGTGGATTTTATTTTTTTCCAAATATATCTAGGACAGGAAACACCTAAGGCCCGTGTCACCATGAAGATGAACCTTCAACAGCCATAACTGTAGGATAAGCACCCCAGGGAGGAGTCCAGAGGCGTGCGACTTGGGTCGTTACAAACAAACATTTCATAATGACCAAAGAGGGATAGTTTAAGCCCAGATATGGAAGAGCAACCTGGTTTCAGGCAGGTTGGTCTTCAAGCAGGTGCTGTGAAGGGCTTAGGTAGAATATTGCATGGGGTCTGCCTGGAACTATGAAGGTGGTGCCAATTCACACGTTAATATGAGAACACACGCATACACACACACACACACACACACACACACACAGACACTCACACACTCTGTTGGTGTGTGACAGGGCTTATAGGGTATTTCTTATAGTACAGAGCTCTAGAAGGCTCTCTTGCCCCACTCCCAATGCACAGGTAGGAGATACATGGATAGTTGGTCCTACTGGATTTTTCTGAATCTTCTGTAAGTCTGAGCTGGCTGCTGGTGACTGCTGGCTCATAAGAAAGAAATGAAGGGACTCAACAAGTGTAAAAGGTGACTGATGTCTCGTTTAAAGAACAAACGTATACTAGGAAGACTAACGGACCTTTTGTTACCAGCATGTAAACTTCTCACGTAATTGTGCATTTGTGTTAGGGCCATGTGGTCTGCCGACAGATTTGGCTCTCACTTTATTTCTTTTATTTTATGGTCACAATTTTATTACACATGATGAATCTTTAAGTTTCCCTAAACTTATCAAAGGTACGCCGTCACTTACTCTTTGAACTAAAATCAGAAGGCCTAATTCTTTGCTGTGTCTGTTAAAATAAATTGTAAAATTGGCTTTAAAAATCCTAACTTAATTTTGCATCAACTTCATTCACAATTCCAAATTTCAGTGATAGCCAGAAGAATTCACCAATAGCCCAAACTTTCAAAAACCAGAAAAGAATTATTTTGCTAAAGTCACAAGAATAAACCTCATTAAAATAACAGTCTGTAAGGTGTACCAATTTCTCAATTTCCCTATGCGATATTAAATAGGTATGAGCTAAAGAAGGTAGGTATTAAAGAATTATCTATAGAGATAATCTTTTCTCGTGTGAACGAGATGAAAATATTCTTATAGATGATTCTTCTTTGTGGCTTGCTCTGGGCCTACAGATTCTCTTATGTATTGTTTATTGATTGATTGATTGATTGATTGCCAAAAACATTACCATTTCTGTGTATACAGCACTGATTTATTATAAGACCTGAAAAATGCTCACATTTTATTAACGAGGTTTTACCAGACTACCAATAATAAAGGGGGTGATGTAGGTTTTCTGTTTAAGGCCATATCCTCTATGCGTCACTCCAAACACATAGAAAGACATGGAAAAATAGAAGATGAAATGTTAAAAGATAAAAATTCCCGCAAACATGAAAGGAGCAATGTGGGTCTTTTGCTCACAGAGGGCAGCAAGCCACTGGCCGCTGTCTGCGTACAGCCGTCTGTCCCTGAGCCAGCTGTGTGACTAGATAGGAGACGGCTCCCACTTTACTGGGAGACAGGAGTCCCAGCTGAAAATGCAAGACCGAACCCACACTCAGCACCCCGGGGGCCTAAAGGGAGAAGAGGAAGAATCTCAGAAGGAACGTCTGAGCTGACAGAAAGAACAGTTAGTACAAACAGGGGCAAACAAACAGGGGCAAACAAGCAGACAAACCTTTAAAAAACCAAGCCAAACAAAACAGTGTTTCTAGCTACACCACCACCAAGAGCATCTATGTGATCAGATGTACTGAAATGAACAGAACCAAATGTGGACAAGAACGCTGAGCTGGTCAGGACAGGACTGCGAGCTACGGTTCTAAAGTCTTCATCTTACTCGAGGATGCGGGGCGACATGGGTACATTTTTACAAATTGGCAAGGTAAGTATGTTAAGGACACATGTACAAAATTAAGAGTAACTGACACTGGGATAGAATATGTTATACCAATTCCAAATTCATACAGGAACCCTAATATTCTGATTCTAGAGCCTGCATCATTAAAAAAAAAAAAAAGTATAAAGAAAGAGATATCTCCCAGGGCCAGGAAATGAAGAAGTTAACGAAATCACAAACAAGCCCACAAAGAAGAGATGTAAATCAAAAGTCCATTCTTAAACTAAATGATTAATTGAAAAGTGTTTAGTAAAACATATCAAAAAAGAAAGAGAAAAGGTTCCTCTCCTGAATTACACTCCTACACAAACTCTCATTTCCCCCACAGTAATCCTGTCCCAAGCAGTCATCACAGACATATAATTCTCAAAATCACCTTGGAATAGCATCCATTTTTAATCCTTAATGTCAGTGTTTGTAGATTGAGTTTGGTTTTAGAATCTGGGCCCGTCTGTCTGTGCCGGGACACTGGACCTGTGTGTGACTGCTCCCAGTAGTTACTGGGAGTTCAACCAGGTGTCACCCTGAGTTAGGTCCAGGGTTGTGGGGACAGGGGATGGAGCAGATCCAAGGGGAAGCGTAGCCTTCCCTTTTGTGGTCATGCCTCACCGTGGGTGAATGTCCGCCGAGAAACAGTAGGTGCAGAGAGAGTGGCTTTAATTTATGATAGTAATTCACAAGAGAATTAAAAAAAAAAGATGATTAATGGCACCTGTGTCAGCTGCGCAGTTGCCACTAGTCACTGCACCTCTCTCCATATTTTATCAGCCTTTCTGCTCGACAGCACCCAGAGGCCGGGCATCGCTTACGCTCAGAACCAGAGCTGCTTTCTCCTGCGTTACCTTCCCTTCCGAGATCATTCGGACCATGTTACTCTTTTTATTTTCATAGCATTGTGATGGATCAGTCCCCACCCCCACCCAGTTGTAAAGGCTTATGAATCTTTCTTTTTATTTTGTTTTCTCCAAAATATTGAACAAACAAAAAGATGTGTCTGGATTGCATCTTAATAGGACTGGGAGGGTGAAATGATCGATGCCATCGAACCTGTGTGGTCGGGGACACTAAAGCAGTCACGAAAGTAGCGAGAGGCATCTGAAAAAGTCCCTTGAGACACGTGGCAAAGAGCTGGTGCCTTGGAGGCAGACAAGCCACACTGGGTGCTGGCCTTTCTACTCTGGTTAGCCTGGCAAATCTCTTCTCTCACCTCAGTATCTTCATTCAAAAATACATGTCCTTGGCTAGCTTGTTGCGAGACTGGGTAGTATATTTATAAAGGTTTTAGCATATAGTAGCTCCTCAAAGCACGAGGTGACAAGTTCCTTTTTCTCTTATGCTCTCACACACTCTCAAGCCTCCTTATTTCCTTCTCTCCTCCCTCCCCATTCCTTCTTTCCTCCCTCCCTCCCTTCCTTCCTTCCTTCCTTTCTTCCTTCCTTCCTTCCTCCCTCCCTCCCTCACTCCCTTCCTCTCTCCTTCCTTCCTTCCTTCCTTCCTTCCTTCCTTCCTTCCTTCCTTCCCTCCTTCCTTGCTCGCGTCTTTCCCCACTTACTCCCTCCCCTTCCCTCTCTCCTTTCCTTCCTTTTTTACCTCCCCTTCTTCAGAAAGTTCTCGAAATTCTTAACCCGCGAAAAGCACAGTAACACTTATGAACTTCTGTAGGCGATCTTAATTTTGGCTCATAGTTTTCATTACTTGGCTTGGTGTCTACGATACAAAAAAGTCTAATCTATCTGTGGATAAACAAATAATAGGGGATGTTGTTATAAATAACAACATGATACTGGTATTTGCAGTCACTATATTATACGCCTGAAATTAATATAACCAATAGAAGATTGCATAGCAACTGTACTTAAAAAATACAGAACAGGCAAACTGTATACTTATAAATTCAACTGAAAAAAAAAACAACTTTGACTTGGTCTACAGAATTGCTTGGACTTGATTTATATGACATGGTACAAACTATGCATTTGCATAACTGCAGATGGAATTCTCTCTCCTTGGTCATTCTGTTTGTCCTTCCTAGGTGTGTGAGGCATGATGTAAAAGGGAAGAGAATATAAACTTAATGGAATAAAGGATCTAATAGTGCATTTTGAGATAAATGTTATAAGAAGACATACAAAATACAGTGAGGTTACTTACATAGAAATTGAAAGTTGGGAGCCAAGAGAATTTATCTCAGGATGAATTAGTATTGTAGAAAGAGTAGAAATATATCAAATAATTTAAACTAATCAGGACAGTGGCACATTAAGAATTCTTATGTTTTTTTGAAAGAAACAGAATTTTTAATTAAAAACCATTATATCATATTTCCATCGTCTGGTGCTATATTAACTTTGAAAAATTATCACATAAAATGAAATACACTTTTATCCCACTGAAATTGGCCAATTCTACCTCTTCTTTTACAAAAACCATGGCTATTAGTTTAAATTAATGTTAATGCACAAATCTATTTAAACTATTGGGAAGGAATCATTTGCTTTTCAGATTGATAAAATGTTTGGATATCTCCTTGGAAACATCAAGACTACCCCCCATGTCTCCCTTCACAAAACAAGTTACAGTGACTCCCTGATGGTGGACAAAAAATTTATTAGCAAGTAAAAAGGTGCATCTTGTTTATAACCCTGAAAAAGAAGTACATTTAGTCTGTTTATATCTTTCATATGCAGCCTACAGCTAAGTGTCTTAGCCCTGGTAATTCCAATAACTTCTTTTTCTTTACTTTTCATGAAAGAGAAAACTTGGGTCCTATGGACGTGTTTTTAAATCCTAGCAGCTGTGTCACTTGTAATCTTTTTCTGCAAGATTCTTATCCCCATTTTAACGAGGAGGATGACGCTCAAGGCCCACGTGGTGTGCTCAGCACAGTGGCGGATGGCAGGACGGCGGTCCCGTTAATCCGAGGAGAAAACTTGAAAAATCTTCACCTCCCACTTTCAAGTTCAGTAGAAAAATATTTCTCTTTAGAAGAATAGCTCAGGCAGTATGATGTTATAAATAACAGAACAATTATAGGAGCCTTACATTTTTCTGCCTCCCTAGGCAGACTTATCTTCCTCCCTTCTAAGCTTCAGCTGAAATATTTCTTTTTCTTTCATATGCACATTCTTGGACCTGAATCCTGAGAGAGGCTGTGTTTTAACGCTCATCTCAAACTATATAACTCAGTCACTCCTTCTGCCATGCACGGAGCAGTCTTCTATATTCCTAATCCGGTAAAATCAACAGACTGCGTAGTTACCGTAATTATCTAAACCATTTTGCCTATGCTCTGTCCTTCATAACTGGCTTAAGTCTGAGCTAAATTACTGTTACACATGTCCCCATCAGTTGCACGATGGGAAGCTTAGGTGGCACACTAACTTGGTACCTCCTATGATCAAGTGTCCAGTCTACGAGCCATCAATAGCCAGCCATTGATGGAACCATTTTTCAACAGGAACCATTTTTCAACAGGAGAATGGGGATTTGCAGATGTTGGCATCTGTTTGTAGGGGTGTGTGTGTGAGAGAGAGAGAGAAAGAGAGAGAGAGAGAGAGAGAGAGAGAGTGTGTGTGTGTGTGTGTGTGTGTGTGTGTGTGCAGAAATAGGTCTGCAGGCTGGTCTTTAGAAGGGCTTCCTTACAGGGTAGTATCAGCCTATCCAAAGTGTTTCTACAAATAAAGTGAATATTTGCTTTCCTTCTGGGAGTCTAGAATTTTGGTGAGCAGAAGGTGTCTACACAACCAGCCCTTAGAAAAAAATCGGGGTGTTGAATCCCAACAGGGCTTCCCTAGACAGAAACACCATGCATGTGTGCTAATGCCTGGTGCTGTTTGGAAAAGCTCAGGGGCTGTGTGGCCCTGCCAAGGGGCGGGGAGCAGTGTATGAAAACACGTATGGATTGACAGGGATTTATTGAGGTATGATTTACATACAATAAACTGTACATGTCTGTACTGTGTAATTTGACAAAGTTGAATGTAACAAAATATGTGAGCATGTCCACTGGTCAGCATGTCATCTGACAAAACTTAATACCCCTTCCAGATAAAATTGTTCAGAAAACCAGGAATCTAAAGCAGCTTTCCCAACAGGATAAAGAAAATTCATGAAATATCGACAGCTAACATTCTACTCAATGATGAAAAACTAAAAGCTTTTTCTCTAAGATCAGGAAACAATACAAGAAAGTGTATTTTTATCACTGTTACTCGATATTATATTGAAAGCTCTCCTCAAAACAACATAGCAAGAAAAGAAACAAAAAGCATCCAAATTAGAAATCAAGAAGTCAAACTATCAAGAGTTGAAAAATCTGAGTAAATATTAAAGTGGAAGGAATTTTAGGTAAGGAGGCAAGAATTTCACTGTGTGAACGCTTCGAACACCAGGAACCACGCGGAGGGACGCTGTGTCTTTTCTGGCAGACTGGATTCCTGCTCAGGAGCTGGGGTGGGGACAGATTTGGCCATTTCAGCTTTAATTCTTTTGTTGGCTGGCTATTGTGACTTTCAAAATTTCAGTTGCATCTATGGAGTACAAGGTCATTTTCTCTACGTTTCTGGCAAATATTTGACATGTTGGTATTTGCGAGTATTCATTTTTTTTTTTCTCTATGTTTTTCCAGGGACTATTTTTAGATGCTCTAAGATAATACTTAAAATCAAGTTGAGGGGACTGATGCCAACACAGAAAAGAGAGTGAAGACTATTAATTTCTCTTATTTTAAGAGGACGGGCATTAGAATTAGGAATGACTTATGTAAAGAAATTTATATGAAGAAATTTTATTAAGAAATTTTATTCTTAAGAATATGAAGCAGTTAGAAAAGTAAATAAAAAAGATAAGCTGAATTATTTTCACTTCATGCTATAGTTTGATTTTTGTAGTTTTTTTGTACTGACATTTTCTCATCTCATTCCTTTTAATGAGTTGCATGCAGAATGCTGTGTTTGCCCTACAGAAGTAACCTGTATGCTGGGATCGGCCCCTTCAACAACAATCTTTCTGCTAATTGTATGATAAAAAGGGCATATTGGATTAATTCTAAAATATAAACACAAGCCTAAAATGGCAAAATCAGACACATTCTCCAGACACGAAGCTCAACATATCACAAGATTCAGTACATTCCCCAAAAAGGACCACTAAAAGGATTTGCCACTGCAGGTCACCTTTTTCTGGAGCCAAATTATTATTATTATTATTATTATTATTATTATTATTTTAATTACAAAACATGCACAATGTTGTTTAAGACACATCCTCGGTACTCTGATAATACAGCGATTTTTGTTTAGTGCTTCTAGCAACCTTGATAAACATTTAAATCTTAAGGAGAAACACATATACAGAGTATTTAGCATATATGTGTCACCCCACAACTGTGACAAGGACCACTATCAACCTGACTTATCCATAAACACCTCTCATCATCTCTAAGGGCCCACATGTTTGCTAGTAGAATACTTTAATAATAAGTTTTGCCTTTTCATCCAGAATAAAAAGGCAACTACGTAATGGGAGAAATATTTGTAAACCACACACATGATAAGAGAGAGGTTAATGTCCAAAATGTATAAAGAACATGCACAACTCAACAGCAAAAAAAGAAACAGCCCGATTAAAAGCTGGACAAAAAGCTTAAACAGATATTTTTCCAAAGAAGACATACAAATGACCTAAAAAAAATTAAGAATAGAATTAACATATGACCCAGCAACCCCGCTTCTGGGTGTATATGCAAATAACTGAGATGAGGATCTTGAAGAGGTACCTGCATTTCCCCAAAGATATGGAAACCAGCTAACTATCCAGCAACAGACGGATGGATAAAGAGAATGTGGTACAGACATACGACTGAATATTATTCAGCCTTAAAAAAAACAAGGAAATCCTGACTTTTGCAACAACATGGATGGACCCGAAGGACACTGTGCTAAGTGAAATAAGCCAGTTACAGAAAAACAAGTGCTATAGGGTTCCACTTATATAAGGTCTGAACTAGTCGACACTCTTCGAATTAGAGAATATCGTTGTCCGTTGGGAGATTTAGACACACATAGTCATGGGGTTATGACACTGACTGCACTTCAGAATAATTTCAGGACACAATTCTGATTTGTTTTCCAAAGAGGTGAATTAAAGGTCTTAGAATTAACACTGTAAGAATCTGTTTTATTTGCCAAAATACTCGGTAATGTTTTGTTCTGAAGCATTCAGAGTGAGGAGAGTTCTTTATCCACTATGAGCAGAGACCTGTCCTGCCTTTTTGGAGGAGCTGGTGGTTATATTAATGAGGAAATATGTTTTTAAGGACTTTTTTTAATGTTACTTCTTAATCATGATAAAACTTTATAATAAAAAGAGATGTATGATTTGAAATGTATTATTAAATAATGTTTATATAGCCACAAAATTAATAGGAAGTGTCTTTATATTTCCTCAGAGTTAGGAAATTATTTCTTGTGAGACATCAAGTACTTAGGGGTTTTTCCTATTATTCTTTTTAAAAAGAATGTCTTTGAATAATTGTGTTTTGCTCTAAAAGAAATTCTTTGAATCGAGTTCTACTATAATCATGAAGATTGATTTATTTAAATGAAACTCTCTTATAGATGAAAAAAACTAACGTCAGGAAAGTAGAATTAGTTAAAATCTTGGTTTGTTATTGGCATACGAGAGATCAGAATCTTGAATAACCACCTGAGGTCCTACTGCATTTACATGAGATGAGTATATTTTAATATCTGACTGCTTAATTATTTAAAAAGCCTTAGAATTCTTTCCTCAACAATCTTATTAAGTCACCTGGTCAAAATAAAAGTTAAGACATGTCAAAATGCTTTGAAAACTAGGGCACTTGCCACATGTCTTAAATGAGCCTACTGTTAGTAAGACGAGATCCTTGATTTAAGCCAAAATTTCCTCACAATGAAAATTACCAGCGATTCCACCAACTCTTCCCATTATACCTGTTCTATAACTTGAACATATCACCGTCATCTGTAAATGATCTTCATTCCCCATACCTTCTCAGCACTTAGAATCAAGTTCTTCAGAATGAGTCCTTTACACAATGACTTCGATGGAAAGTCTTGCTGTCAGCTTTCACTTAGTGCATTATAAATTACACTTCTACATCTTAGAAGCGACATCAGACTAATGATATATTACAGAGACAAGTAATCAGCACGATATTTCCTTAAAAATGTATTCCCTCGAGTCATCAACGTCAGAGCATTAGAGAGACGGTGTTTTCGCCAGCCCGTCACCTATGCAGCTGCGTGTCACTCGGTGACGGGCATGCTAAAGAATCATTTGCTGCCACTGTTATATAGAGGATTAACTTAATGCTGCCATGAGGTAACTGAAGAAATGAATTTTTCTCTTCTATTATTTATTCTCATTGGAGGAACTCATTGGATGGCTGGGTGCCACTGGGGTACAGTGAATTATATATTAAATTCTGTCCAAGCGTGAAAAGGATAGAATTTCTAGAATTTCTAACACTTCAGAAATGTAGTCTTTTCTTTGAACTATATTTTAACTTTAGAGGAAGAATTCCTGTTGGAAGTTATATGTGTAAATATTCCTCATTGAAGGAAACTGTTAAACATGCTTTGAGAAAATAGTATTTTAACTATTGTAAGAGTGTCATTTTGTGTAAGTGTGCAAGCAACTTTTAAAAACTATAAAAGAATAAAACTTTGAAATAAATATAATTGATTTTTATTTATCAATAGCTGTTTTTGTTTTGTACATTTAGTAATAAAATGTTTCTCTGTCATAAACTTACAACCAGAGCTGTCAACTGCATTTTTTTTGCCATCTTGTTTACTCACTTAAGTCACTTCCATAATCCAGATTTTTTCTAAAGCATCATTTTTTTGTTAATTATAGAATTGCACACTTGGAACTTATATGTTATTAACCGATGTTACTCTGATAAATTTAATTTTTTTTTCTAAACTCATGCATTTCTTTGTCCAAAACTATAAACAGCTTATTTTTTTAAACTAACACATAGAAAACTGCAAAAAGGTAAACTTAACATTTTTGCTAAAGCACATGCATATTTTAATTTCTTTATTGAATATACTGTCTCATCCTTGAATAGCTGAAAATATATATATTCTTCATATATATCTACATATGTAGTTCACATATGCATCTATTCTATCACTATTTACACACATAAAAATATATTTTCCATATAAATATATATTTGCATATATATGTGTATATAATTATATATCCCATGTAATATGTATGATGTAAATAACATAATTCTATGTGAATGTGTTTGTGTATATATCCCCCACCCAACACACACACACACACACACACACACACACACACACACACACGCACGCACAGCTAAGCAGGGACAGAGCGGACAGCTCCCTCGCTGGCACACAGTTATCCTGCCTTCGATCCTCACTCAGCGCCTCCTTGTACTCTGCCTTCCTCATGGTTTCTCTTTCCAGGACATGTGAGCTTAAGCATCCTCGCTATTCTCTTGACATGCTCCTTATTTCCCAGGGAGGCGCTGGCTTTTCCACTCATTACTCTACAACCGTCACCATCATCCATATCCAAGATATGTCATGATCCCCAGATGAATCTCTGAACCACATTAAACAACCACCATTCTCCCCTACACCCAAATCCTAATAACTACGATTTCACTTCCCGTCTCTATGAATTTCACTATTCTAGGTACCTCATGAAAGTGGAATCATATAATATTTGTCCTTTTGTGCCTGGCTGATTTTACTTATCTTAATGGTTACTTAGAATATTGTAACATATTTCATAATTTTATTTGTTTTTAAGATTGAGTAATATTCCATTGTATATTCACAGCACATTTTATTTATTCATCTGTCCACAAACAGTTGAATTGTTTCCTCACTTTGACTATCATAAATAATGCCGCTACGAACTTGGTGCACAAATATCCCTGTGAGTCCCTGTAAAATGGAGCAGCCATCGTGCAAAACAGAATGGCTGCTCCTCCAAAACTTACGCATAGAATTAACATATGATCCGGCAATCCATTTCTTGGTAAATGCTCACAATAACTGGAAGCAAAGACTCATTAATACGTTTTTAGGAAAAACATTTACAAATAAGACAGAAATGTTGACACATCCATAGAGGAAAATTTTTAGAAAAAGGGGGAGCATTATTTCCATCAAATTATATTTAACTTTTTTCCATTTTACAGTAGACTTTGAACAACGTATTTGATTTAGTCTGCTTTCCTGTCTACTTTTCCTGTCTACACACCTTTAGAAAATCACACGCTGTACATATGGTGGTAAGCAACCACAGAAATGGCACATACATAAAAGATCATAAAATGTGGCAGTGAAAGAAAAATTATATTTATAATTAGAAAGTGAAAAGAATACCTAACAGATGACTATTGGAAAGGTCCGGAAGAGGTCATTATTTTTTAAGTTATGGAGACAAATGAATAACATGTACAACACAAAATAACACAACATACCACAACACAGTTCAAACACAATATAAGCATGTGCAGAATATTATACAAGCAACATTTCTAATGGTCCACCCTTAGGATTTTCATGTCTCGTTTATGGGTATTAGAAGCTGCTTGAATCAACAAAATAGTGAATAGAACATTTAATTTACCCAACGAGAAAATGTAAATAGGTATAGATTATATACATACACACAATTTTCATGGATGGTTACATCTTATTATAACTACAATTGTTTTTGGATTCATTGTTCTACATGTTTGCAATGGGGTTTGGGCATTTTATGGTATTTAAAAGCAATGTAAGGGGGTCATAGGCATTTAAAAGAAAGTCTGTAATCTCAGTGCTGCTTTAAGGGTAATTTTGGCATGTGTGAGTGTGTGTGTGTGTGTGTGAGAGAGAGAGAGAGAGAGAGAGTGCGCTAATGAACATTTGTATTTATATCAACTGGCTTAAGAAATAAAACATTTACTTGAATAAAAGAATTAGTCTCTCTTTTTATCTTTTCTTTCTCTCTACTCCCTCCATGTTATTCCCACATATGCTTTATACTTGAACTTCATAGTGGGCTTATTTTACATTGTATAGCTCTGTTTTAAAAGTTTTAAACTTTATGTAAATCAGTGTCACATGAATACTTCTGAAACATTTTTTTTTTTTTTGCAATCAATGTGTGTGAGCTTTAGGCATGTTAATATATAAAATTCAATTTTATTTGCTCTTATTGCTGCTCTATGCCACTTGGGGTGTGTACAATCCCTTTAAAGTGTCCCCATGCTGTAGATGCCCCTCGCCCATCAGTTACTTAAAGGGTGACCAGATAACCTGGGTAATCAGGTAACCTGTCAAGGTGTCAAAGTGCTTATGATCAAGTAGCCCTTGTTTTAATTAATAATGGCCCTGAAGTGCAAGAGCAGTGACACTGGCAGTTTGGATGTGCCACAGAGAAGCCATACTGTATGTCCTTTAGGTGAAAAAAGTGAATGCACTCAGGCCTCACTTAATGGCAGGGGCATATTCTGAGCAATGTGTCATTAGGTGATTTTGTCATTGTGCGAACATCGCAGAGTGAGCTTACACAAGCCCACATGGTCCAGCCTACTACACTAAGGCTGTATGGTGCAGCTTACTGCTCCTAGCCTATAAAACTGTGCACATGTTACTGTACTGAATACACAGGTAATTGTAACACAACGATATTTTTTACCTAAACACACCTAAATATAGTATGGAAGATTATAATGAGTTTATAATCTTATGAGATCACCGTCATATATGCGGTCCTTTGTTGACCAAAACGTCATTACGTGATGCGATTGTACAGTACAATAAGATATTTTGAGAGGACTGCATTCACATAATTTTTATCACAGTATATTGTTATAATTGTTCTATTTTTACTATTAGCTATTGCTGTTAATCTCTTATGCACCTAATATATAAATTAAACTTTAGCATAGGCATGAACGTGTAGGAAGAATCATAGTACATATAGTGTTCGATACTAACCATGGTTTCAGGCATCCATTAGGGGTGCTGGAATTTACTTCCTGCAGATAAGGGAGGACCACTGTATACTTTCACTAATTCTGCTTTATCACGTTTTCTGGATCTGAAACTCTTGGTGTCCTGGTTTGGCAATGCTTGATTTGAGTTCACTAACTTCTTGTGGATAGCGGAGCACGCTGTTGGAGTTTTTGCAACAGGTGTTTGAGGTTTTCATGTGCAACAAGCATTGTCCATATACTTTATTATAATCCCTCACAGTATATAGGCTGCAAACAAATTTATTTAAAAATATTACTGAATTCATGGAAATATTTGTCATGATAGGTTTGTTTTTGATTTTTAAATTAAATTTATTGGAGTGACATTAGTTAATAAAATTATGGTTTCAAGTGTACAATTCAATAACATGCCATCCGTATATTGCATTGTGTGTTCACCACCCAAAGTCAAATTTTCTATCACCATATAATTGATCCCCATTTCCCTCATCTACATCCCGCTTTCATCTGGTAACCACACGACTATTGTCTGAGTCTCTGAGCTTTTGTATATCTTGTTTGTGTGTTACTTTTAGTTTTATATCCCACATATGAGTGGCATCGTATGTTTTTTGATTTCGATACCAAAATTTCAACCATAAGACATGTCATGGGGATCTATAAAATTATTTGCAGTGTATAAAACATCTCCCTGTCTCTGAAGATTAGATGTTTCAGCTTAGATGAGGGTAGAATTGAAAAGACAAATTGAGCCTGCTTTAGAAATTACATACAAGAGCTTTCTTTCGCCACCATCTCAGATTTAAAAGACAAGGTCCCTTTGACTCCAGCAAGTGCCATGATGTGTCCCTTTTCTGGTCAGTTGTAGAATTTTGCTGAGAACACTGAATTTAGAGTGATAATTGCTTAAAACATCGGGGCTTATTAGTAATAGCTAGCCTATAAAAAGATAACACTTTTTAACAAATGAGAACTAGATCAAAAAGTAAGGCTGTTCTGTTTGAGAAATTGATGTAGGGTGCATCAATCAAATAGAAAACGATGATTAAATGGAATCACGATTTCTATTGGTTAACATTTTGAAACCATCTCGTAATTAAATTACTTTCCCAAGGACATAATGGGATGTTGTGACAGACCTTTTAACTAATTGTTTCAGGCTTTTTGATGATGTGTGGAAACATTGCGAAATTTTGGCTTTAAGTATTGCTTTTCATTGATGCGCATTTGAAATGTAGTAGGATGTTATTTTTCGTTATCCAGTTCACCTGGTTTTCAAATTGCTTTTCATATCTTGTTCCCTGTAGCTTTTCATTTTTCCCCAATCAAACGGGAAAATGTCTCAGCATGAGAGCCTACTGCTTATTTGCAGGTTCAGCTATTTCTCTGGTAAAAGTGGTTTTCACTTTGTTTGGTGTTTGGTTTCTCTGGCCCACTCTGTTGGAAATAAGAAATGGTGAATCACAAAATATTAACTCGTGTGATGTTTTATATGTATTCTTTTACCTTAATTTAGTCAACGAAATTTAATTATTTTAAATGGCAAGTCTGGTTCACAACCAGCATGATAAGTTAAATGATCAAAATGAAGGTATAATTTAGATTGGCTTAGTATCATCACATCCTCGGAGAACTCAGGATGTTCTGTTTAAGATCACCTGCTTCGCCCTTGCACGTTGCATATTGTTAGCTTGGTATATGTGAGTTTATTTAACTCAATGCGGAGCTCCTTGGGAACACAGATTTATATTTCTGTTACAACATGAAGCATAGTGACTGGCTCACTGAAGGTCCTTGATTGAAAACACAAATGCACACACATGCACACATGCACACACACATATGGCTTAACTATACGTTACTTATTAGAAAATTATTTGATATATAAAGACATATAAAGGTTAAAAGATAAAGGATAGACTAAGGTGTAAAATATTAGCACTAATCAGAAGAAAAATGGAGTGGCTATTAATAGTAGACAAAATAGGTTTCAGAAAAAGAATTGCCAAAAATACAGTGAATATTTCCTGATGATGATAGGATTCGTTCTTCAAGTGTACATAACTAATATAAACATTTATGCACCTAATTACAGAGCTTCAAGTTATAAAAAAATAATAAATTTTAATTTAAAAAAACAGAAAAAATATAATCAGAAATTTTAATATTTCTATCTCAATAATTGATAGAGCAGGTGGACAGAAAATTAATGAAAACACAGAGAACTTGAGCAATGCTAAAGTGACAAAAATGACACAGACAGACCTCTCTCAACAATATCAGTAGAATGTACATTCTTCCTGAGAGCATATGAAATATTTATCCAGATGGATCATACATATTCTGGTTTAAAAGCTGGGTCTAAATAAATCTTAAAGGAGACAGTTCATACTAAGGGGGATCTCTAACCACAATGAAATTAAATTAATTTAAAAACCAGCGTGGTTTCACTTATTGCTAAAGAAATAAACTAATAATAAGCCAAGAATAGCAATGGAGGAAACCTTTACCAAGTGAAAGAAGCCAATATGAAAAGGTTACGCATTGCATGATTCCAACACTAGAACATTCTGGAAAGGGAAAAACAACGGGGACAGTAAAAGGATCAGTGGTTGCTGGGAGTGGAAAGGGAGGGAGGAATGAAGAGACAGAGCATGCAGAATTTTTTAGGGCAGAGAAAATACTCTGTGTGACTTTGGAATAATAAATATATTCATCATACATCCGTCCAAATGCAAAGAAAGTGCAATACTAAGAGTGAGCCGTTGTGTGAACAATGGTCTTTGGTTGATTATGACGTGTGAAAGAGGGCTCATTTGTTGTCACCAGTGGAGTACTTGAGCGGGGACACTGATAACGGGCAAGGCTGGCTCTACCTGCGTCAGGGTCGGGGCCGTATGGAACAGCTCTAGTTTTCCGTCATTTTTGTTGTGAATCTGAAACAGCTCTAAAAAAATAAAGTCTTAATAAAAATAGAATACATCCAAAATTCAACTATGTGCTTATTTGTATAAACACACAATATAGGAGGTAGTCATTATAGTAGCTTTTCAATTTTAAAAAATATTATTGAAATTTTCAAAGAACTACTTCACATATTTTACTTTATGATTGATATTAAAATTGATATATGTAAATAGTCATGTATTTGCTTTTTTATATTTCCTAAAATAAATCCATTTTATTTTCATTACTTGAAAAAATTTGAGTAATATAAAATTTACATATTATTTCTAAACCTAGAAGCATGCAAGTAGAAATTTTAACATATATTTTAATAAGTTGAAGTAAACAGAAATTGGAGCTAGTTTTAAGAATGAGGACAGGTACCTAAGAAATAGAAATATCTTTGCAATTGAAACAAAATATTAGAAAGAATGTAAATTCTGGTCGATATGCATGATTCAATTTTGATAGTATTTAGCAGTCATTATTATACATCTAGACTATTTTAATGCATAAGAGAAATTTTGTAACTAATATTTGAAAGTTCAGTATTAGCATTAACGAAGTTAAAATAACACATCTGGACAAAATTAGTTAGATGAAAAGACTTTTTCTGAAAGATAATTGTTCTCTAACTCAAAAAAAAAAAAGAGTAGCTTTACATATGGCATTCCACACTAGTGACAACGGTAGGTAGCTTTTTGATCTCACTGAAATAGTGATTCTTTCTATGGTCTAAGGAATCATATCACATGTTCCCATGATAAAATATAATGCAATAATTGAGGTCACACAATGGAAACTGGCATAACAATATCAGAAGTCAAGAAACCCGAATTTTCTTACTCTCGAAAAACCAGAATCCTATTTCTGACTGCCACTAAGAAGCTTGTATAACCCTGGGTCTCCATGTTTCTTAGAAAATTAATAAGCTAAATTCTACCATCTGTTATACTGCTATATATCTGCGTTTGGATGTGGTGGGTAGTTTTTAATCAAACTTCTCCAGTGCTTAAAATAAAAAAGAACTGGGAAGAGAATAAAAGAACAGCTCTTTGAATGAATTATAGGGCAACTAAATTAGCCAGGATGAAATGGCCAAGATCCTTGGAGAAGACAAATGAATTCAGGCGAGTTTATCATTTTCCACTAATTTCCCATTCGAGTCCATTAACAGTCCACGTGCAGAAAGGGGCCCGGGGGCACAGGGGCCACAGTCTCACCCCCGTGGAAGGACACTGAGACACTGTGGGCGGCTGAACTTGAGTAGCCAAGATCCTGGAGAAAAGGAAGCTTGACATTCTGCCTCACACTTTGTCTCAAAGCATTTGCTGGGGCTGCAGGTGTGTGGACCATAAGGCCAAGGAGAAAGCACCAGCTCTAAGACCAAAGAGCCAGGCAAAGCTCTCAGCAAGGCCAGGACCTGCAAAGGAGGGGGCGGCTCGGTTAACAGTCCAGGCTTTCAAATGAGACCACTTAGGGCTAATACTTAATAGTAGGGGCAAACTTATCAATACTATAACCAGGCGCAAATCATCTTGAACACTGATGGGATACAGGTGACGTGACCCTAGACTTACAAATTGCTGGATGCAAATTTTCTGCTTGCAAAAAAAGAAAAGAACATGACACCAACCTCTACAATGCTTCTTTCGTTCACTGTGCAATTCTCATGCAACGTATTAAGCAATTTTCACATTCTCCCGTAGCCAGATAGCATTAAAGCTCATTTTATGGGAAGAGCAGACACTCACTCAGATAAATAATATTTACACCTAGCAAAGGGCACATCTCTTTTGCTGCCTGGCTGCTCAGGGGGTTGGAGGTGGGCGTGGGGGTTTAAGCCTCTGTTGCAGCAGGAAGTAGCTTGACTCACACAAACAGATGCTATTCTGCCCACCTCTGTAACCTCCCTCCTATACAAACAATCATTTAGTTTTTTCTCTACAATTAAGAAAAAAAACCTTATCCTTATTCTCCAGTAAGAGTAGGGTATATACCATAGTGCCTAACATACAGTTATTAATTATTGGATTTGGAACATTTACAATCAAACATATTTGAAGCAGTAGAGCTACATTTTAAAATATTCTGTTGGCCATTTTATAAGTTGGCATGCTTTGTACTCCCAATCTGATAAAAAAAAAAGGGGGGGCAGCTTAACTGGAGTGGGGAGAGAGGGAGGGACGGAGGGAGGGAGAGGGAGAGGGAGAGAAAGAGAGAGAGAGAGGAAGAGAAAGATGGTGTTCTGGAAAAGTATTTTGTGACTTGAAACATTAGTGATAGAGTGCCAGCAACTGTCAAATGAAATTATCTCGTGTCATCTTGGCACTTCAAATGAGTGTCCTGACTTCCAAGTAGAAAATTACTTCCTCGCCCTCAACTGAACAGTGAACTAGAGAGAAAGTGCCGAAAACAATTGAAAGGGTAAAAATAATCTGTCACAGGAAATCATATTTTACCATTTAGAATCCTATGTCAGAGGGACCAGGCAGAATGATGACCGATGAGGAGATAATAATGCAGACACATGACCTAATAGCAAAGACGGACGTTTGCGCGCTGAGAGATTTTTCTCTTACTAATGCTGACTTATTACGAGCCGAGATCCCGCTGCGAGTCACCTCGTGGTGTTGCCAATTGCACTGACTTTTCAAATATCATTTATATATAAATATGTGACCTTAGTATTTCAGTAGCATTAATGAGACTAAATCAAAGATAATACCAATTCAAGAAAGGCTATACAACAGGGAGTGTCAGAATGCAGAATTTTTTTCTGACATTTACCGACTGGAACAAGTCACAAGGAGTTTGAGAAAATTTCAAGTTATGTTGGCAACACAGGAAAAAGTGAATAAAAGCGTTTAAATACAGGATATATGCCATTTATTCTTCACTGTTTTGGAGGTAACTGAAAAATAGTCTTATTCCAAATTATTTTAATCATTTATTACAGCATATTTATTTAAAAGCAACCTGTTCATCTGCCTCAATACAAGATCATAATTTCTAGTTTCTATTATTTACTCATTTAAATATTACAGATCAACTTGATATTGATGGCCAATGCCTCAAAATAAAGGGTACTGCACCTTTTTTAAAATTTGTTTTTCCCGATTACAAACAGCTGCAAAGGATTCCGTTTGAGAAGCCAGCTCTGTGAGCCTTTCCTGCCTCGTTACATTTTCTGTGTAGGTGGCCCGTTTCCATTACAGGCTGAGGGGTCACCTCCTCTTTGCCTTAGATGGAGCCATTTAACATCATTATGGAAGTTAAGGTCCTCTCTTACTGCTAATGTCAGATGTTATATTTGTGTTTAAGGAGTGATTGCGGTAGAAAGTGCCAAGTTCATCAGACCAGATGACACAGGGGCTCCCTAAATTCCCAGTGCGTGTCGCGCTGTCCTCCTTACACATGTATGCACTCAGCTCCGAGCCAGCATCCTAGAACCAAGCACAGATAAGGCTGCTGCATAAATCTAATTCACAACTCTATCCGTCTCCCATCTTCACTTATAACTACATACCCAAAACTCTATGTGAAATAATATCGTGTCGCAGGGTGTTAGCACCTGATCGCGCTCACTGCATCTCACCTGAGACTTGAATCTCAAGTCTGAACATGAAGCACTGGGTTTTCATTATTTCTCTAGTCCTTCAGGGAAACCAAATATACACTGTAAAATAATATATTAACAAGCAATTAACTCTATGAAATTGGATTAATAAGTAGAGAAGTTTTCAATTAAAGAGATTGAGTAAAAAAGGACATATATACAGTTCTATTCAATGGGAAGCAAATGGGAGTTGTATACTCAAAAATATCAATGATTATATTAAATGGCAAGTAATCATTCCATTAAAAAGATGAAACTGTCAGGCTAGATAAAAAAAGAGAATTAGTCAAACTAAGAAATCTACACTCATTGTGAAAGACTTTTGATAACTAATAGAATAAGCAGAAAAAGTTAAATGTAGAAGATCTGAACCAATCGTGACCTGATTTACACACATAAGCACACGCATACATTGGTATTTGTAGGAATAAGTAAAATATGAGGCAACAGAGAAAAATTTTAAAATGGAACATTTTTTTTCAAAATATGAATACATTTTATAAATCCCCCTAGTAAAACAAATATGAAGAGGAGACACAAAATAGCAATACGAAGCATAAAATGGGAGGGTCGCAACAATCTTACTGATATTGAAAAGATAAGACAAAATTTCCTACAACTTTATGCCAACAACTGACAATTTAGATGATGTGGATAAACTCTAAATATAAAATTTATCAAAACTTGCATAAGAAAAAAAATCTGATTAGATTACTGTGGAGATAGGTTTGATTATATCTGGCTTAAAAACATTCTGTCTCTGGGAAAGCCTGATGTCTAGCTTTTGACTGTTTTCCAAGATTCATCAATGGAATTTACAATGTGCTACGTAATGCCCAAAACTCCCCTGTGACCCACGATGGCAGTGTCTGCACTTCTGACTGGGAATGGCCTCACTAGTTAGACGAGGCTGACTCAATTACATAAAGACATGCTGAGTGCTTCCTTGATGAGCGCCCCCAAGCCGAGACTCCTCGCAGACACTGAGCGTCCGGTGGGGACACCGCAGGTTTCACGTGAACAGGGAACCCAATGGAAGCTCGTGCATGGGGTCCTCGCACTGCAACGCATTCCCTTTCTCTTCCTGCATCTTATTCTGTGCCTTGTCATCTGTGAGTCTTGAGTTCTCTCAAATATCTAAACTTTGGGGAAAAAATACACCTCGATATTGTAAAGAAATCAAATATGCATTTAAATCTTTTCAAAGTAAACAAAATGACCAAAAAAGAAATGAACCACAACACGGCTTCAGATCCAGGAAGATTTGCTCGTGTATGCTTTCAGATGTTTATGGAAAATATAATCTCTATCTTAACTCAACCTCACCAGGCAGGACAGAGAAAAGAAGGGAACACTTCTTGAGATATTTTATGGTTTCAGCGTAAGTATACGAAAACTTGGTAAAAATACAAAGGTGGGGGAAACTATAGATGTAAAGTCTCTACATAAAAATGTCAACTAATCAAATCTACCAAAATATAAAAAGGATGAAGCATCCCAACCCTGTAGAGTTTATATTTAAACTGATAGGTGATTTAGCATTTAAATATCAACAGTGTGATTTTTTGCATAAGAGGGAGGGAGAAAAAAAATGTATGAACTACTCATTAGACACCAAAAATAATCATTTGATATGAAACAAACTTTCCTAATATGATTAAGTATCTAAAATAAATGCAAGAAATATCATTCATAATGGTATATAACAGAACGTTTCCTCTGAGCTCTCAAGTAAATTTTTCCATTTGCATCAGGCATTTTGTAGCCTTAGTAGCAGCAGCGACCATATGGCATAAACTATTAGCTCTGTATTATTTTGGGTAGAATAAAGTTATTTTATGATGTGATGGAAGTTAAAATGTTCCATCTCTTGTTGTTAGTAGGCTCTCATTACTTTATTTTAGACTTCGATATGCAGAGATCATTTCTATTCTTACAAATCTTTGCTAAAATAATGTAGTCCAGAAATTTCTTGTGATATATGATCTCCCTCTTATTATTATTATTATTATTATTATTATTATTATTATTATTATTATTATTTTAGATTTATCCTGGATTTGGTATTCTTAGAATCTCTTTCCAATCGAATCATATAAATTTTCTTGTATTAAGTTCACTAAATGAACTTTCTGACCAATTTATGTTATTGTTATATCTCCCCATCATCCTTCCAACCCTTACAAATCCTTGTCCTTCAACAATGTCTCATGATAACTCCTCAAAACGTAGCATCCTCCTGGCCTGCTCTGTTTGATGCTTATAAATTCTTAAAGGTCCAGATCAAGCTCCATCTACACAATGCTACCCTCTCTGACTCTTCTGACACATTCGGTTTCTGACATTGTCAGAAAGAGAAAGCAAATCATCTTTATTTCGGACATGCCACACCTCTTCCAGACTGTACGTTTACACACTGAGAGTTTACAGACACGAGTTCACCGAAAGCTTCTAAAGCCCAAGATCACAACTCTGCTCTTTACTGTCTCCCAAGATGGCGATCCTATTTTGGCTTGGAAGCTGCTGACTCGTTGATTTTTATATGGTTCTCAAATAACAAACCCTTTTCTTATTTAGAGAGCTGGTGCTGTGATGAGGGAAATGAGGTGCTTGCTATGGGCAAGCAAAAAAAAAATTAAGGGAGAAACACACACAACTCCCCCCCACCATTAATTAAGATAAAACATAAATGCAATATACATTTAAAAATCACAATAAATGCAAAAATTCACGACAAACAAAATATGAAATTTTAAATAAAGGCAAGATAAGTATTAATAATTCTGCCTTATACTTCAGGCTCTGGTATTGCTCAGTAGAATGATATTTATTTATAAGCCAAGAAAAAATTACATATCTGGGGTTTCATCTTCATTTTTTCAATCTACTGGTAACTGTAAGCTCAGAACTGAAATGACAGAATGACACCAGCAATCCTATGAAATATCTAGAAAAATTTAATTTTTAAACACATTATGCTGTTAGAAAATAAGCTGTGCTGAAGTCAAACAGACATAATTCAGAATTTTATTATTAACTAGAAAACTCCTGAAAAATATCTAACATTTAAGATATAGTTTCCTGATCTGTTAAAAAAAAAAGATAGTCATGTCTTTGTAAGGTTATTAGGAAGATTAAGGGAAAGAGTAATACATATAAAACAATTGCAGGAAACATGATGATAATCTCTAAATTATCGACATTATGTTATTATGAAACCATTTGTGAGATGCGTTAAGAAGAGTTTTTGTCTAATCTGGGATAAATCTAAAAATACAGATGACTCCTGAGGAGAGGAAGGGAAATTGGAATATATGAACAGCTCAAGGTAAACAAGGGAAGCTGGAATAAATCAGTAACTAGAGGATGCTCTCCATGGACCACGGACATCAGTAAGACTCTTTGTCCCTTCCTGATGGAGCCCTTTGCACTATAAGACTCGCTCTCAAAAGAATAAGCTGAAGGCAGGATAAAGCAGGCAGCTGGAGCAGGAAGGACACTGATGCCTGGGTACTGTGCAGCAAGACTGAGCGAGCAAATCAAATCGTACTCTCTGTAGACACGAGAAAAAAGGACCCAGCATTTCAGAACCTTGAAGAATGGTGTATATATAATCTTGCTCAACAAAGAATCAGTAAGCACTTAGAGGTCAAAAATAAAACACAAATAAATAATTTGTTAATGAAAAAAATTAAATCCTAAAATGCTGATAAAACAGGATTTCTACATCTAGGAACTCACAGTCCGATGGAGGAACAAACAAAAACGAATGACTATAACTCAAAGAGCACTGGACAATTGTTAAAATTATTATGGAAGAAAAAAGAAAGAGTTTAAAAAGATAGAAGTTTCCTTTTCTTTTATTCTGAGTAGCAGAGTTCAGAACAATGCACTTAATATATCAACATTTGTACTCAAGATAAATAGAAGAGTTGGAACAGATGTTGTAGGCAGAATGCACAGATACGTTTGTTTATATTCACACGGAAAACAGAATGACACTATCTTACAACCAGAAAGGAGTGTCATTAGTTACCTCTAGCAGTGAGAGCTTACATGGTCACAACTTCTATGATGAAGATAACACAAAATATCCACATATTTTTACCTTCGAATCAAGTAAATACACTGTGATTCCAAAAAATGACTACCAAAAAATTGCATCAGTTAAAAAAACTCTACAAATGATTGTACGTGGAAACAAATCAACCTAATCTTACCTCAATGTCACAGTACTAACACAGGAAGAAATGATTTGTCAATTAATTTGAGAAAAAACTACTGACTGTGCTTTATGTTTTGATATGCTTGAATAAAAAAAGTATATGAAAATCTTAAATTTTGCATTATGGTGTTATATGAAAATTTTAAATTTTGCATTATGGTGTTATTTTTAATAGCAAAATTGATATTTTGTTTTGAAAGTACAAAATAAAACAAACAATAAATTATGTTAATGATATTACAAATCAAGATTTGGGAGTTGGAAGAAAATGTGTAAAATTGTAAAGCACAATAAATAAAATTAAAATTAAATTGGAACTTCCAATATGAATTAATGGATTTAAAATATACATATATATACGCTTTCAATACATAAAATGGATATTTATCATCCATGTTATATGTAATATATAAAAATAAATATATGTATTTTTAATGTTTCTATTTTTAAATATAAGCGTGTTTCAATGCATGTATGTGTACCTTTTTTTAGTTCTTAGAATGTCTTGGAAGCAATTTTATCTCTGTAATAATGAGTAACCCTAACCTCATGTGAAGGTTTCTAATATTATTCTACATTAAACAGAGTCAAGTTTCCTTGGAAAGTGGCTGAACCAGGAGTGAATCAAGGAAGATTCATGATGAGCCTGGATATTATACTGTGCTGGAAAAAGGCGACTTATAATAATTTAGGAGAGCTATAAAACAGGATATAGAAATCTGCTTGAAGAATATTCCACTATTAAACCTTGCCAAATAGTAATTATTTTATTGGGAAAATATTCATTCAATTATTTAAAAATCCATTAGCTCCTAATATTGCTTACAAGGGAAAGCTAGAGAAAACCCACATGTCGTCATTAGAGGTAATATTAAACCTGTTTCTTCTTCGAAAATAAGGTAATTAAATTGAGAAAATTAAACATTGATCCAATCTTCACAGTAGAAACTCTATGTCAGGATAACCAAAGGGCATCAGTCAATTATTTGAAAATCATAATTTTATAACTCCAAGATATCCATATGTATTTTGTTTATTTCAGATATCAGTAATGGCTTTCAAGGCTGAGAAAGGAATGGAGTATGGGGAATAAGATATTTGTATGATGCCAAAGAAATACTGTATGTATTACATCATGGGAGGGTTAGCAAATCCCCATCCAAAGAAGGAAAGAAGAAATAAAATTGTCTCTGTTGATGCCAATATTATATTTGTAGAAAACCCTAAAGACTCCACCAAAAAACTGTTAGAATTAATCAATGAATTCAGTAAAGTTGCAAGGTAAAAAATCAACATATAAAAATCAATTGCAATTCTATAAACTAACAATAAAATATCTGAAAGTAAAATAAATAAAATAATCACACTTACAATGGCATCAAAAGCAATAAAATACTTAAAAATAAATTTTATCAAGGAGGAGAAAAATCTGTATTGAAAAGATATTTATGAAAGAAATTCAAGATACAAATAAACTGAAAGATATCCTGTGCTTGTGTATTGGACATATTAATATTGTTAAAATGTCCATACTATCCAAAACCATTTATAGAGTTAATGCAATTCCCATCACAATTCCTATGGCATTTTCTACAGAAATAACAATTTTAAAAAATTCTAAACTTTGCATGAAACCACAAATAGGCAAAAACCTCAACTAGCCAAAGTAATCTTGAGAAAAGTGAACAAATCTGGAGGCATCACACTTCCTGATTTCAACTCATACTGTAGTATGCAAAATAGTATGGTACTCACAATAAACAGACACACACAACGACAAGAGAAGCAAAAATCTGCAAGTAAACCCATACATACATGGCCAACTAATATTTGACAAAGGAGCCAAGAATGCTCAATGAAAAAAAAAAGAGTCTGAATAAATGGTGTTGGAAAAACTGAATATTTATCCACGTAAGAATGAAATCGGAACCTTATCTTACACCACTCACAAAAATCAACACAAAATGGAGTAAAGGCTGAAATGTAAGATGTGAAAATGTAAAATTTCAACAACAAAAAAATATAGGGAGGTCTCCTTGACATTGGCCTTGGCAATAATTTTTTGGATATGATGTCCAAGCACAGCAACAGAACCAAAATACACAAGTGGCGCTATATCAAACTGAAGAGCTACTGCAGAACGAAAGAAGCGCAACAAAACGGAGGTAGCCTATGGAACGGGAGAAAGCATTTGCAAACCACATATCAAGAATATCTCGCACTCCTACAACTCAATAGCAAAACAAAACAAAACAAAACAAAGCAAAAACAAGACAAAACATACAAATAATCCAATTCAAAAATGGGCAAAGGGCCTGAAAAGGCATTTTGTTTCCAAAGAAGACTCAAAAGTGGTAATAGATACATGAAAAGATGCTCAGCATCACTAGTCATCAGGGAAATGCCAATCCATACCATGGCACTAAGCCAGCTCACCCTTTAGAATGGTAATCGTGAGAAAGACAAGACGACAAGTGTCCCAGAGGCCTGTGACGAGAAGGAAACCCTTGCACATCATTGGTGGGAATGTAAATTGGTGCGGCCACTAAGAAAAGCAGTGTGGAGGTTCCTCAAAAGATTAAAATTAGAACTACCATATGACTCCACTTCTGGGTATATGTACATATTCAAAGGGAACAAAATCGCTATGTCAAAGAGGTGTCTGCACGCCCGTGTGCACTGCAGCATTATTCACGACAGCCGAGGCACGGAAACAACCTAAGTGTCCAGCACGAATAAGTGAATTAAGAATATGTGAGAAAAAAATGTTTTTGTATGTGTGTGGATACACGCAATTTAGCATAAAAAAGAGAAAATCCTGCTAGTTGTGACAACATGGATGGAACTTGAGGGTATTATGCTAAGTGAAATCAGTCAGACGGAGAAAGACAAATACTGTATGATCTCACTTAGTGTAATCTTAAAAAAAAAACTGACTCAGAGAAAGAGTAGAATGGTAAAAAAGCAGAGATTTTGATCACAGGGTAAAAACTTGCAGTTATGAGATGAATAAATTCTTGGGACTGAATATTCGGTATGGTGACTCGAGTAAGCAATACTGTGTTGTATATTTCAAAATTCCTAAGAGATAAAATCTTGATTGTTCTCACCGTAAAAACATTGTAATTATGTGAGGTGATGCATGTGTTAACTACTCTTATAGTACTAATAATCATTTCTCAACATAATCGTGTATGAAATCGCATTGTATACCTTACAACCACAAGATGTTACAAGCCCAATATCTCAGTAAAGCTGGAAAAATAAACAATGACTATATTTCTGCTTGGAGACCGTCCCCAGCTCCTTCAAGCAGAAGAAGTCACTGCAGATACAAGTCTGGGGCCACTCTGTTCCCATTTTCATTCTGACAGGATGTTGCTGATGACAACCTCTCTACCTTTCTGCACTTGTCCATTCTCGAAGACTCTTTCTCGTGTTTGCATACATTGCTGGGTGGCTCGCACAGTATCTAGCTCATAGGGATGCAGTGTTTGCAGACTGCATTCCATGATTATGTAAATAAGCTCCCAGTGTAAGAGATAGAGTCTGTAGTAATTAAATGATTGACGAACTGAGGTTAGAAAAAAAAATGCCAAAATCACCATCACACATAATACACAATGTGACAATATTTCTTCACTCCTATCGCATTTTTTTAAATTGAGGTATAATTGACATACAACATTATATTAGCTTCAGGTGTACAACATAATGATTTGATATTTGTATATATTGAGAAATGATCACCACCGTAAATCTAGTTAACATCTGTTGCCATGCACAGTTACAAATTTTTTTTTTCATCCTCTCTCCCATCTTGACTGGCTGGGCTGCCTAGAGGGTTATCATCTTAGTTGGCAATAGAGCGTTAATTCTTGATCCGACTCGGTTTCTCTAAGAAGACACATTTTGATAATCTTTGATTTTTTTAAAATAATAATTAAAAGTAAATAAACCTTCATTTAGAAGTTGTGAGTCAGTTCGAAGCAGCACTGCATCAGTAGGCAGAGGAGGCAGGGACTGATGATGACAATTCAGAGGATGACAGAGTGTCCTGTATTTTGCCTCTTTCGCCTTTCTGTAGTCATAGCTCCTCCCCTGTGATTTCAAGGGGGATATCTCCTTAAACAAATCTCCTCTTGTTTTCCATCTGATATTAAATTCAGTTCTATATTTTTGCATATGTGCTCTACGTTTAAATTTTTGTATAAAAAACTCACCTGACCGTGCTACCTTGCAAATCAACAGCATTCAGTCATTGCTGTAAATATTTTGATGAATTTCTTAATTTTTAAACATTTTATCTGTATAATCTTTGGAGGCATTATCTAATCTCTGATTCAGAGAAGCAAATGAAAATATATCGATTTGTAATGCCGATTAGTATGACACTGATACTTCAGCTCATGATACAAGCTGCATTTTCTTTTATGCTCATCCTTGACTAGGAATTGAGACACAGCGAAGTGTACAAGACGGAACACGAAAAGTGTAAAACCCGAAGTGCATTTCTGCAGCAGCCGCAGAGTGGGCTCTGCAAGTGCTGTCTGTATGCACAGCAGCAGTAAAGGCCTCAGCCTGCTCAGAGCTACTTCATCAAGCAAACGCACGCATACAGCACGGGAGCCGGCTGAGACGCCTTCCAGGATGAGACGCCTGGATTATGCTGACAATCTCACAACGCGGCTCAGCAGCTAAGGGCCGGGGCAGCCCTTCAGGAGTTAGTAACGTCGCCACAAGCTTTCACGACATCAACGGACAGCATCGCAGAGACAGATGAGACCAATATGGCTCGAAAATGATCCTCTCTCTCGTTTTAAGGAAAGATTTCATATGTATAAATGCTACATATTTATATGCATGTGCCTCATCACTCACATTATATGTCTTAGCACACTGAACTTAGCATATCAAGAAGAAAGCAATAGTGGTATAAAGCTTTTGTGAAATTCAGCTTAACGTTTTCTTAGAAAGAGTAATTAAAGTATAATAAATAATAAAGACTGATTTCAAATTCTAAGAGGATTTTTAAGAGAGAAGAGAATGCACATTTCTCTTCTTTTTTCCCCAAACAACTGGAAAAATCCATAAAATAATATATGAAAACGTAATAAAGTATGGGTAAACACATCAGCCGAGCTGATTAATGCAATAAGATGCTTTATAACCATGTGATGATAATTTAAGTACTGTCAAAATACTGCTCAGTAAAGCACTTTAAAAATGGTTGATGAGTTTTTTTTCAATTTTTAACAGTAAGTTACATTAACTTAAAGGAGATTTAGTATTATAGCATTCGAAGACTATTATGAAGTGCTTTGTATTTGATATGAATTTCTTAACATTGAAATACTTTTAATATCTGCTAACAAAAAATTCAGTTGGAAAGTAACGTGATGAATATATTTCTTGTCAATCCATTCATTTTAATTAATTGCTAATTTATTCATTTGCAGAAGCACAGACATTTGCTCCGAATAATTACTTTAAGAGTACTTTGACTACGAGTAAGAGTCTAAGAAAACAAATACAGAAACACATTGTCATGGCATGGCTTAAGTGCTGTTTTAATCTTTTAGTTGATGAGAAAGGGAGAGTTAACCAGTCCATTTATTTTCAGCATCTCATGTTTGTATCAGAGGCAAATATATATATATATATATATATTGTTCAAGGGAAAATAAAAAGTGAAAGCCAGAAGCCCCAAAAGACAGCACCAAGGTGATTTAATATTGATGAAAACAGTCTGCAAAGTAGGGATTCACGTGAGAACTTCAGCTCTGCAAAACTGCACACGGTACGAGTGGAGAAGCAGTTTGGGGCACCCCAGCATCCTTTGGACATTCTGTGAAAACTTGCCAAAGCAACAAGAGCATTATAATCTATTCCGAGTCAAGCAGAGGGCCATGTACAGTAACCTGGTTGAGGGAGCACAGTCTTATTATGTATGCATTTTAATAAGATTAGATGAGTGATAAAAAGATGAATAAGGTAAAGTTTATATGCCATATAAGCATCTTCCAGTTGTTTAGGTCGGGCCAATGCACCAAGCCTTGGCCATTTCATGCAAACAAATTATAACTAAAATCAGTATTTTTTTTTTTTTCACATCAGTCCCTCCTCTTTGCTTGGATTCACATACTCTTGGCCTTGTTTCCCTGGCACAGGACTTCTAATTTGCATGTTCTTCATTTTATTTATTTATTTTTTTCATCTGCCTGCCATGTGGCTTCCCTTGGGTTTCTCTACTTTCCCTGGGAAGACCCCACATCCCTACGTGCTGTCTGATTTTGCACAAACCTTTGATTTTGGTGTCCTATGCTGTTCCAGCTGACGGGACCCTGCCTGGACTCATCAGCACTAGAATTAGCCCGCCCCCAGCTCATGAAAATACCACTCTACCAAATACTTGTGTCATAAGATAGAAGATTTGGATATTTTATCTCAGATAGAAGTGATTAAAATACAATACAATATGAAAACACAGATGAAAGAAAAACACAAATGCATATGCATTGAAAGAAATGAAAATGGATCCACCAAAGCACAAAATGTTTTTGGTTTCCATTGGAAATATATGTATTTCTTATGCCATGATTTTTTTATTCTTTATATTTTCTAAGCCCTGGTCAATATGCATTAGTTTGCTAATATGGGGAAACTTTATATTTCATACAGAATTTGAAAGCAGCATGAAGATGTAAGTGCTGAATAAAACAGAGCTAAATGTGTTTGGGAGATATATTTGAAGTTGACATTAAATATTTCAGAAGTTTCTGGCAAGTATCTTAGAACTATAGGCAAAATATGTGGTTTTCATATGCAATAACAGAAGATTCAAATTCACTGAAATACATATTTAGATCTTCCTTATTCTTTTGGAGATGGCGTTGGTTTCGAGATCTCTAAAAACTTAACTAAACCCAGAGTTACATAATGTTCACTATTTCTTTTTAAATTGTAGGTCTTGATTCCCAGCGTCATTTGTTAACATACCTTTGCATTGACAGCAGATTTTTATGGTGGTAACTTAAGACCTTTTTAAAAAGCCCATTTCCCCTTGTTATTTCCCGTGAAATTTTTAAATCAGCATTTTAAGTTTTATGCTGATGCAGAGAAATACTTGGGCACAGTGAATGACTCATACAATAATCAACATTCAATTAGTTATTGAATACTATGACTCATTTGGAGGAATATATTATTAATCCATTAAATACACACTCCTTCTTCATGAGAGCATCTTGGCTGGTCTGATTTTTTCTTGGTAGAAAACTATGACTTGGTACAGTCATTTATATCAGTAATAAGACCCATCCTTTCTCTCTGGACCTGTTCCCTTTATTATGTGTCCTGAAAACTGGCCTTAAGCATAGCTGGTTAAAGTAAAATAAATGAAGGAAGCGAACTGGCCATTTGACTCTTGTCCCAGGCTCCAAGCGGCTTCCAGTGGCACAGCTTTGTCTCGCTGCCATGTGTCCCCGACGCTGGCTTCTCCTTGCACGTACAAATACACTGAGGTGCTTTAGCTTTGCTGCTACTGATAAAAGTGTAGTTGCCTCAGGTTTTACGTCCCATTTAATGATGTGGCTTCAAGCACCAAGAATCAGAAGGATAAGGAGAAGAAAATAAAAATAATCCAAGAAGGGTTTGATCTCTCTCAAGTGCAGGTATGTCTGGATTTCATGTCTGCCCTTCACTTCCCCACTCACATCTGAATTTTCTTACTGCTAGTGGGTTTTTGGTCCGGTAAACATAAAGTCCATTATGAAATATTCATGTACAGAATCTAGGAGAGTTCCTTCCCAGGTTATTTTTGGGGGCATAAAGAATATTCCAAGACGCACGGGTTGTGAGGACAGTGTACTACACTTCAGTCGGGTGTCAGGGTCCATAGGGCATGAAATGTGTCAATTCTACCTATTTGGGGAAGGAAAGGAGGAAATATCCAGCAATTTTTAGGGAGATAAGCATGCAATCACAATAACTGAGATACATGCAAAGGGTTATATTGTAAGTATAAATTTGAATGTTATATGATCTACATTTAAAAATGTTTATTACTTTAATCATCAGAGAGGATCAATTTGGAAATCTGAATATCACAAAAACATATTCTAGACATATTGTGTGTTCTATTAACCTTATTCTTTTAAAGTTTAATAAAATGAAAAAGGAAAGAAGGAAGGAAGGGAGGAAGGAAGGAAGGAAGGAAGAAAGGAAGGAAGGAAGGAAGGAAGGAAGGAAGGAAGGAAGGAAGGAGAAAAAGATAATTTTTGACATTAATTTTTTAAAATCCTAGCTGCCACATTTTCCTTAAAAACTTTTGTGAGGATATTATCTTTCAGTTTATAATCTATTCATTAGAAAAAAGATAAAATCCACGGCTCTGAGATAGATCTCTCTCTACTTTGTGTATCAGATGTGTGCAATACCTCTTATTCTAGCTGAGAGGGTATAACAGGCATTATATCAAATCTTTTGAAGGTATCAAAGCAATGCTATAGAGGTGTGTGTTTGGTAATAACTATGGTGTTAGGCTTTCTTTCACTTCAAGAATCTTTTACTGGCTTGGAGACGAAGGATAAGTAAGAGTTTATTTTCCAACCCAATAATTTATGGCTCCTGTGTAACGCTTTTAAATTATCCTTGCAATCATAACAGTTTCTGTCATAGCTGATCTCTTTCCTAAAGTTCTTTATCATACTCAGTTAGAAACAGCCAACTGACACCTTCGATATTCTGCCTGGGAATCTCTTTGAAAACTTCACATTTATTAAAGACATTTTCTGTCTGGCAAGTTACTATACGTTTGTTCTGCCAATTAGTTCACAACTATGTAAATAAGTTGTCATTTTTTCCCCAGTCTTTCATAATAATTCCGACACCATTCCTCCAGCCTTCTCTAACAGTGTGTATCGGGTAGCTTTTTTCCTTTGTAAAAACACATCCCCTAATCAGTCACTTACGAGAGTGATGCTGTATCAGGGCTTGTTTGGATTAAGTCATCTGTGGCCACTGGTTTGGTTGGCTTTGCTGCTCTCTGTGGGGCTTGCTCATCCCTCTGAGGGGAGTGGGTGGGTTAGATGGAAGCTGCTGCCTGGTGATTGGCTGGCTGCTCGGTTTAACTGGGACAGTTATTATAATAATGCAGTAACCAGTTATTGTCTGCTCCACATGGATTCTCAGTGTCTAGATGTCTAGCCTGGACTGAAGAACACATTTGTCTTAGGGTTCAACAGAGTGGCCACTGAGTGAATGAATGCTCATGGCCCCGCACTTTGCAAGCCTGTGCATCACAGCTGGTAAACTCCATCGGCCACTGACAGTCATCGCATGCAAGTCCTCGTACAGGCAAGCTGGACTCCACAGCTGGCCACCCAGGGTGCCTCTTCCGGAGGAAGGGGAAGAATTCACGATCACCTTAAACTCTACCATTGCTCCCTTCTACTTCTGCCATTAGGAGGAGCGGATTTTCCCAGGTAGGGATGGCCGATCAGGCAGTGAGCCATGTCCCAGGCTCAGCCTTCAGAGGAATTGCATCTTTCTAGTTTCCTCTCGTTCTCCTTCCTTCACCACCTAAAACACTTTCTCCGGGTAGTTCTTGCTCCCTTAGCTCGGACGCCAGAATGATAATATGCGAGCGTATCTTTTTATCCAGCAGGTAGTGGGCATCAGTCCAGCTAGTTCTGCAACTTTGAAGCAGACCACCCAGCCTGGTTCATCCTACATCATCAGCCACAGCCAGACACACACATGTGTGAGTGAAAATAAATTACTGTTATTCTATGCCACTGTGTTGCCTTTGTTTGTGTTTGTTTGTTTGTTTGTTTGTTTTAAGGAAGCAATAAATGACTAACGCATGCACTTTGACGCCCAGGGAGAAAAACTAAAAACTTGACCTGTACCAGCTGGATTTGTTTCCTTCAAGGAACTAAGAATGCTCATGTTTAACTTAATTATTTATCTATATGAACCAATATATTTTGTTTTTCATGCTTCAGTGATAAGAAATGCATATTGTATCAGGAACAAATGAAATCAATCTGGTTTCATTGCCATAACTCTTTATGATAAATGAGAAACCTGTGGCCAAATTTTATATATATATATATTTTTTTTTCTTTTTTTTTCTTGATGAGTCAGTTATCTCCAAGGAATTCTAAAATTGTTGGCTTAACATTTGTACAACCAGACCCCTCCTAGGAAGGCAAAGTCACATCTAAAAGCTAATGGGGCAGCTCGGGCCCAATTTTTTTAAACTTACTCTTTATCAAATATGTACATGACAGTTTTGCCTAAATTAGTTGTTTCAGTCTTCCTGTCTGGGGATTTGTTAAAAATAGCATATAGCCATCTTTGAAATCTGCATTTTTTGGTACAACAAAAGTTGTGTTGAGAAAAATGTAACGGAAATTATGGATCAACATAGAAGACTTCAAGAATTACTTCAGTACACATTAAACAACTGCCTACACACACACACACACACACACACACACACACACACACCATTTACTCACACACCAAGATATTTCTTACTAGGACAATGTTTTACCCCGAGGACTTGGTAAAGGGAGAAGCTTCTACCTCAGTTCTTTACAATCTGCTGATTTATGTCTATAGCACGTGATTTCTCAATTACATTTTTCTATATCAAGACACAAAGAACTGATCATCTCCTCGATTTAGTTGTTATATTTACTTGGTGCCCTCCATCTTTATGTTTATGTATATTTAAGATAACAAAGGGACTCTAACATTTGAAATAATTATCACCCTATTTCCTGCTTGAAGGATGAGTAAACTATTAAGTCTCTGGAGAGCAGACATTCTCCAGTTTAAATGGAGCTCACCGACAAATTCTACAAAAGCTTCTTACATCAACAGTATATGACCCTTTCTTGCGGTGTCATGAAGTAGAGTTTATGAAGCCGATAGCTTAAGGAGCAGAAAGGATTCTTTTGGGGTTTGACTATTTCTTGAAGGATTCCCCACTTTCTCAGGATCAGGCCCTTCAGCTGCTACTGGCAGGAACGCTTATGGGGTACCTGGTTCCATCAGTCAAACGGATGGTGACCTTGTAAGTATTTCACGGCGACATCATGGCCACACCGGATAATTATCTTTGGGTTTCATAAACATGCTAGATGCTAGGTTCTGCCATTGGCTTTGGTGTCGGTAGAGCACTGGGTACATTTTATTCCCTTTGGGTGTTTTCTAGCTATTTCATATTTGATTCTGAGGGTCTTGCTCAAGCATTTATTTATGAAATGAGAGAGTCGAACTTCAAAAAGGTAGGAGGGAAGGCTCGAAGGGAGAGTCTCTGAAGTGTTCTAGGCGCAAGGCAACGTCCCTGCACCGACTTGTTATCCCTGCCGCTGTGTACCCGCAGGTCTGAGTTGCCTTTGATTAAGGAATTGGGCTCAGGGCACTGGCAGGCACGAATGCGCAATTACTGCTGCTTTTTTTCTTTTTGATCCTCTGACCCCCAGAAAGGCGTCTGGTTCAGTTGTACCATTAAGGATAAAGGGAAGAAGATTGAACAACTGAATCAAATTGTACTTCTAAAACTTCTCCCAAATCTTCTTTTTAACAGAGAAGAAACATAGGAATCTGGCTGGTCTTGACAGCCCTTACAGGATATAACAGAGCACTTTAAGTAACACGAGTAATGATTCAAAATAATGATTTTAATTTTCAAAGTAATATAGTTAGCACACTTTCATAAGAGATAAATAGGCACTTTCGTTTTTGTAATCAATACTAAACAGAGAAATAATCCAAAATGAAATAAAATACTGAAGAATAATCATAGGGTTATGGAAGCTTTTCTTTTTCTTTTTTTTTTCATCCAAATATGTTGTTAAACCTGCTGTATCATCAGTTTTCATTTTTAAAGAGAAAAATAAATTCTAAAGATGCGCACTATTTTGAGGTTTGTCGAGTTGCATATCCTGTACTCATGCCAGTTTTAAAATACAACCGAGGAGGCAGATTGCATTTCTGATGCTGTAAAATATTCCATTTTTATCATTAAAATGGCACATTTAAATGTGACAACTAGCGGTTAATATCAGCAGATGGAAAATCATGTTTATTTTTCAACTGTTTACTATGATGGATTGTAATCTCAAATCTTCCATCCAGAAATTCAGATGTCTAGTATAATTCTCGTGCTTTAAAAGCATGCATCAGTATATGTTTATATGACTAGTGATTATGTGGCAGGTCACCCATATAGCTTATTGCTTGCTACTGATGAGACTCTAATTATCTATTTGTTTTAGAAGTCTTTAAAATACCACAATCTCTTGCCAACTTTACTCCTCTCTTATTATCTAATATATCCATTTATACAATGTTAGTGCCTTAGATTTTTAGAGGCCAGCTTAGGATATTAGCATATAAAACAGTATTTTATATCCTGTCCTCTATAGCTCATTGTCAATCTAACGTTACGTAGAATATAATGGCTACTTCTGGAGGACAAAGGTTAAGAAGCAAATTACAAATGAAATAACTAGATGATAAAACTTTTTGGAGCAAGAATAGTATTATCATAAAGTCAGTGAAAAAGTTTTAAATATAATTTTATAAAAAAATACACACAAACAATCCCATATGACTCTATTCCTACATTGGAATGAGACTATTTGTCATGGCAAGAAACTACAAGAATTCAGTAGGCTTTCTGCCATTGTGGTACGATGAATGATGAATCAGATTCAAGGCAGGATTCCTTAATAATTTATTGGGTCATGAGTTATGGTTTTGCTCAATTGAAAATTATTAGATGGGTTTGCCTCGGGCAGAGAACACAGTGTATGGAAAAGGAAAATAGATTAAGCAAACACTCCGCAAGTTTAATCATTTCAAACAGTGTACTGGATAAAGGTCCTAATGCACTTGTCATTAATTCAGGGGACAATTTTACGTCCGCACAACATAATCACAAGATGGGAGTTGTCAGAACAGCTCTGTCAATGGGATGCTCATTATGAATAGTCAGCATAAGTCATTACTTATAGCCAGCATTTTTTTTTTCTTGTGAATGGGGATAGAGAACAGTGCAGAAGCAAAAGCTTGCCATACTTTTTCTTTTATTAAAAGTGAGAATTTTTCCATATCTAATTACTCATTTACCCATTAATTTTGGCATCCATCCAACATACATTCATTAGCACCAACTTTTTGCCAGAGACACTGTTCAGAGCTCATTAAGAAGAGCTACTTTTAAATAAATTCTTGGTGGTGGGCACTTTTAAAGTGAAAATATCTTTGCATGGGCTTTTCTAGACTAAGACATTGTATGGTTGTTTAGATTTGGCCACAATAATGAAATATATTGAAATCAACATATAGGCAAGATTTCCACCTCAATCTTTATTTAACTAATACCCTTTTTCCTTTTTTGAGATGTTAGAATATATGTATTCTCATACACAATAAATCAATCCTTTGTTAAACAACTTGATATGTTTAGTTGAAGTCTTCAAGTCAATGTGAAATCAATCTCTAATTGATATGTAGAAGGATTTGGGGAGGTTTTTCATGATGCTTCAAGTTTTTTGTTGTTTATTTTGTTTTGTTTTTTACATAGTAACTTCATGAATTATATTGGTTCTGGGAAAAACAATAATAAAATCAGACTAGTCACATTAGTTTTATGGCCTTCTCTCAACCCAGGTCTCAATATACTGGGATGCAGGAGTCTCAAAGGAGGGATAGGTAAGGTCATATATTCTGATTGTACTGTTTCTCTGGCAGTGAGTTGTCCAAGAAATGTGTCTCTTGAGGACTGAAGGTCAACCTCCTACTGGCTTAGGAAGAGACATGGCACATAATTCAGCCACCTCTCCCTAGGTTTTAAATAACCTAGTGAGTGACTATCCCATATTGGTCAGATGCAGACACCTCTTATCTTAAATCTGGGTTCATTTATTGTCCCAGCCAAAAGATATCTGTTCATTTCTACAGAGCACAGTGTTTGCCAGCTGAATGTTTGCTTCAGCTAAGGACCAATTTCTAGAACTCTACATTTTCCACCATGTTCCATCACGTCACTCCAATCCTATTTTAAAAATAAGAAAACGTCTTTGAGTTTCAGAACTTTTATAATTTTAGATTGGAAAAAAGTGGGATTTTGGAACTATATATACATGGTGTGAGTGTGTGTGTGTGTGTGTGTGTGTGTGTGTGTGTGTGTATGTGTGTGTGCACATATTACAACCTGACGGACATGCAGTGCATTCATCCTCGTTGTTATGTGTTATTAAACACCAGTGTCCAAAGAGATGTCTTGAAAAGCTTGTCACCGCATGCTTGGCCACACCCCAGAGTTACAGATTCATGAGCTGTGTGAGGCGCAGGAATCTGCGTGATACAAGCACCCCATTTATTTGATAACAATCCAAGTGATCTGATGACTGTATGTTGAGCTACACTTCTCTAGATGCTATGAACTCTAACCCTAAAAAACATGTTTTTCTTTGCCTGGATTTCTAGGAAACCTTGAGTCAGATTTGCATTCATTCATTTTGGTCTTATAAAATGGAGATAATATACATACATATACTTACATATATATATATATAATTACAAACACACACACACACATATACACACACACACATATATTATATATACTTATATATATTATGTTATATATACTTCTATTATATTTTATATATATATGTTATGGATAAATATGAAGGATGTATTTTTCATGTCTCTTTTTTGGAGAAGGTAACTGATATGAAATTAGATATGTAGTTATAAAGGTAGATGATAACAAGATATAGATATAATAAATACATCTCCATCTAGGTAGAGATATATAATCTCTCTCTCTCTCTCTCTCTCTCTCTCTCTCTCTCTCTCTCTCTCTCTTTCTCTCTGGACTGATCGAACCATATATATCATTTGACTGTAATGTTCAAAAGTTGCATTTTAACTGTATTTTCCAAAAGAAAGTTGTGGTTGGGTTGTTTAAAACTTTTAGACACATCTGGTAAAATGTTTACTAAAATTGCTCTAAGTTAACTTAGAAGGGCTGACATCGATAACCTCCCCCAAAATAAGTTCACAAGTTCACTGGGCCCTAAAAGAAACTAGGCATAAACCAGCTCTACGTATTTCATAGTGCATTATGACTGATTTTAGGAGAATGCTATATTAACATTTCCTTTTTGGGTCTCACAATAACTGTGCTAAAAAATGAAATGAAAAATGGAAAATCATCCCTTTGGTTTAAAAAAACAAAAACTGATTCTGAGCAGCATGTTAAAAACTTAATGTATTTTTCTTGATTTCAGTACAGTTTGAGAAATCAGTATTTCTTTAGTGGTTCAGAAAACTTCCCATTCACATATATTTTAGTTACTTCTTAATAATATACATGATTATCATTTTCAAATATATATATATATATATATATATATATATATATAATCATTATGGTGTATGCTATAAACTTATACAATGTTATATGTAAATTATATCAACAAAACTGAGAAAATAATATACTTAAATCTAATTTAAAAGGCTTTTAGAGGTATGAGCATGTGCTTGCCTTATTACACAGACCATAATGGAGTACTGAGGATTACTGTGAACCTCGAAAAGCTTTGGTGTACAGAGAGGGATGCCATTTATTTGATTGGATGTTATCTATTTCATATTTTAAATTGAAAGATGGAGATATAGTATTGATTTAGTACTTTTTCTTTTACAGTGTTTAAGGCATTTATTTTGATCACTATGGAAAAAGATGTCCTTACCAAAGAAATAGGAATGCATAATCTTACTCAAAAATAATTTTTGTTTCAGATAAAAACCAAAAAAAAATAATGTTTGCTTTGTGGCCCAACAATCTTTCCCTAAAAAAGCAGTTATGACATATCTTCCTTCTATGTATTTGTTTTTAGTCTATTATTTTTATGTAAAGAAAAAGCAAAAGAGGAAAAGCTTTCTACTGTAGGATGGGCATATGACAGTCAGTCTGCATTTGATTCTGTGACTGCATTATCGTTTTGTTTCTGAAAGGAGATAGAAAAATCAGCGAGGGAAATCACACAAATATGTCAAGTTAGAACATATAGTTAGTTAAAAACGTCTTTTAAAAAGTATCAAGTAAAACTGTCAAAGCTTTCATTTTCTTAACTTTTTTAAAGTGTGACATGAAATTTGGCAGGAATATGACAATCTTGTTACAATCTTGTCTTAAAATCTCCTCCTATATTTTTAGAGAGTATAAATTACTTGTATGAATTATATAAATCATGTGTGTCTAGATTATAAGCGAAGCTAGAAATATTTTAATGAAAATATTATTTTTGTATTCTCTTTATCTATCTATCTATCTATCTATCTATCTATCTATCTATCTATCTATCTATCTATATAATGTTTAGGCCATATGCAGTATTTTTGATCCTAGTATATAATGTGCAGGGTCATGAAAAATTTAGAAAAAAAACTGTTGTTAAAATGTTAGACTAATATATCCAGGAATGGAGACTGAGGTATATTTGCAAGAATCAGACTTTTATAAAATATTTAGAGCACTGATTTGCCTTGTTTCGTCACACACTAGACAGAAACAGTTCCAGATAAAAAACAATGAAGGAAAACATTTTATTTCCATTGGTCATAGAGGCAAGTTCCCAGGACTCCACAGCACAGTCTGGGAGGCGCCATCGGCATGGCTGTCACTCACTGTCTCTAAGCCCGGTTGTGAGACCCTTATCCGGGTCCCTGCACTATGCAACTTTTTACCTTAGACTGCGGTATCTGCCCTTGGGGAACATGACAACGTGGGTTACATTTTGGAGGAAAGGCAAATAAAAATGTTGGGTAGACTTCTACATGGCCACCAGCCCTACAAGACAACGCACAAGGATGGGAGGGAGAATCCCTGCCCACAAGGGATCACGTGACAGGTAAGGATGAGAGACTGGGCTCAGAAAGCCGAGTGTGGGGACCGGTCTGCCCTGCAAAAGTCTTTTATGTCAGATATCTGCATTTGTGAACACGGAGAAGAAAAAGGCCGATGACATTGCAAATGCAGAGTTGCTGTTTTCCTCAAAAAGTAAACACAGTATAAGTAAGCAAGAATTTCAATTAACATTCGGTTTAATACAGATAATCAATAGCAGATATGACCAGCACTGATGCGGGGAAAAGTGCTCTAACGTGCCTGATGCATGCAGGTTGTCACTCTCTCTCTCTTTTTATTTTTTTTTAATGAGAAAAACCTATACCCAAGCAACAACAGGGTAGAAAGTGCCAGAGAGAGTATACTTATTTATCTTTTTAATTTATTAGGGTGGCATTGATTAATACAATTATATAGGTTTCAAGTGTACAACTCTATAATACATCATCTGTGTATCGTATTGTGTTCACCACCCAAAGTCGAGATTCTTAATGAGAAGAAACAGTGAACAACAGGGCACAGAGAAGAGTATCGTACAAACAAATACATAAAATATCCCCAGGAACTAAGTCTAGAACATAGGCATGGCGCATCACTGAACGAATGAGCAAATACCCAGCGACTGAGAAGTGGGGAAGGTGCCCGGCAAGCCAGTGGCACTTGGGTGCAGGGCAAGGGCTGGACCGAAGACATACAACGGTCTGCAAATCATGAACCACCACCACCACGAAGCGGAGAAAACTGAGCATTGTTCTAGAGTTATAGCATTTTAGTTAGCTAAGGTTTCACGGAAAATACTACAAATGAGAAAATTAATTAATTTTTTATATAGTAAGATTTAAAAAGAAAAGTTGGCTGCAAGTTTATCAAATCAGGGGTCTAAAAAAGCTTTGAAAGTGTCCTCTGAAATATGCAGAAAACAGACAAAAACAGAAACTGAACTCTTTGAGGTAGAGGTGGGGGTTCCAGAGTTGATGTGGGGATCCTGCTCCTCCCTTAAAATGTTGAGGATGCAGCAGTGTCTCACTCAGAACGTTCCAGAACCCTCTTGAGCACACCTGAAATTTTAGCCATTTCTTATGAACGAATTTATTCTTCCATCAAAAAGAACCTCAACCTCTTACTGAACAACAAAAGTCACAGATGGAAGGAGTATGTTTGCAAGGCTGAGCTCCTGAGAAGTCTTCACAGCTACAGAGAGAACAGACACGTCCCAGTCCAGCTGCCTTTGCTCCACTGTCAACATGTAGATCATGGATCAAGCGAGAATCACAGCTGCAAGTGGAGTGATTAATCAGAAGCAGGAGGACACTATTGCCAGTGAAAGAGTTTAACATCGGTGGATGCTTCACATAAACTAAGCATTTCATAAAACCTCTGTGTTCACTGACAAAAAGTCTGCTGTGTAAAAGAACCCAAGAGGTGTGAATTCTAGGGTAGGTTTTTGTATTTTCATGACTGATGCAAATGAACTACACCTATGGATTATAGAAACATTTCTTACAATTCTGAGACCATAATTCAGACACTTAATAGCCTACTGCTGTATATGGATGGCATTAATATAACATTAGCTAAAAAGCCTGCCATATAGACATGAAGCTAAGGGAAAAGTTCATTTATATTTTAATTTTCGCTTTAAATAGATAACACTGGAATACGATTCGGTCTCTATTAACTAAGACTGATAATCAATGCCTTCATTTGAACTTAAATACTAATGCACACAGCAGAAGTAAATTCAATGACTTTGATTTTCTTTTCCTGGAGCTATTGTGAAATTATTGGATCCATCTTCCTTAACATCATGCATTTGTTCCATTAAGACTTTGAAAAGGCAAATAAATGTTGCATTAAAATTAAAAGCTCATATTCTATGAGGCAGCTAGCTAAACTTGGGGACGTTAATGTTGAGATGGAATGTTTTGGTTGGACGTAGAGGGAAATGAGCTTTAGTTGCTTTTAGCTTCTAGAAGTTGTGTTTTATGTATAGTTAAAATAAATAAACTCCAGTTTGCTGATCAATAAACAAGGCTATTCTGGGGAGTTGGCAGAAGTAATTGTGTGTACACATGAAACTTCAGAAGGGTCTAAACTCTGTACCTTACAGCTGTTGAGCATTATTATTTTTCCACCTTATTCGATTTCAGACAATTATTTATGCTCATCTATTCATCTAAACTAATCAATTTCTGCCCTATATTTTAATGACAAGTTTGCTTGGCTAATGGAGAAAAGAATCGGTTGCTTTAGGTCCTAGCAAATTCCATTCTTTATTAAAATAAAATCATTTGAGGTAGACATTTCTCTGACTCTTCTCAGGATTTTGTGTTTTCTATTTTAATGGGTATCGTGACGCACTTTAACACATCGCGTCTATGGTCCTTCCACAGGTGTCACATTCAGTCGAGAGTTTCAGGATATGATGGTGTTTGACTACATTTACTTATAATGAGCATCCAGAAATAGCTACTCCAGTTCTGTGGACCTTTCCAGCCAATTAGAAGGAAAAGACAGAAACCCTGATAGACTCGGTGAACCTCCACTTCGGCTAAGTCATTCCTACACATCTTTTATGAAATTATCATTATTCTCGTTTTTGTCCTCTTCATGCATTAAGGTTGGGCACATCTATTTACAATGCAGACGATACTAAAAACCATCAACAATTAATTCACAAGTTTATTAAACAAATACACTCTACCATGCCTTTCTGATTGAAAAGGTTTTCTTCTCAAGCAATTCTACATTTATTATTGCAGTTTGAGGAAAATAACCTGGTAAGAGAATGTTTTACAGATAAGCATCATTTAATTTCTGTTTTTAGTTTTACTTGGTTTTGGCGCTTCACTGAAGATTCACAGAGATCTCTTAGCTATTGAATATCATGTACATATTAAGTAAAGCTAATTGTTAATGTGCTATTTTCTAAATGAGGAATAATATCAAGCGATCTTATTAATAGGTAGACATTCTGGAAACAAAGACAAATGAGAGAATGAAACCAAATATAAAGAATTTCACTCCACTCTTTTGGAGAAGGCATTTGTATTCCTGCTTTTAATGTGTGTTTCAATAATCAAATATCTATCACAATTAATAATGGCCTTTTAGAAGGATGAACAGATACACCTTTTTTAAGGTTATTATTCAGCCATGAACTTCTTTGGGAACCAATAATTCTAAGTAGATTAGACTGATCACATCTTAAGGAAGATAAACTGCTGTTTGGCATCCTTTAAGCTCTAGTTCAAGCTTGAGTGGCCTGCCATTTCTTCGTTCGACAATTAATTCGTTCCAAAAAAATAAAGCTATAATCGTCAGGGTGATCTGGAAAAAAAATGTAAGAGAATGTTATCTGAAATCACATTGCCTGAATTGGTGACCTTAGGCATTTGGTCTCTATGATCTGTCTCTTCATGTTAAAAATGAGGTCACAGTTAGTATACCTATTTTATAGTGTTGTGAGTTCTAAATGAGTTAAAGTAGATAAAGCTCTTAGAACTTGATCTCATGCCTAAATATAACCTCGTGTTAATATTATCCAAACTCAGTAATATATTTAGATAGGGTTTCATACTGAAGCTATTCTAGAGTCAGCTTTTATTGCCCTTAGAAGTTAACACAGAAATGATGTGCCAGCCACTTTAGATTTTATATAAAAGTCACATATTCTGTGCTCCACAGTAACGCTCATCACAAAAGATCTTCTAATCCACTTTCTTTCTTAGATCTCTTGGCAAATGTTTTGCAGAATAGACTATAGATTGGGAAGACAATTTTCGTGAAGCCTACAAATTCCTTTCATGTTGATAATACCCTTGTTTCTGGTTAAAAAAAAAAAAATTCCACTGACGTACAAGCCAAACTTAACTGCTTCTCACACACACAACTGTACGATATCATCTTACTTCATATGTACAGATGGTCACTGATTGCACATGAATATCAAAACTGTCAAATAATCTCACTCCATTTTTATGGAAATTTTGTTTTTCTTCTCTCAAAAGATACTTTTATTATCTTTCCCCCTAAACTTCCCATGCTACCTATAGATTTTCAGCTGATGACCTTCCCTTCTGCTTCATTTAGAAGAGAAAGACTATTAGCTTGAAGGATGCTAAGACAATTAGGGGACCGAATTCACCTTTCCACTGCCAAATATATACATCTGCAAACACTTGTACCCAGACACTGCCTTTTCTGCAATTACAAGCAACAGATTTTCTGGACTTATATATATTCCTTCCTTCCTCTGGTATTATATATCCTGTATTCTCTCAACCTTTCAGATGCTTCTTCAGAAATTATACTCTCTCTGCATTACTGATTTCACATTCACATTAATTCTTTGAGGAAGCCATGTATTGTTCAATATATTTCCTGCCTCTCTGGATGATCCCTCTTAAAAAATTCTCATTCTATAAGATGATTGTGTTCTTCTGACACATACATTCATATATTAGACTTTGCGACGTGACTTTCTTTGAAAAATGGTATGACTGTGAGAATGACACATGCCACCCTTAGCAAAAGTTTTAGAGCTATTATATGGTTTTCCTTTTATTGCTTTTCTCTATCACAAAGAGAGTGATGACTTAGAGAGGGCATCCACTTCAGCCAGGGACAGCTGCAATCAGGACTAGACAACAAAAGCCAAATTACCCAATGACACCGATGGAGCAAATATACATATTTAGTTTTAAGCTATGTTCAGAAACAAATTCACTGCTTTCTTAAATGACAGAAACTCAAAAGTCACATTCAACTAATATATTCAGAAGTGATATCTTGAGATCATCTCAAAAATTGCTTTTCAGATTCAGAACTAATCATTTCAATCCTGCTAATTCTTTTCTGATACTACCAAGACTTTCTGCTTCTTGATCTTCTGCCACTGAAATTACATTATGAAGATGCATATACACTAGTAGTATCCTTAAATGTCTTCAGTACTCAATATTGAAAGATAAAAATTCCATATCAGTGCTTGGAATTGTACTCTAAACTTGGATGAAATAAGATAGTTTGTTTTCAAAATCATACTTTCAGATCCATTAATAAATCATAAACCTTTTATTCCTTTCTTTCTCCTTCCTTCCTTCCTTCCTTCCTTCCTTCCTTCCTTCCTTCCTTCCTTCCTTCCTTCCTTCCTTCCCTCCCTCCTTCATGTATTTAACACCTTTTAACTTCTTACTAAGTGATATGTCCTAAGAAACATAATAGGAATAAAAATACATAGAAGACAGAGACCTAGCCATTGCATGGTTTTAGTTAGAAAGAGTTAAATAGAGCTGAAAATAAATTAATACAATAGAGTATTACTATAGACTCACATCCAGGATAGGACATTAAAAACAGATCATCAACTCTACTAGGAGGAAATAAGACATCTTTAAAACATTGCTTTTAGAACTGACTGACTGTGGAGGTGGAAAGTGGTCCAAGAGCCAAGGAAAATTGGTAGATAAGTAAAGAAAGGAAGTATGAAGAAGAATCCTGGGTTGTTTTGGGAATCACAAGCATTTCAAAATGACTAGAATTTCATAGACACGTGTGATAGAAGTGGTGCGTAGAGGAGAGTTTGATTAGAACTTGTGGCATAGTTTCCTTTCCTAAGTGATAAATAGATGAAAAATGCATGCTAATTGTGCTGTTTTCAGGATCTATATCTATGAGAAATAGATTAATTATACCATGAATGCATACACGACATGCCACTGCCTTCAGAAGCAGCGTTCATGGTGCTTCTGAGTTTCTAAAAGGCTGTGTATTTACGGTGTTAATATGGCAAATTTCAGTCTATAGTACGAGAATAAAGGCTTTAATTGCATTCTAAGATTGATTTAAATCATAGTATTGGAAAAACCAATGACACAGGACTCTTCTGGGGTTCCAGGCATGAGAGTATAATATGAGAATAAGGCTACTGCGAAACAGTGTTAGGATGTGGCAGCCTGGCCATTTGAAACCAGGTGAGATAATATCTCCACCCACCCTTGAATAACTTTTTAATTTACTATTAGGCACATTAATTAGGGCCAAGAATAGACTCAGATGATTACTGTGAAGATAAACCCAAATGAATAAAGTTATGCAAAATATTAAGATAGAATACATTTTGCCCAGTAAAGGATTTATTTGGTTTCAACATTGTAAATAGAATATAATTGCAAATTAAGTTTATTATCATTTTCATGTCAGCATTTTTTTTTAACTTCTCACTGAGAACATTGATGAACAAAGAATTACAAATGGGTATTCTCCATTTCAGAAATACATTAAACGTTAATGAGTATAGAAAGCTATTCCATAAAGTAATATGAGCATCTGTGTTTTGAGAAATTTTTTCAACTAATACCATTTTTTTCTGGCTGAGTTGTTTTCTTCTTCTGTGCTGATTTCCTTTTAAAGAAACAATGTGGAAACACTCTGTAACACATGAGTAGCTGTTTTTTAATAAAAAAAATTTGACTTTAGACCAGTGTGTCCAGTCTATTGATCTTTTTTTGTGTTTTCATTCTCTTATATATTTTCTGCAAAGTCAACATTCCTCTCTCAACACACACACACACACATCATTCTTAAATCCACCCAAAATCATTCTTAACACCATCCAGATACTTAATAAATACTGATTGAATGAGGGAGAGCGGGACAGAGGGAGGGAGGAAGGGAGGGAAGGAGAAATTAGGTCCATCTGCTTTCTGCCTTCATTTTCTAGATGAGGAAACTATGTTTATTACCAGAATGGTGCAAGCCTGTCCAAGTTACATTACAGAGCTGACAATCTTTCCCTCCTAAATTCCTTTACAGTCTCTTTGATACAATGATTTTCAAAGGCACTCATTTCAAAATGTTCATATAGCCTTTTAACTTGTCCTTCTTTATTAATATCCTTGTTCTATATCAACTCAGTGGTTAATATCATACCAGTAAATTCTCATAAACAAGTTCTTTTACAGAATCAGTTCACTGTGTTCACCATGGCAATGGCCTTGGTCCTTATACTTATGATCGCGTGGCTGGGATACTACAGCAACCCCCTCCTTAAACTCCCTGAACTATGTTTAGTTCATTTCACATGGCGACATTAGAAAAACACAAAAATATGGCCTTTTTATCTTTTTTTCATTATGACTAGATAGTAAGGGTTTCCTTTTTCTGTGTTATATTTGATTCCGTGTCTTGTGGCTGATCTCCTCAGTTTATGACTTTATTCCTGTCTATAACATAGTCTTAATTGGACTGTTGCCATATGTTACCCTTTATTCCATTTCTTGCTTTAATATGTGCGTTCATTTTTGGTCACGTGGCGCGACCCAACCTCATTCTTGCCTGGTAGCCTGCAATTCACTTCTGTATTAGCACTCGGAGGTGGTGGAACTGTATACTTTCCCCAGATAACAAAATAAATGTTTCTTCCAATAAATTCAGTCTATTGAATCCTTAAACACCCCTGTTCTCCTCATCTGAGTATCTGCCAGGAAATTCAAGCTTCGTATGTGAAACTGAACTCATTGTTTTACTCTTCAAACCTTGTATCTCTTCCCGTGTACTCTCTCAGTATATGACACGCCCCTCATCACAAACTAGTAAGCAGAAACTATTCTTGATCAACTGCTCCCTCCCATGGCTTTTTTTTTCTCCAGTGACTGTCAACTTTCATCCATGTTTTCCAAACTCTTCCATAATAATTGTCCAAATCATGTCATTCATTTGAAATAATCCTTCTTGTGAAATTAAGTCTAAAATTCAAGTTTCTGGCCACACTTTTGGTTTGCTCAGTGATTATTCCTATAAGTGTTCTTGGGTTCTCCTTACTATATCAACTGTGTGCTGTTGAACTTTCATTAAACTCCATAATTACATGGCATTGACTTACACTAGAAAGACCTTAACCTTGGGTAAACCCATCCAGCTGGCTTTTCCACAGCACTGTCAGGACTAATAAAGTCTTTTGGAAATAAAAAATATATATATATATATATATATATATATATATATATATATATATATATATATATATATATTTATCAGTTTCCTAACTCTAATTCAACTGAGCCCTCATTAGCACCTAGAAATTCTTTTCCTCCTAATTTTTTCTCCCATCTTCTCCATAGTGGCTGGTTTCAAATGTTTTCTTCTTCTTTTTTTTTAAAACCTATGTCATTGCTACTCACTCATAACTTTAAGTAGATAAACTCAGTTTCAACTTTAGTAATAAAGTATAAACCATCAAAAAGAATTTCCTTCAACATTTCGCTGACAACCCTACAAAATTATCTGAACCTATGCCTTGGCTGTTTCAGGCAGGATGGGACAAGACGAGCTTTCTCTAGAAGGGTCAATCTTCTCCTTCTCCCCAGTGTCACACCCTCCCTCCCTCCCCAACCTGTGGCCCAGACTGTGGTGATGAAATTCTTACATACTGTAGAACAGGGACGGAGGAGGGGATGAAGATGGTCAGATAGCTCCAATCATAGCGGACACCCTTAAAATGATCGAAGGCAGCGGCACCTTAATTCTTCCAGGCAAAAATACATGATGATGTCTCTCTCAAAGGTAGTTAAGATTTTTTTTGAAAATATGTTGGGAAGCACCATCTCTGTGGTTTCATCATTCTCAATAATGAAAGAAGAAATGGGACACATTCTCAATCATCCATGTCTCACATGGGTCTAGCTGTGTGTTGGCAGTTTTTCAAGAAGGTATGTGGATAATTCTCCACTTTTAATTCCAACAAATAAATTATATATCCTCAAGTAAAACACCTAATGGAGTTAAGTGATGCTTTATAATTTCTATAATATAAGTCTTTCAGACTTATAAAGACTAATTATTCATTAATTTTGCCAAAAGATTATTGGAAACTGAAGATTCATATTTCCACTTACACAGCCTTTCCCGAAAACCAGCACATTCTTCTGATTATCTGTTTATTCCTATCATGAATTTGTTATACTTAATGTAATAGGAATATATGTATGTAAATTCATGAATACTTATGTACTCAATATAACTCATTTTACAACAATTGTTAATACATTTTTTTATTCAACTTCCTAAGAATCATTCATCCAATAATTTCTGTCTTTTTCAATATTAAATTCCAGTGTATCCTAAGCAAATCTGGTAGAAAGTAATAATCATGCATAGAAAAAAAAGAGCTGAATCAAGAGCTCTATGACCTCGGTAATCATGACTTTCCCTATGTCATTTCATTTTATATCACACTTATAAATTATTTGACAGTTCAGGAGACTATGCAGATGTGGGAGCAGTGATATATAGAAACTCTCTACTTTCTGCTTAGTCAAAAAGATTGGTGGCTGCCAGGGGTTAAAGGTGAAACACATGACTATATATAGGGTCAGAGTTCATGAGACACAGATAATAACCAATACTGATTCTCACTGCAAGCAACAAAGACATATTCCAAAGCAAGAAATTATAGAAATATCAAAAAAAACAAAGATTTTTACAAATGTTACTTATATTTGCTAAACTTTCCCAAAGTGTTTCTTTACTTCCACTTGCTTCTGCTTGCTATTATTCACAAAATTTGATTGAAATATCTTTAAAATTATAGATTGCTAGTTTCCTTTCCTCTCCTGTCAAGTAAACATTTTAAAAAGAAAATGGATGCAGACTTAGAGTAAGAAAAATATCCTGTAATTTTATGAAGTATTTTTATAGGGATCACGAGAAGGTGAAGGTTAAGTGAACGGCATTGCCCGATGTGCTGGGAGCCACCTACCCAGACCCCGACACACATCATTTACCATGTGTGTGAACTTGTATGACAGGCTTCTCCGTGCTTCTTCTCATGTAGGAAATCAGGATAACTGCTTACAGTTCATAGTTTTGTGTGAGAATTAAGTAAAAATGCATTAAAAAATTCTTAGTAGAGTCATTACTAAGCAAATATCTTCCATTTTGACTGTTCTATATTACCATAAATAGTATATTAATTCATTTGGTTATTCCTATTTTGCTTTTGAAATAAATTAGATTTAAGTAAGACCTAAATGATAGATAAAACAAGCTCTAATAAAAATCATTCAAGTTATTTCAGTAAACCTCCTTAACAAACCCTATGCTCACAAAGTTTATGATTTTCACTGTACTTGTGCTGTTTCAGTGTATTTATTGCAAGAAATGGTAGTTGAAGTATTCTTAAAAATCACAGAAGTTTATAATAGGCACTTCAGACAGAAAGATGCAGGGGAGATTTGTTCCCAGGTTGTAAGTTCAATGTCTAGGATTTTAAAGTAAACGATTCATCAAAAAAAGTTTGGAGAAAAGAATACGGGAAAAAATTATTCTGAAAAATTATCTGTGATGTAATATCACCTGGACATTCTCCTAGGGAAAATTTATTGTCCCTCTGTTTTGGGAAGAAATGGAAATGATTTTTTTTGCCACCAGCGGTTATCATCATAATGATATTGCCAGAAAGAAAAATGGAATGCAGAAAAGCAATCTTGATAGAAAAAAAAAATTGATACCAGCCACATACAAGCCAACAAGGTACAGAACTGTATGTAAAGTAATAGTTGTGAAGAATTCAAACAGTAAGACATAACTTATAAGAGTAAATTATGTAAATCCTATCGTATTTCCTGTTTCCTTCTAAAAGTATCCAACTCCTGTTTAATGATCTCAATTGATAAACTATGCTTGATTGGAATAAAAAATAAGTTTAATTTGGAAAAGACGGGTGTTTGTATATTATAATGTCAGAAAATGTAGTTGTCAGAATAAAAATTTTGAACAGAAGTATTAGTCAAGCTCAAGTCAACATGGAGTTATGTCCCACATTTTGATTCTGCGTATTTTCCATTGGTTTATTTAGTATTCATGCAGGGACCTTGAAAAATGATTCATTTTCCTGATAGATGTAGAGGACGGAACTGTATCATTGCACAGAAAATGCATTAACGGATATGATAACATAGTCACAAATGTAACAGGATTCATTACTACGGAGATACAGAACTATGATGCCTATAAACTTTTTCTCTGGTTTTTAAAATGTGTATTAGAGAGAAATTTTACCAAGATATTAAATTTACAGGGTTTTACATGGTAGACAATAAATAAACGAAAATAAATTATATTGAAAGGCAAATAATTATTTTTGGTCTGCTCTACATGATATTTTTATTTTTTGCACAATTAAAACATAAAACAAAACGAAATGTGTGTGTGTACTAATGTATACATCTACTTATTGCTACCTATAACCAAATATCTATACAGTATTTTGTGTGGCCCACAACAGGAAATAATGCATTGGGAAAATCTGACCTACATTAAGAATCCGTGCTTCAGCTGCATTAGGCAGGGTTCTCCAGAGAAACAGATCCACGATGTGTACTGTATATCTGAAAGGAGAGTTAGCGTGGAGAACTGGCTCACAAGATTACTGAGGCCGAGAAGTCCCATAATCTGCCATCTGAAAGCTGGAGACCTGGAGAGCTGATGGTACAGTTCAGTTCGAGTATGAAGTTCTGACGACCAGGGGAGCTGATGTTCCAAACCTCAGTCTAAGGGCTGGAGAAGATGAAATGAGAGCTCTCAGCTCAATCCATGAGGCAGGAAATGATGGGTGGATTTCTCCTTCCTCCGTTTTTTTTTTTGTTGTTGTTCCAGTCAGGCCCTCAACAGATTAGGCGAGGCCCACCCATACTGGGGAGAGCAATTTACTTTGCTGAGTCCACTGATTCTAATGCTAATCTCATCCGGAAACACCTTCCTAGACACACCCAGAAATACGGTTTAATTCGGATACTTTAGGGTCAATTCAATAGAAATCTAACATTACTCATTACACCAGCTATATTAACCACTAGAAGATTCAAGATTGCATGTACTCCCTCTCTCTGACTCCACATCGTGGTCTGTACACGTGTTCCTCCATAAAAGATTTCCCGTTTCCTTAAAGGTTTATAATTTATCCACCAATCCTACATAGATCCATAGCTTTTGCTCCAAGTTTGTACTGATTTTACTCTATTTTCATCCCCTGCTTGTTTATCCGTATCACCCAAGAGAATGCAAGTTCATTGATGAAAATGATGAGAATGAGGATGATGACAGTTAACATTTACTAAAAGGTTATTATGCACAGCATTATTTAATAACTTGACACCACAACTCATTTAAAAAGAACAGTAACTTGGTTTTCTTCAGATCTTACATTTCTTTTTATACCTTTAAGGGACCTCAATTTTCACATAATGTTAGGGTCGGTCGGTCAATTCTACTTGACAAAATCTTTACACCTTCCTCTTGTGTGGTAGCCTTACCAGACCCTAAAATAAAACAATATCATTTCAAATAAGCAGCTTAAGAATTACTAGTTCTTGATCAGATCAAAAGATCTTTTGCGACAACATGAATGGACCTCAAGATAATCATGCTACGCGAAATAAGACAGACAGAAGAAGTTGAAAATCACATGGTATCACTTACATGTGGGATATAAACCTAAAAGCAGCAAACAGGACAAACTCATGGACATGTACCAGAGGGTAAGGAGGGGAGGGGATAGATAGACGGGGTAAAAGGGGTCAAATATGTGGTGAGAGAAAGAAAACTATGGGTGGTGAATATAATATTATATATATATATATTTATATATACATATATCTATATATCTATATCTATATCTATATCTATATCTATATCTATATCTATATCTATATCTATATCTATATCTATGCCTTACTGTTGAATTGTGCACTTGAAACTTACTGGATTTCATCAATCAATATCACCATAATAAAGAAATAAATTTTAAAAGAAAGCATCTTTTTATGCAGTCCTAATTGATTCAAATGAGTAACTCTCTGGTCAGTTGAATAACTTCTTTAAAATGCAAAACAAATTAGAAACTGAATTTCTTTAAAATTAGTCTTAATTACTTGCATTAGAATTATTTTTCTATTTGACGTTCAAATTTTCCTTTTACAGTTATTTTCCCAATTTCCCTGCATTATATTTCTTAATGCATTAGCTTGAATCTATTGGAATGAAATTCATTTTTTGTTTCTATATTTTTGCCTTTCACTTAAAAGATAGTTTTTTTTCTGGGCATGTCATTCAGAGAAGACTTAATTCATCTTGGCACTCTGAAGATATTACATTACCATCTTTGGCTTTAATGTTTCCTGATGAAAAAACTATTTTTTTCTAATTGTCCTGACTTTGGGCTCTTTTTCCTCTGGTGGCATTTTGACATTTAAAGCTTTGGCTTCGGTGTCGCAGTGTAAGTGGAAGGGATCTGACTATACATTTCATCTGAATTTGAATAACTGATGTCTCTAGTCTGTGGAAACATGTCTTCTTCGATTCTGGACATTCTCATCCATTTCTTTCTCCTTAAATCCATTTATTTTTAATTATCATATGAGGCTTTCATTTCTGGTTCTAACTTTTGATTCTGGAAGTTTCCTCTAGAGAAGTTTTCCCTGTAATTAGTGTTTCGGGATCAGTTTCCCCACTCTGCAGGCCACATGGGCTGGTCTTTAGCTTTTTAATACTAAGTTGACATTTCACAATTTAGATTTTTTGTAGTGTCTGTTAATTGCTGCTATAATCTTAAAATATCTCTTTATGAGGAATTTGTGGGACTTTTCCTGTAGTTGTGCACAGTAAATCATTTTTGAATGTTTTAGGTGGTTTGAGCCTTGTTGAACTCTATATACAACTCATCTTTTCCCACATTTTCTAATCCTTCTGTACTAAAAAAAAAAAAATTCGGATTTTATTTTTTAATGGGAATATCGATGTTACTGTTAGTGTGTTTCCATGAATTTCACACAAAGCTCCTGGTTGAGGAGTGACAATCCTTTATTAGCCCCTACTACTGGTTAAGGAGTGACAATCCCTTATTAATCTCTGAACACAGATGATGACCTGGTGTAACACAATAAATACTTCATGTAAGTCAAAGTGGAGAAAACTCTTTCCACTAAGAAAAACAAAATATTTCCCTTACATTTCTTTAAAACAATAAAAAAGAGAGATTAATCTGTAACTCTCTTTGTGAAGTTCATTTCAAATTACTCATTCTTATTTATAACCAGGTTTACTTTCATTGGTCTTCTTGTTTCATTCAATGGGCAAATATATAAACACATCTGTATAACAGAATTTGCAATATTTCTTTGGTAGATATTTTCCATGCATCGCTTAAATAATGCTTAGGACTGAGGCTCTGATTGGTTATGAATTAAATATATGTTGCCTAAAGTCGACCATGTACAATCAAGAAATATTCAATTTGGACATGGATTAGTAGTTATCTTATTTAATCTTCAATTAATTGAAACAGTTGCTCCTTTACAATTATTTTCAAGCTACCATTCAAATAACAATTCAAGTGGAAATTATTACTTTATATGACAATATAATAAATATCACACAATAAATGCTCTGACAAAAACTTTGCCTCATTCTTTTTCACTAAATTGAGCACTAAATGGGCATGCTTAGCCAGTTAATGATTTCAGTCATGGTATATAAATTCTTCTCTCTTTTTAAGTATTTAGTAGACAAAATCAGGACATTAGACATTAAGCTCAAGGTAAAAATATTATTACACATTTAGTATATAAGCATGCACTATCTTCATTTTTCTCCTTTCCCAGATACTTTGAAAAACAAAATAGATATTTTGAAAGAAAGAAATTTAATATTAAAATACTCACTACATTTACAGAAAAATTAATCTTTCAGCTATATTAGACCATCTAAATTATGTGACTACATTTATTTTTTTTTCTTTTGGTGATTTATCCTCCCCACCTTGCAAAAAATGCATGTATATGTTTCACCCAAACTTATTCTACAACATACTAGGGAAAAATTATTTATCTGATAATTTATACCAGTAATAAATATATTTAGTGTGTCTTTCAAAGGAATCCCATTCTCGCTGCAGGTATTAACCAAGGAGTACTACTGAAGGCACATCAGAGTTCCTGAACTCTCTATTTTTAATTAGAGAAATTATCTTAGCTCATTACTGCTTACTCGGGAGTGTCCCCTCTCCATTCTGAAATGTTTGGGACGTTCAAGTAGGCACAATATGAGTGGCGGAGGAAAAATGTACGCGGTGTGAAAGAGAAGTCTTATTGAGAAAGTTGGCAACTCACTATTTCCCACGTCGGAGATTAGTAGGACATTTAATACATATAATAGCATTGTTTTCCTTTCATAATGTTTATAGACATTTCCTTTAGTGACCGCAGAACAAAAGATTCACAACCTTGCAAACTTACTTTGATGTTTACGTGTATTAACTGAGACCTGATGTGCTATGTGTGACTTCAACAGCTTCTTTTTTTGAAATTTACATTAAAAAATCATCTGCCGTGACATATTTATTTCCTAAATTATGTTTGTTGATGCCAAATGAAAACACTGTTGAAATAGCAAATATTTCTTTACTCTTAATATTAACTCATGGTATTCCTTAGAGAAAAAAAAATATGTAGAATTAGTCTTTTGTTTTTTAACAGTTCATCGATGGTGGGAGTAGAATACACTATGTTTTTTCTACCCATTCCAAAAAAAGTAAGAAAAAAATAAATATAGTAAGAGGGGAAAGATAAAGCAACAAATAAATGCGTGTTGATATTGAACAATTATAAAGTCATGGACAGACACAGATTGTGATGAATTTGTGGAACAATGTAATGTAAATACTGCTCTCTAATGCAGAAAATCTTAAAAGTAAGAATTCAGTGTAAACACTGGATGAGGAGAAATGGAGTTTCCATTGGGAATGCGGATTTCTGGGGAAATACAGAAACCAGTATAAGATAGGGAATCATGGATACGCATTGAAGGGTCACCCATTGTCACCAAATCCCACCCCCTTCCTTACAACATTGTCGGGATCAGGGCTTAATCAGAAGTCTGCATTTAGAAATGGTCTAGGCGTAGAAATAAAACTTTTACATGGGGTGAAGAAATGAACTGAAATTACCAAATGTTATTGATCTAGCTATTTATTCTTAAATTTGACAAGTAAATTAAAATTTCCACCCAAAAGAGAATAATAAATGCTGAATTTTGTAAATGCATCTATAAAATCTAACCACTCATGTGAAAAAAAAAATTGATGCAAAAAACAGAATAATTATATTAAGTATAATTAGTCTCACCTGAGACATTTGAGAATATGCCTAATCGGAGAAGTGTTGGCTACTATGGAAAAACAATATTTATACTATTCAAAATTAAAAACAAAAGTAATTCAAAAAATGAAAAAAAAATCAGTATTATAATGTGTAGAGGAAATTTTTTTTTGTATGGGGGTTGTTTCAGCAGCTTCTAATGTTTAATGAATAAACCTCATTATTTTTTTTTGCAATAAAAGTTCTATGTACTATGACCTCTAGGCTTGTGAAGTGCCCATTTTGCAGGAAAGTATTTGGAGATAATTATCTGAAGTGCAATGTTCACCCAGTAGGTAAAATCCCTGACTTGTTCTGTGAATGCTCTAGAGCAGTGCTGTCCCAGAGAGCTTTGAAATGACAGATGTGCTTCAACCCGTGTGGTTTAAAACAGTAGCCAGGAGTCACATGTGGCTACTGCAAGGGAGGAAGTAAAAGCCACGTGTTGTTCCAAGAAACATCTGGGCTACCAGAAGCTGAGAGACGCAGGAGAGAATTCTCCCCCAGAATCCTTTGCAGGAAACACGGTCCTCCCAGAGACCAGAATTTGAACTTCTGGCTTCTAGAACTGTGAGAGCATCTATTGCTTTTGTTTTGGCCATTGACCTTCTAGTAATTTGTTACGACAGGCCTAGGAAACTAACAGAGGTGGCTCCGTTAAGGAAGGTGACACTGGCAAAAAGGGTCCAAACCAAAGACGTATTCTCTCATGACAGAGGTCCAGTGGCACCATCTAACGCCTGGCAGCAGCTTTACCCTAGCCAGGCTGTCCCTGTGCTGTCATTTCCCTGCTGTCCTGGGCCCTAGTCTCCAGGGGCACTGTCCTCACTCCGAACCTGTTCCTTCAGCCTCCCCACTAACTGGGTCAGTTACCTGCTATAATCTATCACCTGCTTTAGGTTAATTGAATCTATTTTGGTCATCTATAACCAAGAACTGACAACCTTAATGGCTTTGAACAATTTTCCAAAATAATAGTCATTGAGTAAAACTGTATATATATTTTATAATATGTCTTATATATAGTTATCTTATCTGCAGGGATCACATTCCGAGACCCCCATGGAGGCATGAAGCTGCTGATATGTGTGTGTGTGTGTGTGTGTGTGTGTGTGTGTGTGTGTGTGTATGTAATGTTCTTTCCTACACATACAAACCTAGGGTTAAGTTTAAGTTATAAATTAGGCAGTTTCAAGAGGAGAAGAATCACTGTTACCCTAGATCTTAGCAGCCTCAACATATGACTTTTTCCTTATTAAGTCAAGAAATTTCACCCTTTCACTTAAAGGAAGCACTTCACGGCCTCTCTCTGGCACATCTGAAAGGCAGCATCACTACTCCGGTGCTTTGGGGTCTTCATTAACAAAAACAAGGATTACCTGAGGACAAGCACCGTAGTGACAGTCGATGTGATCACCAGGTGGCTACCATGTGACCTCCGGGCAGGCAGTGCGTTGGTGTGCATGTGCTGCACGAAAGGATGAGTCACATTCCAGGAAGGATGGCGCAGGATGGCGTGAGATTTTATCATGCTGCTCAGAGGACGCTCAGTTTAAAAGTTGTAAATTGGTTACGTCTGGAGTTTTTCATTTAATGTTTCAGAGCGTGGTTGACTCGGGGTAACTGAAACCACGGTAAGCGAAACCGCAGATGATGGGGACAGCTTCACAGATTTGCTTGTTATGTCTCGGGACTTTGAGGCCGTGCCAGTAATGTGTGTCTCAGAAGTACGATGCCCTTCTCAAGATAAAACAGGAGTTTTCCTGTTGTTTAGGAAAAGCAGAGAAGTGTATATCTTCGCCATGAGAATTATAATTGCCATCGGAAAAGCAGGGGAGAGAACATAAAAGTTGCCACAATAGAAATGTAAATGGAGCTGAAATATTTCTTTTGGCAGCGGCTCAATTTTAAAATTACAAACACAGTAATCTGCAGAGATGTCACATATATTAGAAGTTTTATTTAACACTGATTAAAAAAACGTATTGCATTAGAGAGAAAAATCATGCTTCACACTATAAAAATGTAGCATTCCGGTAAGCCGTGAGAAGTGTTATCTCACATTATTGTGGATAATTCATGTATTTTAAACATATTTCTCATACCAGCTCGAATTCAGAAACTGATAGCGAGCTCTAAGTGCACCTTTTCATTATTTTCCTAGCCTAATATTTTAAAATCCATTTTCATTTAAATAATTTGATGAACTGAATTACCCTCAGCTATCCAAGAGGATGCTATGTACATGGAATATGAATGAATACACAGATACATTCTTATTTATTGAGTCCTTTCTGCTTTTTTTTAGTACAAAATTTTCTTTTTTCTTATTTTCTTTATATATAATTTAGCTCTGGTGACATATCATGTCTTTTAATACATTTGTTTCTATCACATCGCCTGTTCATTCTCACAGTTAAGAAACGAGGACTTGATTTTCCCTCTTTCTCTTTTGTATTTCTCGCAGGCTAACTGGCTTACATTCTGTTTACAATCACCTGTATCTGCCTTCACCTGCTCTGTAATCTATATGTAGCTTTGACCTGAAATGAGGAGAATGTTAAATACAGCGTTTGATAACTGTCAGATAAGAATCTCTGTTATCGTTGTTGTTGTTTGTTTGCTTGTTTGTTTCCCCGTGTGTATAATTGTGTCATGGTAAAATGTTTGGTCTTGTCTTGATCTCATTCTAGTGTGGTCACAGAATGATCACATCATTTTTGAAATGATCTATTTTACGTAGGAAGCACCTTGGTCCAGCTGCAAGGGCCACACAAGCATAAGCCAAGATGTCCCAGAGTTACCTTATTTTTCTGTTTCTTTACCTTCTATTAGCTACACTGTCCACCAGCGGGGGTGGGGAGGGGGTGAACTGATCCCCAGTGAAGGCTGCCACGGGATGTCCATCTGTTTTCAGACTCATGGCGTTTAGACAACACCTTCCCTGAACTGTATATGTGGCCATTCCATCTGGGGTGGAGGGCGGGAGTCTCCCAACACTCAGCACCACGCGATATCGATGTGAGAAGATGTGTTTCTTAGGCACATATTCTGGATGTCTGGGAGGGCCCGTGAGGGAAGAGGCACTTTGGAATATACATTGTAGATCTTTAACCACACATTTTATTGACATATTTATCTATTTGCTCATTCACACATTACTTCTTTTTTTGGTCAGGTGCTTGTTTTCAGATTGTGTACTCTGGATAATTTCTGATAGTATTGGTAGTTTCTGCTAGGACAGCCAAGTCATGGGCCCTCTGAATACGAGGTCCCCACTTCAATTAGGAGTCTCCCCGACAGTAAAGGACACATCGGTGTAAAAGAACGTGCTATTCCAGCCCCTCCCCCCACCCATAATGACTCGTAGAGAACCATGTCACCTCCTCTGCTTTTATATTTCTGTCTCCCACTAGACAGAAAGTACCACTTTGCCCAGGGGACAGACAGCCTGCAGGGAGAATGGCAATGGGCATGTCAATGGCATCCTTTCAGTGATATAAGGAAGATGTATCTAAACTCATCCTTCATTTGCTTGATACAGGATGGATAACAGTGATTCTGCTGGTGCATTAAAAACAACAACAACAAAAGAAAGGCCCATAAAGTATTTAATACGAAGGAAGAAAGTAAGACGTAGCAATGTAACTACACATTCAGGCTCTTAGATAATTCACACCCATTTAAGACTGATGATTCTTCTAACTGGACCTTAAGATTTAGGTGAACAATTTAGTGCTAAATTGTTCTAAAGGCATAAATTTGAGATTTCTCCCTAAAAAGCAGAAAAATTATCTACAGGTTATTTAAGAGATCAGTCATCTCTACTGAGAACAGAAAGCGTCTACAAACACTGACTCCTGACACGACAAAAAGTACGAGATGGATGCTGACTTCACGGTCATTTAAAACCTTTCTTGTGGCTCCCACCATCCTTTATCACTCCCTAAGTGGGCAATTTCTTTAGCATGTTTGGGATGTCCCCAAAGACAAAAGGGGAATGGTGTGAGAACAATTTAAAAAATGAATCCACCGAAGAATAAAACTATTTTTTTTTTTTTAAGAGAAGAACTTCATAGTGTGACTACTGAGGGGATAATTTAAGAACTGGTAAGGGCGAGGAATGGGGAGTCGTGATGCCCAGGCCAATTAAGCATTGGAAGACGGCACTCAGGATGAGACAGAACTTGTCCTGTGTGTACACAGTTGGTTAGGGCGAACCCCTTGTTTACTGGAAAGGAAAGCGTCTTCATTAGATGCTGTAAGGGCCCGGCATCCCAAGGCTGCCTAACGCCCTTGGTCATCAGCTTCAGTTTATTAGAGCCTGGTGTGAAGGAGCATAACGCCAGTTTTGACGTCTCCTGGGAAAGAGCCGCTGTATGTGGAAATGTTTACTTCATGCTCTCCAGCCTTGGAAAAGCAGTAAAAGGAAAACAAAGCCAAGTTTCATCAGTTACTTGGATCCTGTACATATTAATTTCACGAAGGGAAAAATAACTGAGCTCTGATGTGGACTCTGAAAGATGCTATGTACTTAGTGTGAGAAAAAATTAACTGGAAATATATGGATACTGATGACGATGATGATGATGATGATGATGATGGTGGTGATGGTGGTGATGGTGGTGATGGTTTCTTTGGCATGTGCTGAGATTTGGGCATCTGCTGAATCATATTCTGTCCTTGGAGCATCCTCGTGAATTTAGTACTGTTATTTTTTTTAATTTTGTGGATCATTAAACAAAACATAACAATGCTGGGTGACTCCCTACATGTGTACAGCTGGCGAATGGCAAAGAGTCTTCATTAAATCTAATTATATCAAATCAAGAGGACAAAACCTCTATCCATGGCTGGCAGTTAAATAAGAAAATAAAATCTTCCAAGTTTTTATAATACTAATGATATCAGTAGTTTATATGTACATAACATTAATACTGAAAACATGTTTTAAACTATATGAAATATAATAGCTATGCTGACTCCTACACTATCATTTTTAGCTGAGTATATGTTATGTAAGCTGTATCTAATTATTGTTTTATAGGCATATCATGCCTAGAAATATTATCATGTGCATAATGAGCAAAGTTGAAAATTTTAAAAAACAGAGACTAAGAAATGTTTCTCTACTTAAGGTAATAAATACCCCTTCAAGTGGAAAATCAATAGTGTTATTTTGAGGTCTGAAACTTTTATTGATAAGGTAAAGAAAAGAACCCCTCTCTCCATAAATTTCTATGTTATATGGACTATATAAGCAGGTCGTTCAGAACTAAATGTGTATGAGAAATTAATACTAAGAATGTCATTTATTTTCAGAATAATCTTTGATCCTAACGTAAGAACTTAAAATTTGCTATGGTAATTTAACAAATGGGTTGAGTTTTCTATTTCACGTACAGTTATTGTTTAAGTAAAAAATGAGTTCCTTGACTGAAAAAAGCAAATCCAGGCTCACTCTCAAATTTATCAACTTTTCAGGACTTATAAAAAAAGCTAAGGTCAGTTTGATATCTTGCTTGTGGCGCTGGGTTCTGTGCTTTCCGAACTGAGGTAGGAAGCAGGTGTAAGGGGCAATATATTGCTCCTTCTGTCTTGATGAAACAGACTATTAGTACACATGAATATTCAGAAAAATAGTATTAACTAATTTAACCAAAGGATAGCAGCAATCTGGGTTAGATGCAAAAGACAGTGAGGTGCAGCAGGTGTAACAGAAGTGAGAGGCTGAATTCTACAAGATGACGCGTGTCTACTCTTCCTGCTCAAGTGTGGCCCAAAACCAGCCAAGCCAAAGGGAGCCTGGTGAACACCCAGCTGATGGGGCAATGAAAGAAATTGACAGGGAGCCAGGAAGGGTCTGGCGAAACAGAAGTGGTGCCCTCAGAAGGAAGGGGTACGATCAAGCTCAGGGGAGCCCATAGAGTTATGGGGGTCGTTAAGCTCTGCCCTTAACTTTAAGGATAAGACCAAAATGTTTTTGTCTTTCACAAGGGAAGTACAGCAGCCCTTTTGGGAATTAAAAAATGATAATGTCTTCCTAGAAACTGTGATCTTCCATGAAATCGCATTGAGTACGAACATGGTGAAGATGGTGTTTTCTTACTAGAAAACAGTTGCCACTAACAAAAGAAATATGAAAATGCTTGGGGTCACCATGACCAAAGGAACTGTTACCGAAAACGCCTGGGGAGTGCTTGGATGAAAGCCCATCCCATTAGAAGTAATGGTCCCTTTTAGGCTAGTTTTGACATTTTAATTTTAGAAAACTATGTACCATATTTAATAATCATATTGAATCCTGTTAACAGGGTAACTCAATCTGATTCTAGGTTCCTTTTTTGGGTTAACTATGCAATCATAACAGAAGGGGAATTGGGGAAGCCTGATGAGTTTTAATTGATGCAAAATGAATAACTTTGGGTGGTGAATACACAATGCAATACACATAAGATGTATTCTTGAATTGTACACTTGAAACCTATGTAACTGTATTAACCAATGCCACCCAAAACATTTAATAAAATGACTATATTCAGTAAATGTTTTACACCAATATTAGCAAGCAAAGCTCACTTGAAACTAAGCTCTGCTTAAAACTGTGATCTGACAAGATGCTTTCTATGCAGTGGATTTTGGATGAGCTGATTTACTGTCTTTAGTTTGCAGCTACGTTATCTACAAAAGAGATATTTTCAATTGGATATTTTAAATGAAGCCAGAAAATGACTGTGTATACTCTTCATTACTGAGTCTGCATATTTTTGTTCTCCTAAAACATCCTTCAAAGAGTTTCTAAGTTGGTGGTATCCTGATCATTTGCTATTTTTTTTTTCTTTTTTAGGGGATAATGAGGAAAATTGTTCTACCATTTATTCATCTCTCCCTCTAATGGAATCTTATTTGTAGAATATTAGTAAAAAGAGTTCTGTATTATTAAATACGCAGGATTGTTTTCATAGCTGATTGATTCCAGGAAAAGTAGCTCCTATCTCTTTTCTCTTCGGCACAGAACATTATTAGACTTAGGGGTAAGTCCCAAGTTGACAAGTTAGCACAGTCTACTACTTTGTAAATTCACCTACTACCCACCAGATTTCATCATCTGAACAACAGCAATAACTACATTATGCCCCTCAACCTGACAAAGCAATGCTCACATAATCAGAGACCTCCCCCAAAAAGCAGACAGAACCACCTGTTAACTGTATAATTCAGTGAGCGTTATTCATATTTAATAGCTCAATCACAACTCCTCTTTTACATCCTGAAATTAAATATAAAATTATACAATTTGGTATTTAATCGTATTTCTACAATTGTAATTATATAATTTCTACAATTATAATTATATAATTTACATATAATTGGGTAATATGTAACCACTTATTTTGTGAACACATTTTGCATTAGATAGGATGGTACAGAAAAGGGAAAGTATGATTAATATATATTATTATATACATCTAAACCTAGAAATATGTAAAGCATCCGGGTTCTCATTTTTGTGGCTGGTCACATGGAGATATTTGATATGTACAACTTGCTTCTTCATAAACCATGCCATGCTCTTTGGCTCTCCCCCAGCACTTGGACTTGTGTTGGTTATTGGTGTGGACACATACCCCAATATTTTAGTCATGAAGGATCTGAGCAATTAGTGAGTCTTTTCTAAACTGAGTTGCTATAGACATATATTAACTTTGACTATTGGACATAAGAATACCCAGAGACATTCAGATCATTCAGATTTCAGTTGTACTCCTCCCTGCCCTCACTCTGTAATGTGTTCTGCTTGCCCTAGACAAACTGGGTTCATCAACCCAGCCAGTAAAACTGTCTTTGATTACTGGTTCGCTGACACAAAGAGCCCATGGTAGCATGCTAGATTTCCAACTCAGTGGAAATTCATTAAAGATAGATAGATGGTAGATAGAAAGAAAGATAGGTAGGTAAGTAGGTAGGTAAGTAGGTAGATAGATAGATGATTGATAGATGATAGATAGATAGATAGACAGGTAGATAGATAGATAGATAGAAGACAGACAGACAGACAGAAATATAAATTGGATATATAGATAGATATAGGTATATATCAAGTGTTTTTTTGGGGCAGAAGATAGCTAAGCCAGCAAAGCTGGACTAGAAACTACATTTTATAAGTTGCCCACCTACTTTCCAGACACATGTATGCTAGCCATATGCTGCTTGCCTGTTCTGAGCATATTTGCCACATACAGAAAAGCATCTCACCGCACAAGGCGTCATTATTCAGATAGTGCCGTTACTGCTTTTCATTGCATAAACCTCCTCACATCTTATCAGGGCAGATACTTCAGGGCAATGGACTTCATTCCTCGCTTTTTTTTTTTTTTTTTTGCTGTGAAAATAATTCCCAGTTAAACGCAATGTTGCAGGGAATCACATAAAAGAGACTAATTATATTTGACGTGTTCGCAGGTGGCACTGGCAGAAGGAAGTGAATATACAGAGTGGGGGCCTGTTCTTGTGATGAAGAAACCGCCAAGGGTCCGTGAACTCAGCGCATCTCCAGGTGCTGGGCTGTCCCAGCAGGATGAGTGCCATTCAGAAAGCTCGGCGTTTGTCATCACTGGTCAAGCTGGATGCTCGGCACAGGTCACAGGCAGCTCAGCCTCAGGGAGGTGCCGTCCGCCCTCCAGACCCCACGCGGAACTGCCCTCCTGCAGCCATCACCTTTTCTCCGTCAGTCACTGGACTTCACTGAGGAGCCAGCGAAAGCTGACCGACACCGTCCAAGGTCAAAGTCTCCCTTCCATGTCTAAGCTCCTACATTCATTCAGCCATTCAGCATCGGCCACAAACTAACGACCTTTCCACAGCCAATCAGTGACCAACAAATCCATAAAACATTCCATCTTCAAAACCCCTCCCATCCCCAAAACCCATGTTTCTCAGATCCCTGCTTTGCTGTGTCTACATTCACAGCACACCCTTGCTTAAGTAAGAAATACATTCAGCTTTGGTTTATAAGTCTCTTCCTACAACATGTGTTAATGTCTCTTTTCCAATATTTTTACACTAAGCACCAGGAAAATACAAAGATCTCTTTCTAGATCGGCCACCAGCCTTCCATGCTGCCACGCACTTTGCGAACGCCCTGTGAGCAGCTTTTAATGGATAGGAATATCTCTACAGATGGGACAGCTATGGAAGCACAGAGTAATAGCCAGAGCAGCTATTAAAACTCTGTTTTCTCGTTACTTTGTCAGAAGCCTTATGTGTGTGACAGACCTAATAATCTGTCCACCTGTGCTCAGATTGAACAATTTGGCTACAGGGAGGAAAACAACCATTAATCTCTTTTTCCCTAAGAGGAGCTCTTGTCTTTTTGAAATTTAATTTCCTTACATTTCTTTGAATCGTCAGACACGAAATGATGTACCCATTGTGTCTAGTTATTCCTGCAGGAGCAGTGGTCTGCATCCTAAGTGTAAGATGTATCGCTGTCTTTTAACTGGCGAGGTTAGACCATTTTTCAAAATGATTGCTCGTTTGAACCTCTTTTTCCCTGCTAAATTTATTATTTCGGTTTGACCTATTTGAATGTCTTTATAACTCTTTATATTTTATTTTAAATCTTCTCCTTAAGAAGTAAATAACTTTAGCCCATCCTCAGGTCTTTTATACCCCCACTATGAGTCCGGCATTGTCCAGACTTTATCTCGTGAGTGGCCACGCAGAGTCCAGGGCCCGGAGTCCGCTGGCATCGGCACGGGAAGGTGCTGAAACTCAGGCTGGCTGAGGCCACTGGGAGGCGTGAGGAGGGACTTAGGGCGCCTGCTCATTGTGACTTGAGGTCAAGGATGCACCCTATCTGTGCCGGAGGATTGTGGCCCCGTGGAATCCAGAGGGGGAACCTCCAATTTCCCCACAGTGAGTACTCTGTCAGGTGAGCTAGTCCACCTCCCCAGCCACAATCCTCACTAGAATCTTCCCTAACGGAAACTGCATCGCTCCCTCCCCCTCTGTTGTCTATAGAAAGTCAATGTTTACAATGTGACACCCTACACTGCTAGAGAGCGCGGGCTTTACTGACACCTTTCGAATTAGAGTTTAATGGTGGCAACTCGCCTTTCAACTGTGGTGTCAGAAATAACCCGACTATTCTAAATGTGCCATAAGGATCTATCACATTTCATCCTAAATGACAAAAGTCTTGACTTAAGATGCTGTGTTGTAGTGTTCTGCCAATGTCCTCCCTGACAGCACCTTTAGAGCAGAAGTGACAAATGCTGTCGTGGGTGTGTGAACAGGGGACGAAGTACACTCCTAGCTTGTTCAAACACGAGAAGTGTTGCACTACATTACAACGAAGGAAGAAAACACCTGAGATTGACATTCTGTGGTCACGATGTTTGCATTCTTGAAATCCTTAATGATGATAGTACTATTAGATTCTCCTTGAAATCAGCTACGTACAGTAGATATTGAGAAAGTAAAACACTAGGCCCCTCAGAGATGAACAAAAAAGTTTCATGTCTATTTTAGTCAACACTCGAAAGCTAAATCTCACCGAACAGGTGAATAGGGTCTCAAGACATCTGACTTAATTTTGCTTCAAAAAAATAACTTCAAATTAGTTTGTTAACTACTCTCTAAGAACTAATTGTTTTATCCCTAAATTGGGTTTGATGATTTCTGAAGCCTGAAAAATGTAAAGTTATCACCCTACAAAACTTTTTATATAAATATCAGTAGAAAGGGGAAGTCAAATAAGAGAGTCAAGAGATACAGTTTCACTACCATGAGTATACAAGTTTAATCTTGGATTTCCTTGAAGGCTACACTGAAAACTTATCGAGGTTTAGGTATAAATTCATAGGCTCTTTTAATGATGCTAAACCAATTAGTAGGTCAGAAATTAAGTTAAGCTAAATTGCTGGCAGTGAAGTTGAGAAGAGAACATAGAAATACTTAACGTTCAAGTAATTCAATGACCTCAAGGTCAATGGCCTATCGGTTCTCGGCCGTGCTGGGAGTCGTGGTTCTCACCTTCTAGGCTGCCA
>PVKZ01002393.1:0-134894 GCA_004027375.1 Macroglossus sobrinus
TTTCTGATTTTAGAGTATTCTTTTCTATACTTATAATAGTATAGAAAAGAATTTCTCTGAAGATATTATGTTTACTTTTAAATTTTCTCTTATTCCCTGAGTTATCCTTGTTTTCTCTAAGGTCATTATTCCTATTGTATTTTTCAAATTTCTCTGAAGATATTATATGTTTATTTTTAAATTTTCTCTTATTCTCTGAGTTATCCTTGTTTTCTCTAAGGTCATTATTTCTATTATATTTTTCTCTCAACTTTTAATTAAAAAATATTCAAACATATATAAATTAAAAGAGTAGTGCATTGACTACTCAGATACCCTTTTACTAATCATTAATCCTTAACATTTTGCATGTTAACTTTTTGTCTTTCTAGTTTATTGTTTTTCCTGAGTCAATTGAAAGTAATTGCAGACATGACATTTCACTACTTATATATACTTCAGCATATATTTTCTTTAAGAATAAGAGCATTCTCCTGTATACTACAAGATCATTATCACATTCCAAACACTTACTATTAATTCAATAATATTTTCTAATATTTAGTTTATATTTAAATTCTCCCATTTGTGCCCAAACTTACTTTAATAGCATTTTGGGGGGATTCAGAATAGTAGAGGGATTCAAGAGGCACATATTACAGTTAGTTATTATGTTTCCTTATTCTCTTTTACCCTAGAACATTCCCTTTTTCAGTAGTTTCTCATTGTGCTGACTTTTTGAAGAGCTTGGGATAGCTATTTAATTGAATGTTCTACACTTTGGATTTATCTGATTATATTATAAACAGGTTAAACATTTTTGGCAAGTACACCTCCTAGGTAATTTTGTGCACTTAAGATTGCATCTCATTAGGAGGAGATACTTCTTTGCTTATGGTTAGATTCAGCTTATACATCCTGGGCAGTAATATTATAAAAGGGACATTGTCTGCCTTTCAGGGCATCACATTCAGAGGTAGACAATGCTCACCTGCCCATCATAGATGATATTGATTTGGATTACCCAGTCAAGGTGTTGTCTTCTTTATTACCTCATTATCCCCTTGCAATTAGTAAGCCGTCTTTGGGGACAAATTTTAAGACCATGTAAATATCCTGGTCCTTATAAAATTTTCTTCCATTTAGATTTAGAACCCATTTTCCTGAACCATCATTACTATGATGGTTGTAAAATAGTGATTTTCAAAATTAACCACTCCCTCTACATTTATCAGAACTTTCTGGCTCTATGAGATGTCACAGGTTCATCTTATACTTTTCATGTCTTAGTCAGCTTTTTCTCTGAGGAGTTCTGGTTCCTTTTAGTGGTTGCTTTTACTGTTGTAGAATACTTTCATTGGGTGAACTGTAGTTATAGGTTAACAGTTTTTCTCCCTTCAGTATTTTAAAGATGTTCTATTGCATTCTGGTTTGCATTGTTTCAGATAAGAAGTTAATGTTTTACCATTGTTTAATTTTTTTTTTCATTCAGAGTTTCATTTCTTCTCTGCATTTAATATTTTTCTATTTACCTCTGGTTTTTAGCATTTGAGCTTTTTAAATCTATGGTGATATTTTTTCATTATATCTAAAGTATTTGAAATGTTTCAGCCATTATTTCTTCAAATATATTTTTTCATGCTATAACATCTCACCTCTCCTTTTGGGAATTTAATTATATAAAAATTAGACTGCTTAATATTGTCCTACAGGTCACCAAGGCTCTGTTCATTTTTTTACTATCTTTTTTATTTTATCTTCATAATTCACTTTGGATAGTTCTATTGACCTGCTTTCAAGTTCACCAATTTTTTTTTCTGATATTGTATTTTTCAATTCTAAAATTTTCATTTGTTCATTTTTATTAGTTTCCATTTATCTACTGAATTTCCCCATTTATTAACTCACTCTGTTCAGTTTTTTCCTTTTCAATCCTTAAACATTTTTATAATAGATGTTTTAAAGTCTGTGTCTGTTAATTCTAACATCTCTATCATGTCTGGGTTTGTTTCCTTTAACTGTATTCCACCATCGCTCGCCCTCCCTCCCGCCCCGATTTTGAATCGCATTTTACTACTACCTCACTGGTCAGTTTTTTGATTGTAGGCTGTACATAATACATGCTATGTTGTTGGAATTAGGTAGTTTCCTTTAAAGGTTGTTGAGGTTATTTTAATGGGCAATCTATTTACTGGTGAATTGCTTTGATTTGTTTTCTTCAAGGATTGTTTTAAGCTTTGTTAGGACTGGTCTAGAATATTTCTTACTTTAGGGCTAGAATAGTTCTATTTCTAAGATGTGGCCTTTCTGAGGCTTCAAATAAATTTCAAATAGTTCAGCCACAATGATTGATTCGAATTTATATGTCTCTAGGTACTATGAGACCTCTGGAATCTGTGCAGCTCCCAACTCCTCAATAGCTGTCCTCTGCTAGGCTTTGCTTATCTGTCCACGCTCAGTTGATTATTCAGTCAAAGACTCAAGGGGACCCCCTATACAGGTTTGAAGCCCTTTTTCTGTGTAACTCTCATTATCAGTACCTTGCCTCACAAATTTTAGCGGCCTCAGCAGTCCTAGTTGGAGAACTATACTCTGAATATTTTGAATAATTTAAATCCTTTGAAACTTGCTAAAGCACCTGTTATGGCATAGTATGCTGTCAGTTTTAATATATTTCATGTGTACTTGAAAATAATATGTATTCTGTCATCAATTAAGTCAAGTTTTTAATTTTATTGTTCAGATTTCTACATCCCTATTAGTTTGTGTGTGTGGGGGCGGTGAGAACTTATAAGATATTTAGAGAGATGTGTTATTATAGCTTCTTCCATTTTTTTTTCACAGACCACCTGTTAAAACCCAGCATGCTTTGCTCATAAACTCACAGAGATATTGAGAAAAGGAGGTAGAACATACTGAGAAAACACCAAGGCAAAGCCATGGCTAAGATCTCAGCAGAGACTCACTGTCCTCCTACTGTTACTGTCTTGGTTGAGCTGAGCCCTGTCCTCACAGTGTTTTGTTTTGGATGCTAGACCATGGAAGACAGTCCTCCTGGAACCCTCATGAATACGTCTTAGAACTGTCTGCTTGGGGGATGAAAGAGGAAGAATGTATCTTTTGTTTTATATTTTCCAACTGATCTAAGCCTTAGACTATAAGAATAGCACCGTAAGCCTTAATTCTCCCTATATTTTGGGACAGAACTAGATGTATGTAGTCCTGGGCCCAAGGCAAGGCACTGTCAGGTTGCACAGACAAAGGACTGGTTGAAGTCTGTGCAAAACTGGTTGCCACAGCAGTGGCTGGAGTAAAAGATATGGCCAAGAGGATTTGAAGTGGAGCACAAGAGAGCTCCTTGTGTCACTCATATTTGTTTTTGCCTTCCATCAAGTCCAATCTACCATGGAGTCCCCACCAAGAAGGTGGTCAGCTACAATTTCTGCAAGAATGTAATACAAAAGTGTTAGTAGAACAAGTTATGGTCCTCACTGCTGCAGCTGTCCCAAAGCTGAAATTGGCATTTATCGTCTCTTTCTCCCATCATCATCTTCCAGAACTTTGATTGGTGTGGGTTGGTTGCCCTGGGGGAGATCTTGTTCTGAGCCCTAGCTACCTTGCTCTTGTCAAACAGTGGTTACAGTAATTGCTTGCTCATCATTATCCCTGGGCATGGGACCTCTGAGTTTTGGTCATAGTCCTTTGTGCCATCATCATATGCAACCCTAGCTCTTCATGGCAATCAGAATCAATTATCATCCTCTGCCAGTAATCTTTGCTTATTGGTCCATTGGCATAGGATTTCCAAAAGTCCAGGTGTTAGGTGTAGCTTGAAGTTCAGTCAACCCCTTATGTCAGATGTTTCCTCCTTCTTTCCCCACTACAGAAGCCAGGTCTTCTAATACATCCAAGCACAAGACTGTAGATACAGGAAACTCAAAGTCTGAAAGTGGGACTCCAGGAGCAGTGGTGAAAGGGGTCAATTCTAGTTCCAACTCTTGGTTCCTGGACCTGTGTCAAACATCTACTGAGGAAACAACACTATTTATCACTCATTGGTCAGTGCCTAACCCTCATCTTAGAGGATGTACCTTAAGTCCACAGAGTGTTGTCCCTAGGCTGGTGTCTTAAATGAGAGTTTAAGACGCTATTCTAATGTTCTCTTAGCTTGTTTGTTTTCGGGTGCTGAAGAACATAGTAAGATCAGTAGATTCTGTGATCACATGTCCTTCACGCTTCCTTTGCCATGAGATGGGTTTCTTGTCCTGAAGTAATGATGTGTGATACATCATGATAGTAGGTAAGGAATTATGTTAGCTTGAAGACTGTGGTACTGGTGGAAGAACTATGAGCAGGGAAGGAAATCAAAGAAGGTATATTTCCTTTTGGATGGCAAAGGACAGTAAGGTAGAAACTAGTATGACTTTTCTGTGGCCCCTGTCTCAAGTTCTCTGTGTCATTCATTTGCTTGGAGGATCTTCTCTTCAGGACCTTGGAGAAGATGGCCTGCTGAAGACTTATGGCTAGGCCCTCAGGCTCACTCAATTGGGCAGGGCTACTGCATATGGCTGCATAGGTTATATACTGCACACCACCAGGGAGTGCCATGTGGTGTGGTGCCACCTGGAGTTGTGCAGTGCGGAGATCCTATACAAGAGCATCACACTTCAGCACTGGTCACTGCCAAACATATGCTGGGAAACAGTGTCACAATTTGATGCTAAGTGAATCCCTACTATTAGCTTAATCTGAATGTAGATCTTAAAATCTGCTCTTCCCTTGAATTTTCCAGAGGTCCAGCTACCTCTACTCACTGCTAAAAGCCTCTAGGTCTTCTTGCATTCCTCCACCCATTTTCTTCCTCCCTACAGTGAGAGAAGTGGCGATTAATGCCGAGGCCTCAGTTTACCTAACAGTCAAATTTATGAGCCAATGATACTGGGCTGGTGGGTGTTTAAGGTAAAAGCTGTCATTGTGGTTATAGTGACAACAAAGAGCTCCAGGAGTGTTAGTAGCACCTTTCCACGAAGGCACTCATAGTAGTTTTACTTTATTCTCCACAACATCTCTGTGAAGTTAGAAGATAAGGGGACACATTCCCCATTTTACCTCAGGAGAAACCAAGGCCAGAGGGGAAAAGTGACACTTTCCCAATATATGAACTGATGGTTTGTGTACACTCTAAAATTCACACATTGAAATCCTAACCCCTAATGTGATGGTATTAGATTATGAAGGTGGAGCTCTCTTGCCTTCTTTATGCCTCATGAGGACACAAAGAGAAGACAGCAGTCTGAAAATCAGGAATAGGGCCTTCACCTAGAACCCAGCCGTACTGGCACCCTGGTCTCAGGCTTCCAGACACCATAACTGTGAGAAATAAATGCTGAGGCTTTTTTTGTTTTGTTTTGTTTTGTTATAGTCAGATTTTTATTTAAAATTTTCATTAGCCAACTTAATGTTTTCTACCAACTCGGAGAGCAGAAACCTTCACAAGCTTTAAGATCTTTTGTTTAGGTACTGCCTTTGTGAGAATCTTGGCAGCAGCCATTGCTGTCTTCTTAGATGCTTGCTTAGCCTTTTTAGCTTCCTTGGCAGCTTCGATAGCTTGTTCTCATTGAGCCTTCCCAACTTCAGGTTTCTGATTCCTCTTGGCCATTATATCAACAAGAGATGCTCTGGCGACGGCCTTCTGGAATTTGACTGCATGGCAGGTTCTTTTCTTTTAATTTCTTCTGACAGTCCCTTTTTGTACTTTCTTCTATAAAGGACAGTCCAGTTTATCTGTAGATGATTCCTCTTGGAAAAGAATGCTGATTCACTTTTTGCATTAAGAAATTGGAAAACCTTCCTGTTGGTGCTGGTGTGGCACCTTCCATATTTGGGTTAGATCTTGTACCCACTGAAAGTATACAGCTTGACCTTTGTGGCTGCAGCTGCCGAGAAAAGAACAAATGCTGTTTAAGTCACCTAGTCTATAATGTTTTGTTATAGCAACCCGAATGGACTGAGATGCCAGGATCATGCAGTGATTTGGCAGCAGAGCCTCTGCCTCAGTGCATCACTTACTCAGACAGTTACTACTTCTATCTGCAGGCCCCACACACCTAGATCCCACAAGAGGAATTATCAGTTAGGGTCCAATCAGGAGACAGAAAACACATAGTGACTTGAACAGGGAAAGTTTAATATAAAGAATTATTAACTATAACAGGGGATTGGGGTAAAGGAAGGTTGATTAGTGACTGGTGGAAAAAGACTTGAATATACATAGGAGCAGCGGACATAGGGAGCAGCCCCAACCCCTAGAGCTGAGGTAGAACACCCCAAGATGGAACAAATCTGTGAAAGAGTCTTCCTCCACAGAGCTGTGATCCAGACCTCACTGAAGAAGGTGTGGCTAGGGATCCCTGGATGGTGAGGTCTACTGAGGTGCTGTACCAGCAGGAATCATTGAGAAACAGTTCCCTGGGGTACAAGAATTGGGCAGAGGAACTACTCATGGAGAGTTATCGGTTACTGCTGGCTGCTGTGTGCTGCAAAAACTGTAGGCAGTTGGTCCAGATGCTGCAGAAGTCTCATGCTGCAGAAGTCTCAGGCTGTCCAGGGAAGCACCCGGAATCTGAAAGTTGAGCCCCTTCCTTCTCTAGCCTCCCTCCAGTACCCACTACTGAGAGGCTTAACATTCAGCCCCCTGGCAAAGGAAAAATATTTTAGGGTCCAGCTCAGTTATCATAGAGCAATAGACTTGGAACTGAGAGGCAGTAACTTGATAAGTGGCACATGGAACACAGAACTTGGAGTTCCTCAATTAAAAGTATTTTAATTCCATTTGGTCGCTCTCAGCACCAAACCAAGTTTCCAGAATGGAAAATCTCCAGGCACAGGAAGGAAGAAAAGGGACCAAGGAATTCAGGAAGACAGATCAGCAAGGTGAAAATATACCCACCTCCTCCCCCTTTCCCAGGGAGTACTCTTGGGGAAGGGAGGAATCCATAATACTTTTTGTACTTTTTAATTGAAGGACAATCTACAAGAAGTTAAGTAAACTAATCTTAAGGGTAGTGCTTGACAAAATTTTGCATATGTATAAACCCATATGCTCATCCCCAGATAAAGGGAGAACATTACCAGCACCCTTGAAGGGTCTCTAATTCCTTTCCCAGTCAACACAGAAATTTCCACTATTCTGACTCTAGTCATCATAGATTGGTTTCTCTGTGTTTGAATTTTATATATATGGAGTTATATAGTATCTACTCATTGGTGACTTAAAAAATATTGTCTCTGTGAGATTCATCTATGTTGTAGTGAGTGGTAAAACTAGAACAAAGTTTAAGCAAAGCAAAACAAACAAACAATCCCCCCCCACGCCCCCCCCAAAAAAAAAACCCAGAAAGAAATATCAGCCATGATGCGTACTGGACTGTTTCCTGTGAAGACACATCAGGTTATGAGCATATCTACATGCCTCATCTTCATAATGTAGATTTATGGATATAGCCTCAGATCATCAGGCCACCACTACTTTACTGGCTGTGTGTGATGCTCCATTGTGTGGGCCCAACAAGCTCAGATAAAGAGTAGATAAGCCTCTGAACTGAGAAGTACCGCCCAGTGGGTGGACCAGGGCAGGATTTGAGTCATTTGAGTAACTGCTGAGTTTCAGAGTCTTCAGAGCATGGAAAGGAGGACCTGAGGGAGCAGATCCAGCCTCTCAATGGACAGGGCTGAGCTAGAGCACAAGGAATTGGGGTCAGAGAAGGACTAGACTTAGCACATACTTGAGAGTCTGTGATTCCAGTATCCTAGGTAAGGCCCTAAGGATAAGTAGTTGTGACTCAGAGATGAACAGGTGACAGGCCCTCACTTCAGTGCCACGCCTTGCCAGATCTCCGTGTGGGGGTGGGTGAGTGAGGTTGGGCTGGGATTAATCAGCTGGTCCTTTTTCCTCTGTTCAGGAATTCAGCACCTAGGGCTGCAAAGAGGCTCAGCAGGTGATTCATGAAATTTTGGTTTTAAGCAAGGAATTTATTCATTCATCTATTGGTGAACACCTAGGTGGTTTCCATATCTTCCATATCTTAGCTATTATTAGTAATGCTGCAATGAACATAAGAGATGCACATACTTTTTCAAATTAGTGTTTTCATTTTCTTTGAATAAATACCAAGGAGTGGAATCACTGGGTCACATGGTACATCCATTTTCAGTTTTGTGAAGAGTCTCCATACTATTTTCCATAAAGGCTGCACCAGTATGCAGTCCTACCAATGATGCACAAGGGTTTCCTTTTCCCCACATCCTCTCCAACACATGTTGTTTGTCAATAGCCATAATTTTTGATAATAGCCATTCTGACTGGGGTAAGGTGGTATCTCATTGTGGCTTTGATTTGCATTTCCTTGATGATTAGTGATGTTGAACATCTTTTCATATGTCTGTTGACCATCTGTTTATCTTTTTTGGAGAAATGCCTTTGCATGCCCTCAGCCCATTTTTCAATGAGATTGTTTATCTTTTTTGTTATTGAGCTGTATGAGTTTCTTACATATTTTAGATATCAACTTCTTATCAGCTATATCACTTGTAAACATATTCTCCCATTCAGTGGGTCACCTTTTTGTTTTGTTGATGGTTTCCTTCACTGTTCAGAAGCTTTTAGTTTGCTGTGGTCTCATATGTTTGTTTTTGTTTTTGTTTCTCTTGCTTGAAGGGATGTGTCCAAAAAGATATTACTTAGACTAATGTCAAATAGTTTACTTTCTATGTTTTCTTCTAGAACTTTTATGGTTCCAGGACATTTAAGTCTTTAACCCATTTTGAATTTATTTTTGTATATGATATAAGAGAGTGGCCCAATTTAATTTTTTTCTTGCATATGTCTATCCAGTTTTCCCAACACCATTTGTTGAAGAGACTGTCATTACTCCACTGTATATTTTTACCTCCTTTGTCATAGATTAATCACATAAATGAGGGTTTATTATATATATGTGTGTTGTGTATATTATATATAATTGAGGATTTTATATATATATATATATATATATATATATATATATATATATATATACACACACAATGGACTATTATGCAGCAATAAAAAAAGAATGGAAATTTGCCATTTACAATAATATGGATGGATTTATAAGGTATTATGCTAAGTAAAGTAAGTCAGGGAGAGAAAGACAAATACTGTATAGTTTCACTTACATGTGGAATCTAAAAAGCAAAGCAAAACAAACAAAAACAGACTCATAGAAACAGAGACCAAAGGCTGGTTACCAGAAGGGATGGGGTGGGGGGATGGGAAAAATGGGGAAGGGAAATACAGTCAGTAATATTATGATGAGTTTGCAGTGACAGATATTACTAGAATTAGTGGGGTGATCACATTGAAAGGTATAAAAATGTAGAATCACTATATTGTACATCTGAGACTAATATAACCAATATAAGATTGTATACCAACTATATTTACATATTTAAAAAATAAAAAGGAAAGACTTTATTGAAAGGAGACTGGCAGATTTCACAAAGCCTTAAGGATAGGAAGGGTAGGAGACCTCAGGAGGATTTTAGGACTAGAAAGGCAAGGACCAAGTTTTTCTCTTGTTTGGTGCATACTCACATTCCCTCTCTCTGGCTCTGCAAGGTCTCTCTTATTTGCTTCTCTGTGCCTGTGTCTTCACTTTCTTCCTGCTGTCAGTGTTCTCTACTTTTCCACATGCCAAATAAAATTTGGCTGTTTCAGCCTCATTCTCTGAGACCTCCAGGTGAAGGGCCAGTGCAGTATGTCTCAGTCTCAAGAGAGGGGAACCGGTTGATAAACGTCTGTCCCCATGCTTTGGGTCCTCTGGGGTCCAAACAACAAGGATGCCGGCAACTTGGTGCAGTCATGGCCTCCAAGGTTGTAGGGGAGGAATCTCTAAGAGGAGAGCATGGTCAGGAGAAGTGATGAGTGACTTCAGTGCCTAGCTAAAGAAGAGCAGAAAGGTCTGGCACTGAGAAAATTATCCTCTGGAGTTCCCCATCTATAACAACATCTGTCATTGGCTGTGCTCTAATAAGAGCCTGATGGCTTAATCTGGCTTTAAAATGGGATGACAGTGGCTGTAGGAAAAGAATCAGTAGCTGCGATATCTTGCTGATGGGATCTGGGTGGCAGGACAATTGGAAACTTGATGAGGTTCCATTACTGGGGAAGGAGTGTTAGACAATGAGACAGGAAAGCCTCAAGGGGTCAATACTGAGTCCTCTGAGGTAAGGGAGGGGCAGAGTCTTTAGAGTCATAAGGACCAGGAATGAATTAGCTCTGTCTTTTCTCAGGCTATGTGTAACATTGGGCAAGTCACTTAATCCTTCTGACACCAGTTACCTCATCCATAAATGGAGATAATTACACTTATCCTGCAGGACGGGTGCTATTAGAGGTAAATGATTGCATGGTTCACAGTGCTTTAGAAGCTAACCATTGTCATTGTTTATACACACCACACACACACCTGTGTGCATGCATGCATGCACGCGAACGCACTGAAAAACAGGAGGGAGAAGGTGTAAACTACCTGATTGCCTGCAAGGTGCTGTTGTAGGCTTTAGAAAGTTCAAGCTTGGTACTGGGGGACCTGGGGGCCTTTCAAGGGCCTTACAATAATGTTTGAGACTTCAAGTTAAATGATTGGCTCAAATTACAAAACATAAACTCCACAATTGAAATTGACAAAGATTAAGTCCTCTGCAACTCAATTAACTCATAAATGATATCTTAAATTGTCTTGAAATATAAACTCTACAAGAGTTGTATAAGCCACAGTATGTTGACATCAGAATGTCTAGCTTTGTATTTTGGCTCCACCACTTACTAGCTGTGTGGGTTGGGCAAGTCACTGAACCTCTCTGTATCTGTTCCTCATCTGTAAAATAGGACTAATAATAGCACCTACTTCAGAGGGTGTTGTAAAATACCATACAACACTGAATGGTGTTGTATGGCGCCTAGCACATAGCAGATTTGGCTATTAGTTTATTTACTGTAGGACGAGAGTGCATTTTAATATGCTTGACATAATTAAGGCAAGGCCTCTAAAGTAAGGGCCTGAGCCACACAAAGTTTTTTAAAACAGCCCTGATTATGTTTGCTTAACTATATTTTTATTTAATCAGGTGTAACTTAAATTGTAAAGCACAGATGTGTGACTGTAACTTTATAAAAATTAATGGTTCTCTGCATGGCAATACTACTCCCAAGGGTAGCAGGATTATTTTGGAAATTCGTTTTGTTTTTGTTTTTTGTCACAATGAATAGGGGTTATTGCTGGCATTTAGTGAGGCCAGACTGGCATGACAAAGATTTCTCTTCTGTCCCTCAGGACTTTCAAATACAAGTGAAAAAGCTTGTAGGTAAAAAATCTGCTTGTAATTATTTGAGCCCAGAACTACAGTAGTACCCCTTTATCTGTGGGGGTATGTTCCAAGACCTCCAGTAGATGCTTGAGAGCACAGATAGAACTGAACCTTAATATGCTATATTTTTTGCTATATATACACCTATCATAAAATTTAACTTATAAATCAGGCACAATAAGAGATTATCATCAATAACTAAAAATAAAATAGAACAATTATAATAATATCCTGTAATAAAAGTTATGTAAACGTGGTCTATCTCTCTCTGATAGCTAATCTGATAACCGAGACTAATGGGCTGGTCTGAGGATCTTTCAAGGGGCTTACAGTAATGTTTGAGGTCGCAAATGTAACTCAAGATAACTAAGTGACTAGAGGTGGATAGCGTATACATTGTAGATATACTGGACAAAAGTTTGATTCATGTCTCTGGTGAGTTAGAGTAGGATGACTAAGAAATTTTATCACACTACTCAGAATGGCATGTAATTTATAACATACAAATTGTTAATTTCTAGAATTTTCCATTTAATATTTTTGAACCGAGGTCGACCATAGGTAACTGAAACCACAGAAAGCAAAACCAAGCATAAGGGGGAGAGACTACTGTAATTCTGTTTTACAAAAGAATGTAAAGTTGTTATTTTTTGGCAAGGTTAGTAAGCACCAAATTTCCTAGGTGCTTACTAACTGTATACATCAAGGAAAGATTGTACTGTTTTATTTAAAAGTTTACCAAGAGTTCACCATTTTGAAAAAGTCACTATGGCAATTCTCTTGTTTTATTGGGGTCACTAAATCCCTCTGCATTTTAACTGTCATCTTCACGGTAATTCTACATTTACATAGAAATATACTGATTTAGCCTATATGACAAAATGTGAAATGCAAAGTGTCAACAATATTCAGCTGAACATTGAAAATTTCGATTTATAACTGCCCACATGTGAACAGTTGCCAACATGCCAACTCTGCAGTTCTTTTTAAAAAAAACCCTGACCCCATCAAAATAAAGTGAAGATTTTACAATAAAATACATTTATAAAGTTGACAGTATATTATATTTCCAAGATTTAAAGGAAAAGTTTGAAAACTACGATTTTCACTGACTGTTAAAAAATGTCTCTGAGTAGAAGATAGAGTTGTTGGTGTTTTCTTTTGAAATAATATAAATGCTTGCAAAATAGGGTAAGCAACACATTGTGGTAAAAATTCCAATTACTGGTGAACACTAGGTTCTTAGAATGATGACAGGAAAAGAGCCCACTCAAATTATTTTTTTATTCTGAATTCCGATGATACTGTTCTGAGAAAAATCGATGAGATAGTGAGAGCTGTGGAGTATTGGCTGTGTTGTGAGATCAGGCAAGCAAATTGTCACTCTCTGTGGGCCAAGGAAGCTCTCTGCTTACCATGGTAAGGTTCAGAAACAAACAAAGCCATGAAGGGCATTTAGTTTCAAAATCTTTGACAATGGGTACAAAGACGTTGACAGTATTTGAAGCCCTTAAACACAATTTCATAGAAAAAAAGAATACCCTTCTCCAATGTCATGGTATGCACCATAGATTGAGCCTCAGCTATAACTTGCTGGCCATTTAAAAGGTTTGTAGGCCATTAAACAAATTAGCACCAGATGTTTAGAACAATATGGAGAAAAACATTTTGTGATAATTGTGTGTTATTTTATTCATTTTGGATTCCTTGCTGTTTTATGAGATTTTTACTGCTACTCTGATGCAGTCCCATGTGGTTTACCTTTGAAGGCCTAACTTCTCTAAGACTTCTTGTATTCTCTTCCAATACAGCCTCTATTCACCACCTGATGAAACAAAATAACCCCAGGTCACAATAAAATAAATGGGGTCCAAAACTCAACCATGTAAAATGTAGGGTTGCATTTTTGTGATGTTAATAAAACAAACAAACAAACAAAAATCACCATTTTTCAGGAGGTCTGTACTACTGAAAAAGGCACAAAGGTAAATATATTGAAGCTTATTATACTCAACTGTCCATATATCAAACTAAGCAAGTCTCAATTCAGTTATGTCCAACCCCCATTTCCCCCTCAATACCAGCCTGCACTGTCTAAAGCCTGCAACAGCACTGCCTGGGGCTCTCCTACAAACATGACCACACACATCAATCGAGCGCCTTCCATGCAATTATGGAGGCCCAAGCAACAAACATCCTCTCTCCCTGCTTTTTTTTTTTAAAGTGTGCATGTGTGTGCCCACACATACGCACGTGTGTGTACAGACACAGACCAAAATGATGACAATGGCTAGCTTTTAAAGCACCATGAACTATATATGTCCCAATATTCTCTCTAGCCATAACACTTATCCTGTAGTGTAAGTCTTATTATCCTTTGTGTCTACCTCAGTTTGACTCAGGTTTGGGAGCCAGGGCTGGTCAGGGGCCTGGAGCAAATCCTATTATATTAAAATATGCATTATCTTGCAGTTTATTATTTATGGTCTTTATGTTCTTTTTAACTACAGTATGCGTGCCTTGAATAGATATTGAAATTTCAGGAGAGGAAATATGATTTCTGAGATATTTCGTCAGTACCTTATTCCATGTCATATAAAAGGAATTCTTTCATCACTGCTCTTAAAATAAAGCCCAAAGCTGTTCCAAGAATATTGTTCTTCTTTATATTTCTTCCTTGATAGCCTATAATTTGCTTAACATGTTATTCATGTTTTCATTAAGTTTATCTCTTCTTTCTCTTACGATATAACAAATGAGCCTGGTATGTTTTATCTTAAAATAAATTTTAATTCTGATATTAATTGGAACCTTTCTCATTGTTTTGTTTTTATTGTATGGAAACACTTCCAATATTCTTACTTTTATTTTTTCTTTCTTTCTTTCTTTTTTAACGCCTACAGCACTTGATCTTCCTAGGTAGTCTCCCATCCAAGCACTAACCAGGCCTGACTCTGTTTAGCATCTGAGATCAGACAAGATTGGGAATGTTGAGGGTGGCATGGCTATAGACTCAATATTCTCACTTTTAAATCCAAACTGACTCATATAAAAAAGTGGAATTATTGGACTCTATTATGTATTCTAAGATAATTATGCTGGTGCATTTATACATGGAAATGTATATCATTTTATTATTGATCATTTTTGTCTCTCCTTTTTATTTTAGCTAGGATGTGAGGAAGAGAAAAGCAATCCTTGATACCCAAGAGCCAGACTGGCACTCACTGCTCAGCGTTGCATTCTTCTGTGTACAGAAACAGTTTCACAGAACAGCAGTATCAGGCACGGCCATTCTGTGCCCTTGATGGATCTAGATAAAAACAAGAGTGCTCTGTAATCATGTCTGAACACAGACAAAATACGAACATGCTCCAAGCCCAGAAATGACGAAACATCTTCCTATCTTGGCTAATACAGATGACTACTGCTTCTTTGTGATAGCTTTAGCCTTGCTCTAGTCTGCCTTCCTCCTGGGTAACGTTTACTAAAATACCTAAGAACAGAACAATTCTCACTTCTTGACAGCATCCAATCCAAAGCAAAGCACTGCTTCCACAAATCCCCTGGAAAGTCACCTGACATAAACCTAAATCCTCTAAGTTCTTTCCATTCCTGTGGCATGTGTTCTCTCATCTGCAATGAGCAATAAATTTAACTTGTTCAACTACAAGTGTGTTCCTGACATCTTTGAATGGAAGGCATCAACAGATACTATAGCGATGTCTATATCTGTAGCTACATATAGTTTACACAGCTATGTGTGTAGGTAGATTATATTATTTTTGAACTTCATTTCAAGATAGTAAATGGGCTTTACAAAGTATTTGTTATAAAAAGAGGGTACTGAGTTTGGTAGGACCATGAATAGAAATTTTCTGAATTCCACCCTGAGCACAGGTAAATCATGGTATTTTCTTTTGTCTGCATATAAATTCTATGTGTGAATGTAGGCCTTGCACAGGATGCCACATAAATGAGCAGGTAGTGTCAATTTACAAAAAAAAAAAAAAAGTCCTTAAACTAAATATAGAGCAAACTATTCTGCTTTGCAGCCTAATAAAAATGACTGGCGAAGACCTGCTTGGAGTTGATTTTATCTTCCTGTCTTCTGGTTTTGATCTCGTTTGTCATTGATTCACGCTTCCCCCTTACTTAGACACACTGGGCACTATTGTCGGAGCACTAAGCCTTGTTATTCCCATTTAGGACATTCATGTATCTCTAGCATTTGCCTCAGATGTGTGCTTTTACTTTTGACTGATGTCACCACATCTGGCATCTCAACCATCCTGCCAGGAACTGACTGATAAACAAAAGGGCAAAAGTATTTTTATGGTCTCCTTGATTGAAACTGCCCTTCTCTCTTACTTTTCAAAAATTAGCTGCTATAATGGAGGGAGGGGCACTTAGAAAATTCTAAGACGTCCTAATAATTAATATAAATGATGTTTCATGAGTGAAAAAAAAAAACGTTGCTGCTTTCGTAAGCATTGTGTTTCCCAGTGGCACAGCTCTTGGTGCTGGTACCCTTCCTGTATCAGCATACTTTCGCCACTTGCTGGTTCCCTTGGAGCGTACTGAAAAGCGATTTGTCTAAGAAATTTTGCTTTTAGTAGTGTGTGGGGGATGTTTTAGGTTACTTAGGGCTAAAATTTTATTGTTTATTTTCCTTTCCAACCACCTCCCACCCAGGTCTGCGAACGTGGAAATCATTGCTTTGTTCACGGATTCCTCCCCCGTGCTCAGAAGGCGCTAGAGAAATATATATTGCATGCATGAATGACTGCATGAATCAATCAATCCATCAATGATTCATCCATCTCCGTCCTCATTTCAGCCGTGTGAACCTTTGAATAGCAAGAGCCAGTTGGCCCTGGAACCGGCAGTTGTGGGAGAAGGACGCACAGCAGCACAGGGGCCTCGCCCTGGACATCCACACGAAACGCGCGGGACACTTCTTCCGAGAGTCAAGTTCCACCTCCCGAATCTGGCGTCGCGCCAGGCCCTGAGGGCAGAGGCGACTCAGGAGGGGCGGGTCCACCTCCTGCTCCGGGTCCTCTCCCAGGCTGTGAGACAGGGCATCCAGGGCGAGGGCACGAAAAAAAGGTGCGGTGAAGTTAGACGTCGCGGGAGGAGCGCGCTCCTCCCCTGGGCGCAGGCTTGGGGAAATCACCAGCCAGTTTCTTGAACGAGTGTCACGCGCGGCTGCGCCCCGGCAGTCCCCCGATGCGGCAGAGATGGGCTCTGGGCTGAGTTCACGACCTCCGCCCCAGCCCCTGGGCGGGGAGAGGGACGCCCTCAGGAATGTGGGGGCCACGGCACCCCGCCCATTTTCAGGCCAGGGCTCCTGTAACAAGAGAGTGGCTGTGGAGTGTGTTGGGCACAGCTGCGGAAAGCTTGGCAATCCTGAGCTCCTTTCATTCCTCACAGTTTTCCAGCTAGTTCTGTGCCCTTGGCAAACTTTTTACTTAAAATTCACTTAAAAACAAAACAAAACAAAAATCAAACGTATTATCTCTATTCTTTCCTTACGTGGTAATAACAATCGGTCGTACAAAGAGATTGAATGTCAAATTTCTGCCACAACCCAGTCTCCCAGTTTCCACGCTTTTAGATTCTTTCCCAGGACACGGAATGAGTCGATTCTCAGGGCTGCGAGGATGCTGCTGTATGGGGACCGTACACTCGTCTCTCAGAGAGTGGTTCTTGGGACTTGCGTCCTGGCAGAGAGGCACTGCCAGGGGAAGTTAAGGAACTGTTTTAGTGAGGGCCGAGGTGCACAGGTCAGGGAGAAGAACGTTCTCCAAGTCGAGCCCCTGCTCCTTTCAGTGTCTTCAAAGAGTTGTGAAGGGGGGAAGAAAGCAGCCTCGTTCCTTATCAAGGACACCATAGACAGTGAGAAAGCAGGGCGGGTTATCTCTGGATTCACCTGGAAGCCAGAAGGTGGCCTGGGCTATAGGTAGTGGGCGGGGGGATGTGAAAGAGAAGAAGGAGGAGGAAGAAAGAGAAAAGGGGGAAGATGAGAAGGAGAGGAGAGAGAAGAGAGGGGAGGAAGAGGAGAAAGGGAGAGAGAAGAGAGATACTGAAAGAGGGAATGAAAAAAAAAAGGATAGAGAGAGACCTGTGAGGGCCTGGAGTGATAACCTGGTTGAGGCTTTAAGAGGTTTGAGGACCTGGAAATGTGGCTAATTATCCTACCTATAGTCCCTTTTGTACTCACAGGCTAGTGAAAAGACAGGAAATTTGATTTGTATGGTAGACAGTTAATAACCAGGGCTGATGAACTGAATAGCTAACTACGCAATGTACACACATCAAACTAGAATAATGGTCACTGTGATCTTTGAATTAACTTCCAGTCCCACTTTACCAAGATACTGGTAAAACCCTTAGCTGATTTAGGGGGACTATGCTGTAACCATATTTTTTATTTCTTGTTCTTTCATCATCCAGTTTTACTTCATGACCAGTAACACACCAGCAAGCACTTGGTTGAGGCAGCTTGGGCAATATATGGGGCAATGTAGGACCAGTTCCACTAGTCTTGGGAGAATAAGTCCCCTCCCAGTGTCCTGGAGGCTGTTCTTCAGTGGGAGGAGAAGGAAAAGAAGGAGGAATCAGGAATAAGAAACAAGGCTTTCTTTGTTGACTACTCCCTTTATTGGAACAATTACAATACTTGGTTTCTGTGTTACAACAACTTCCTGGTTTTCCTCCTACCTCCCGGGATGCTTTGGTGGTCTGCCTACAAGCACTTCTCTCCCTTTTCCCAGTTAGATGTGGTGCCTCTCAGAGATCTGTTCCAAGCCCTCTTCCCTACACCCTCTTCCTGGGTGAGCTCATCTATCCTTGGGTGACCAGAAATGGCTTCGATGACCACTTATGACTCCCAGATCATCCTCTCTACCCACCTCTTTCCTTGAGCTCCAGACTTGTACTGCTAACCTGCTTCCATAACAACATCTCAGATGTCCTATCTCTACCCAGAATTCATATCTTTACCTCCAGCCCCCTGTCCTGGTTTTCTCAGCGATTGCATTTATTTTCCTTTTCAGCTGTGGAAACATTGGCTTCTTCACCCCTCCTTCACTCTGCTAACCTCCACCCATGTTGTTCTGGTCAAGAATTATTAAATCAGCTCTTACAAATTAAGTTTTCAATAATTAAAAATTTTTTTCAGTTACATTTGGCATACAATATAATATTAGTTTCAGATGTACAACATGATTAGATTTTTATAACTTAGAAAATGATTACCCCAACAAATCTAGTACCTATCGTACATAGTTATTATTACAATATTATTGACTACATTCTTTATGCTATACTTTATATCTCCATGACTATTTTGTAACTACCAATTTGTACTTCTTAATCTCTTCTTCTTTTCCACCTACCCCCCAAAGCCCTCCTCTGGCAACCATCAACATGTTATCTGTATGAGTTTGTTTCTGTTTTATTTATTTTGTTCTTTAGATTCCATATGTAAGTGCAATCATATGGCATTTGTCTTTCTCTGACTTATTTCACTTAGCACAATACATTCCAGGTCCATCCATGTTGTTCAATGGTTGCATTCTTTTTTATGGCTGAGTAATATTCCATTATATATATGTACCACCTCTTCGTTATCCATTCACCTATTGATGGATACCCAGGTTGCCTCTATGTTTTGGCTATTGTAAATAATGCTGCAGTGAACATATGGATGTACATGTTCCTTTAAAGTAGTGTTTTGCATTTGTTCAGAAAAATACCCACAAGTGGGATAATCGAGTCCTTCTTTGTCTCTTGTTATAGCCTTTATTGAAAAGTGTATTTTGTCTGATTAAGTATTGCTACTCTAGCTGTTTTTTTTTTCACAAAATACCTTTTTTCATCTCTTTACTATCAGTCTGTATGTGTTTTTCTATCTTATAGGTAGCACATATGAAGGTCTTGTTTTCTTATTGTTCAGCCACCCTATCTTTTGATTTAAGCATTTAATCCACTTATAGTTAAAGTAGTCGCTGATAGATATGTAGTTATTGCCATTTTATTATTCATATTTTTAAAAATCTTTTTCCCCTTCTTTTTGTTCTTAAAGAAGTCCCTCCAACGTTTCCTGTAATACTGGCTTGGTGGTGATGAACTCCTTTAGCTTTTTCTTATCTGGGAAGCTCTTTATCTGTCCCTCAATTCCAAATGATAGCTTTGCTGGTCGAGTAATCTTGGTTGCAGATCCTTCCTTTTTATAATTTTGACTATTTTGTGCTAATCCCTTTGGCCTGCAAAGTTTCTGTTGAGAAATCAACTGTCAGTCTTATGGAACCTCCCTTATAGGTAACTAGATGCTTTTCTCTTGCTGCTTTTAAGATTCTTTCATTGTCTTTAACCTTGGCATTTTAATTATGATGTGTTTTGGTGTGAGCCTCTTTGGGCTCACCGTGTTTGGGACTCTCTATGCTTCCTGGGCTTCTTTGTCTATTTTCTTCTTTTTTTCCATCATTATTTCTTGAAATAGGTTTTCAATTCCTTGCTCTTCCTCGTCTCCTTTTGATATCCCTATGATGTGGATGTTGATATGCTTGATGTTGTCCCAGAGTTCCCCTTAAACTGTCCTCATTTTTTTTTGGGGGGGGGTTCTATTTATACACTTTAATTCTCATCCAGCCACCATTGCCTATTAATCTCCTAACTGGTCTCTTTGCTTCCAAGTTTGCCCTTCTCCAGTCCTCATACCACATTGAGCCTGAGTGGTGCTTCCAAAATGGAAATTTAATCATAACTATTGATTTCAGTTAAATGTCAAATTCTTTCATGTGGCCTATAATGAATCTGACCCTTGTTTGCCTTTCTACCTTCATGGCTCACAACTCCAGGCTCAAACACCAAGGTTCAACTGTCCTATTTTGTTCACATCCTTTTGTGCTTATGCTATGAACTAGGGACTTTCCCTTGGCCCTTTCCTCTCTCCTGAATATTTCCCCCACCCTTCTTTCTCTGGCCATACTCATCTTTTAGGTCCCCATGGAGATGTTAGATAGGACAAGGATCTCAAGGTCTGGGCAGTTCTTACTAAATGCTATTCTTGCTAAGTCTTAAAATGTAGCACAGTATTTTGCAGAGGCAGCTGTACCCTGATGAGCCTGAGGAGCCAAAAGGATAAGTTTAGCCAGTCGCTAAAAAATCAACATGTAATTAACAAAATAGTGTATATAAGCAATGGCTAAACCTTCTTTTAGAGATACAGAACATTAGGTGTGAATCCCATGACTCCTTTACTTCCTGCAAGTAAATAAAACTATCAAACGACAACTATGTCTCCGTCTTGAATGGAATACCCCAAGCAGCAAACCCCTTGAGTTTGGTAACAGAAACATCACTTTTCTAGGAAGTGTTTTTTGATCTCAAGTCAGACATAGCTGCCCCTATTCACAGCCCTTTTCAGATGGCACTTGGCTTGCTGTTTACTTTTCTTCTCCCCCTGAATCACAATCAGCTTGAAGGCAGGATCACTTCATTGTTTCCAGGACCTAGTATTGAGTCTGGCTTATAGTGAATGCTCAGTAAATATTGAGTAATTATTTGAATGAATAAATGAAAGAACTGAACATATGGAAATAAATGAAGACCAACAAAAGGAGAACAAACAAAGGCTATCTATTCAGAGCTTGCTATAGAGCAAGGGAGTCAGTCACTATCACTTGCTTTTTTGGCAAAGACTCAAAGTGGGAAAGTTTCATAGTGGAAAAAAGGGAAGGTTTCAGGTGTGCTCAGATTGGAGATTGTTGACATGGGGAAGCTATAGGCAGGCTAGCTAGAAGTGGAGTATTTCATGTGATTGGTTAGGGATGCAGAGTTGTCTTTCTCTATTTGGTTCTAAGTTGGAAGCACGAACCAAAATGAGGGAAGCTATTAGTTACTAATCAAGTCCGCTCATTTGGGGTCATTTGTTACAGGGGTTGTTGTTTGGCTTCCTGGACTGGTTACTGGAGATTGCTAACTGAATCTCTGCAAGTATGACTTGTAGAAAGCAGTCTTTCTGGCTTCCTGAGTGGGTGGCTGTAGATAATGAATTGATTTCCTGGACTTGTTGCTACAGATTGTGGGTCAGAGTTTTATTTTTACACATGGTCTGGCCATTGCCCATTTGTATATTCAGTCTCTCAAACTAATATTTATTAGTATCCACTGTATACCATACTTTGTATTAAATGTCATATATGCAGTATCTCATTTATTTTTCACCATACCTCTGTGGGGTAGGTATTAATATTTCTGCTTAACTTTGATAATTTCTTCCTTCAAAGTTCTGTCTTCCGGCCTTCCTTGATGCCTTAGTTTGTCTCCCCAACTCTATGTCCAAATTCAGCAAAGACAGGGGTTCTGGGGTCCTTATCCCAGCTAGATTGCCATCTTCCCAGGCATGTCATTATCCTTGCTCATTCCCTTCTCACAATGCTAGATGCCCAGTTCTGAATTTCTTCATCTTCATCTCCAAACCTCTTTAGTCATCCATACCTTAATCATCAGGTACATCAGTCATTATCACCAGAAAAAGTCTCATCTCTGATAGATAAACACTATCATTCACTCTGTGATTTAGAAAACATCCTATTCTTTTTAGTCCTTCCAGGAAGTAATTAATTCTGAGCAAGGACTATTATGGTAGATTTCAAAATACTTTAAATTATTTTTGGTATTTTCTAAGATGTCTAAAATGTGTAACATAAATAATACCCCCAGACGATATAAACATTATTTTTTAATCTTTAAAAATAACTGTCACCCACCTGCACTCCCATCACTCCATCTCTTTATTTCTAGAGGGAACAGGGAAGGGAAGAAGTCCATATAACATTACATAGTCATAGTCACAATGTAATCAGAACCTATAATGATAAAATTTCTTAAAATAAAGTTACTATAATTATTATGGAAGGTCTTCAAAACTCACAACAAATACAGCTGACATAAATCATATTTGGGTGGCCATGTTCCAATATGCTGAGTACGATGATTAATTTTATGTGTCAACTTGGCTATGCCATGGTATCCAGTTGTTTGGTCAAACACCAGACTAGATGTTGCTGTGAAGGTGTTTTTTAGATGTGATTAACATTTAAATAAGTAAATCACATTATGCTGCTTACTTTGCGGGGGCCTCATCTAATCACTTGAAGGCCTAAAGAGAAAAGACTGAGGTGCCTTGAGGAAGAAGGAATTCTGCCTCCAGACTACCTTCAGACTCAAGATGGCAACATCAACTCCTCCCTGGTTCTCTTGCCTACTGGCCTGCCCTGCAGATTTTGGACATGCCAGCTCTCACAATCTCATGAGCCAATTCCTTAAAATTTCTATCTATCCATATCCTATTGGTTCTGTTTCTTTGGAGAACCCTGAGTAATACACTGGGCAAGATATGCAAGACAAAAATTCGCCCCCCTCCCCCACAGCACAAATGAAGATAAACAGGACCCACCTCTGTAAATTACTTCCCACTACTCCACCTAGCCATCAGTCTTTTGTACCTCTAATTCTTCCTTATTAAATGAGGCCAAGATCTGATAACACTTATTTATGATTGCTGACTAAGAGACGATACTTTAGCAGGTGGTTTTCAGCCAGTGTGTGATGTCATTAGCATTTTAAACTTTTTGATTTTAAGTTGAAGAAGAAAGAACCTTAACATTATCCTTGAGTAAAGAATGTTCTACTAACAGGCTGAGATGTGTTTATCATAAGGCATTCTGAGAGTAAACCTGTCTTAAGCCTTTAGGGTGGGGAACAGCCAGATTTTGTGGAACCTTAAGTTCATAAAATTTGGAGATGTCTATTTAGAAAAAATAATGCAGAAATAACTTTCTTTTGCAATTTTTTAGTGATATGTACTATGAACACCTTTTTATGGTCCCTCCCAGGCTTCTGGAAGGGTGTTGTAAAATGAGGGGCTCTTATTAGCTTTGGGGTAAATCTGGATATTCTGGTCATTTCAGGGTGGAGACAGAAAGGGTGCTGTCCTCTCCTTAGCATGGTTCCTGCTTTGTTTGAGAGGAAGGCTGGGGCTGGCTTGATTCTAGCTGCTGGAGGAAGATACATTCCTCTTCCTCTATGTCCAGAGTGTCCCTCCCCTCCAAGTGCTGCCAGTGGGAGTTGCCAGACCCTTGCCCCACTTCCATCCCTTGGCTTGCCCCCTTCTCTGCCTTAACCCCTGTCCCAGAATTTTCAGGGCTTATTTTCCATGCTCATGCACATTGTTTCTTTAGGGAGTGTCCAGTGATGTTTCAGATGACAACATGCAGCCCATAGTCCACCCTGCAAATGCAAATGCCTCTCTATGCCTCCTGAATCTTTTCAGTCTTTGAGGACAGCATTTCTGACTGTAGGGGAGGTAGTATGATTGCAGCTGCTTCATGAGTGGGGATTTTTCTCAATGGTCCTTTAGCCACATTTATGGCCAGCACTTTCTCCTTTATTCTCGCCTCTTCAGACTTCCAAATGCTGGGTTTAACCATTTCACAAAGGCAGACTCATGCTATTCAAAGCAGTGGCTTTCTAATTATACTCAGGTATAAGTATTTTTATGTAGTTTGCTTTCATGTATTTCACTGAGTCTGTGAATTTACTATCACCTCTTCTCATTTGGGGAGAAGCTCAATAACTAGATGAAAATTTCTGTGAATTCCAGGGGGCTGACATTCTCATTGTCCCTCTGAGCTCTGAATTTCTGCATCTTCAGAACCACTTGGCTCATTTGCACTCCACATCTCAAGGAAGTTCCTTCTCCTCTGCTCCTACCAACTGAAATTGGGGCCTCCTCTTTGATCTTGTCCCACAATCACTCACACAAGACATGCCTATATCATAGACTTTACTGCAAGAGTTGGAACAATAGCATTGTTCTATATCACAGTAAAAACAAACAACTTAAAACTACATAAATATAATTTTTGTTTCTTACAACCACTTGTGAGAATTCCTCCCTTGCCTCCTTTTTCCCCAGACTTGAGCCTCTGCTAATTGATTGCCATCTCTTTCCCCTAATTCTTTTCTCCCTCAGAAAGCATAAGTAGCCTCATTCAGTTTAAACTTAAATAAAATACAACAAAACAAGTTCGTCAAGCCACTACACTTAGTATAAATAAAAAACAGAGAGAAATGAAGAAAATAGGAGCTCTTACCATTAAGCAAAAATGGACCCCCTCCTTTTTTCACACACTTAAGCATGTCAGCTGCAGGCACACACATGCACACACTAAGCCAGCCTTGCCTCAGATGGATAGAATCCTCCCTGAATTCCCAGTGACACTCCATCTTCTATTTCTTCATTTCATTTTCTCCTCTTGGATCCTAAAAGCTGTCATAGAAAAGCACTATTCTTTCTTCTCATTTCATGTAAGTTCATGGCCAGGAACCATCCTAAATAGTGAAATGGGAAAGAGACAGACCTGGAGAGAACAGAGTGATAGATAGGAGTAATCCTAGGAGTTGGAAGGTTTATTTAGAAACAAGGAAAATGACTCCTGTGATAGAAAGACAGACACATTGTATGTAGATCCCAGGACATTTTCATGCTATGCACACAGTGGGCATCCTCAAAAGTTACATTATAAAAGTCTAACACAAAGACAGATTCTAAACCTAGACACCCCCACCCTGCAGCTCTGCCCCTACCCCGAGTTTCTCGAGCTCTTCACTGCTGTATCCTGTGGGGCACAGCTGGTAATTGGCACCTGAGGACTCTTTCCAGGAAGAGTAGTGATGATGCCATAGACTGCAAATGCCATAGATGGTGGCCAGCATGGCAGCTCCTAAGCCCAGGTGCCAGCAGAAGAAGATGGAGAGGAAGGCGAGGTCCACGGGGTTTTCTGCTTGCCAGGGCTGCCCAGAGGGAGGAACATACATCACTGCACAGAGCTGCAGCAGCCAGTTGCTGAGCACCAGCCCCATCCATGACTTGAGCACCCAGAGTTGAGGCTGATCAGGGACCCAGACCTCGATTGTGAGCACCAGGCTGACCAGGAAGGTGGGAACCATGAACAGGATGTGCACACGAATCTCCAGGGTGCTCTTGTTCTCAATGTGGGCTGCCATCAGCAGTGCCAGCATACAGAAGGCCAGGGCTTCCGCGGCTCGCTCCAGCTTTATATTTTGCCGTGCCTGGCATGACTGGCTCACGATGTCCACCATGCCACTGATCAGAAAGAACCCGTACATGGTGACATGCTGCCAGTTGTTATGGAACAGGAACGGCCGCTGAGGGTCCTCCCAGTCTATCATCTTCAGCCGGTTGACTCCTGGGGGGTAGAAGAACTCAGCAATGATGCCAGTCAGGGTGATGACAACTTTCACCACTCCTTCCACAGGTACTAGCTGCCACCACCTGTGTCCTCGCTTCTCCCTTGGGGACAGAGGGGGCTTGAGGAACCTCTGTCCTCGTAGCAGAGCCAAGGACGTCAGCACCGAGTAGTAGAGTGAGAAGAGAAGGAAGAACATCCCTGGCAGCAGGTGTCCCTTGAGGGTACCCATGGTCACCGCGTGTGTGTCAGGGCCAACAAGGCAAGAGCTGGCAGATGGGCAGCAGCAACCTCACAGGGCTCTTCTCACAAGCAAGAGTGGCTGCTTCTTAGCTGTAGACAGATCTGTCTGATCCAGCCCTACCCTGGCCTCCCACACTCAGAAGAGCATACCTCCGTGCTGGAAGTACCTGAGCCACTCCCAGGGTGGATCCCTTTCAGGGTTGTGGCACTTCCCCTCACTATGTTCCTCACTTAGATCAGCTAGACCTGGGATTGCCACCTCTGCACTTCATGGCAGGCACTGGTTTACCCTTTCTCTTACCTCCCTTCCACCTTACCCCTCAATAAAGAGTGGGGAGGGAAAAAGTTGAGAGAGGGGGTGGCTAACTCTCTTTTATGACTGTCTCTTAATGCCAGGCACATTGCATATTTCTTTGTCATTTAAACTGGATGAAGAAGTTGTTATTGAGCAAGTTTTACAGGTGACATACAGGCTCAGAGGGATAAAGGGATATGCACAAGGTAATACATCTAGTAGCTGGCACAGCAGAGTCAGGGGTCCCAGATTCATTTATCTGTTTATGAAGTCCAAAGTTCATGCACAGCAAAATTACTGAATCTCAGCTCCAATATTTGCAAGTCACATGACTATGAGCAAGTTACTTTGTTTTCTTGAGCCTCAGTTTCCTGATCTGTAGAATGGGAACAATAATTACTTCATAGGTTTGTTGTTATGATTAAATAGAATAATGTATGTAGTATCTGATACATAGCAAATAGTCAATAATTGGTAGTGATTATCAGTAATTTTACTATTGTTTCTACTAACATTCCTTGCTAAATTCTTGTGATGCTATTGTTCAGATATTTCTAGAGATGACACCAAAGTAAGAATCATAAAAAAGTGAAAAACTTATATTAAAAAATTAAGTTTTTTATTAATAGAAATTAAGCATCACAATTAATAATTTATTTATATGTTAAATTACTGTTAAAAAACAAATTTCAGAAGAAAAACAAACTAAAATTTGACTCTGCATGTAACAAAATGTTAGTTTTCTTATAATATAAAGAGCTCTTACAAGTAAAAAAGTTAAAAATGAACACCTCAGTAGGAAAATGAGCAAATGACATAAAGTGGCTATTCATCTAAGAAAAATGATGAATGCTTAATAAATCTATGAAATTCAAGATAGTAGATCTCACTGGTAAGAAAATGAATAATAATAAAATCTTCACGATATCTTCTTGTACTAAAAGTTTGTCTCTCTCTAATATTCATATGTTGATGCTCTAACCCCCAAGGTGATAATATTTGTAGGTGAGGTATTTGGGACGTGATTAGGTTTAGATGAGGTCATGAGAGTGGGGCCCTCATGACAGGATTAGTGCTTTTATAAAAGGAGAAGAAAATATTCAGAAGAAAGTGTACTTTATTGTTGTTGAATAGAGTGTTCATATATGTTTGTTTGATGTAGTTAGTTTATTGTGTTGTTCAAGACCTCTGTTTCCTTATTTATCTTCTGTCTGGCGGAAGAGACAGTTAAAAGTGATCCAGATGAGGGCTTAGAAAGAAAATAGAGCTATAGAGAAAGCTTCTATCTTCTTAGAAAATACATAAATAATCATAAACAGGATGTTGGTAGAAATATTACTAAAGGCTATTCTGGTGAGGTCTCAGATGAGAATAAGGGACATGTTATTAGATGATAAAGAAGAGGTGATTCTTATTATAAGGTGGCAGAGAACTTGGCTGAACCATGTTCAGGTTCTAGCGTTTTGTGGAAGATAGAACTTGTGAGAGATGAAATTACATGTTTACTGAGAAGATTTGTAAGCAAAGTGTTGAAGAAGAGGCTTGGTGCCTTCTGACACTTATAGTAACATGCAAAAAGAGAGAAATGAATTGAAGCCATTGTTAAGCAAAAAAGAACCAGAACTTAAAGATTGGGAAAATTCTCAGTCTGTACATATTGCAAAAATGAGAAAGCATGTTTTAAAGAGAACACTAAGGGTGTGGTCTAACAACTTTTTGATGGAGAGATTAGTGTAGGTAGGAACCACAGATCTAATCAGCCACCTCATCAAAAACACTGCCAGTTTGTACTGAAGGGGACAGAGCTGAGACCAAATGGAGAAAGGCTGTTGGACTTCTTAGATCCTACAGGACTACACCATAGAACTATTGCTGTGTGTGTGTGTGCGCTATTCTTCAAGACAAGGGAAGATAGTCCTGAAGGCATTTCAGAGATTATCACGACTGGTTTCAAAAGGGGGGAATATTGCCTTGGTTGCAACAGGCTAGTAGACAGTGGCCACCTGGAGATTTGGGGGTGGGGCCACCCAGAACTGAGGTGTGGCAACCCATCCAGCAGAGCTACAGGGGTGGGGTTGTCACCCCAGTGGGTCTTGAAGGCAGGACCACCACTTCAATGGGCCAAAGGGCAGAACATCAAACCAAAAAAAATTATTCCCCAGCCTTAAGATGTAATGATACTTGTCTTGCTAGGTTTTGGACTTGCTTGGCACCATCACCGCTTTCTACCAAGTTTTCCCTTTTGGAATGGGAATGTGTACCTAGCCTGTCCCATGAGTATATTTTGAAGCCCATAACTTTTCTGGTTTCACAGGTTTGCATCCAGAGAGGAGTTTTGCCTCAGAATGAATCACACCTTGAGGGAGTCTCACCCATACCTGATAGATATTTAGATGAGATTTTAGATTTTAGAGTTGATGCTGGAATTGGTTGGGACTTTGGGGATGGAATAAATATATTTTGCATATATTCACAATTTTAGGGGGGCCAGGGCAGAATTTTATGAACTGAATGTGTTCCCCCACCCCCAAATTCACATGTTGAAGCTCTAACTCCCACTGCAGATGGGGCCTTTGGAAAGCAATCAGGTTTAGATGAGTCATGGGGTTGGGGTCTCCATGATGGGATTAGTGTCCTTATAAGAAGAAAAGTAGAAAACTGAACTCTCTGCCATGTGAGGACTAAGAAGGAAAGTGGTCATCTGCAAGGCAGGAAGTGGGTCTTCACTAGGAATTAAATTGACTGACACCTTAATTTTGGACTTCCCAGCCTCCAGAACTGGAGATATATCTGTTGCTTAATCCACTGTCTATTGTATTTTGTTATGGCAGTCTAAACTAATACATTGACCCATTGGTTGTTTAAGAACGTATTTCCACAAATTTGTGAAATTTCAGTTTTCCTTCTGTTATTGATTTCTATCTTCATCCCATTGTGGTTGAAAAAGGCATTTTATATGATACCTTCCTTTTAAAATTATTGAGACATGTGGCTTAACATGTGATCTATCCTGGAGAATGTCCCATGTGTACTTGAAAAAAATGTATATTCTGAGGTTGTTGGGTAGAGTGTCCATATATGTTAATTAGATCTAGTTGGTTTATTGGTTGTTCAAGTTCTCTATTTCTTTACTTGTCTTCTGTCTGGCTGTTCTATCCATTACTGAAAGTCGGATATAGAAATTGCCAACTATTATTGTAAACTGATTATTTCTCCCTTTAATTCTGCCCACTTTTGCTTTATATATTTTTGAGAGTTTGTTAGGTGAGTAAATGTTTGTAACTGTTATATCTTCTTGCACTATTGACCATATTATTAATATGTAATGTTCTTTGTATCTTGTAAACATTTTTGATTTAATGTTTATTTTGTTTAATACTAAGTTACTCCTGCTCTCTTTCAGATAGTATTTTCATGGAATACCTTTTTCATCTTTTCACTTTTATTCTGTTCATGTGTTTGGACATAAAGTGAGTCTCTTGTAGATAGCATATGGTTGGATCATGTTTTTTATTTATTCTTTTAATCTCTGTCTTTTTTTTTGACTGAAAAAATTAAACATTTAACATTTAAAGTAATAACTGATAAAAAGGGATTGGCATTTTGCTATTTGCTATATACCTTATAGCTTTTTTGGTTCCCATTCCTAGCATTACTGTCTTCTTTTGCATTTAGTTGATTTTTTTTGTAGTGAAATATTTTAATTCCCTTATTTCCTTTTGCATATATTCTATAGCTATTTTCTTTGTGGTTGCTATGGGAATTATACTTAAAATCCTAAAGTTATATCAATCTAATTAAATTTATAACAGTTTCAATAACATTCTTCCAATAACTTTAAAAACATACAAAAACTACTGCTGTACAGCTCTTTCTCTATTGCTTTCAATTATTGATGTAATGAAATTACATCTTTTTGCATTATGCATCTAAAACATAGATTACTAATTGGTTTTAATGCATTCGTTTCTTAAATTGTGTAGAAAACAAAATGTGGGGTTAAAACCAATGTTACAATATTCTAGCTTTTAGATTAATAATTGTGTTTTTAAATGTATCAGTCTCTTAAATTATGTAGAAAAAAAGTAGAATTATAAGTCAAAGTTGCAATAATACTAGCTTTAATAATTGTCCATGTGTTTACTTTTACTGAGATCTTTATTTCTTCATATGGCTTCAAGGTACTATCTAGTGTCCTTTTATTTCAACCTGTGACTCCCTTTAGCATTTCTTGAGGGGCAGGTCTAGTAGTAATGAACTCCCTCAGCTTTTGTTTATCTGAGAATGTTTTACATTTTCCCTCATTTTTGAAGGACAGTTTTGCCAAATGTAAAATTGACTGTTTTTTTTTTATCAGCCCATTATCTTTGTACCCCCAAAGTTTCTAATGAGTAATCTGCTGACTATCTTATTGAAGATCCTAGTATGTGATGAGTTGCTTCTCTCTTGCTGCTTTCAAGGTTCTCTCTGTTTTTGGCTATTATTAGGTTAATTATAATGTGTCTTGATGTGGGTCTCTTTGAGTTCATCCTACTGGGACTTCATTGAACTTCTTGAATATTTATATTCATATCTTCCATGAAATTTGGAAAGTTTTCAGCTATTATTTTTTCATATATTCTCTCTGTCCCTTCTCTCTTTTTCTTCTGAGACACTCACAATACTATGTTGTCTGCTGATACTTTCCCACATATCCCTTGGCTCTGTTCATTTTTTTAAAAACTTTTTTCTTTCTGTTCCTCAAACTTGATAATTTAGATTGTCTCATCTTCAAGTTCCTGAATTCTTTCTTCTGCCTTGAATCTTTCTAGCAAATTTTTTATTTTAGCTATTATATTTTTTAGTTCTATAATATCTCTTTTGGTTTCTTTCTATTTATTTATTTAAAAAACTGTTCCTATTTTCATTTTGTTTATACATCATTCTCATGACTTTTTATTTCTCTTATTTTTAAAAATTATATATATATATATATATATATATATATATATATATTTTTTTTTTTTAATCCACTCCCCGCTCCTCTTACACCCCTGACCTACAGATGTTGCCATCTCTTCTTAAGAACTGGATCTCTGAAGGCAGGCATCTCCTCCCATGTGCTTGCAGTGCACACCCGGGGCCGGGTGCATCCGGGGGGTCTGGCACACCCAGGGTATGGACCGTGGCTCCACTGGGGCCCAAACCCAGGACCTTCTGCATATCAAACAGATATGCTAACCACTACTCTATGGAACCACCCTTTGATTTTCTTTTAAAAAATGTTTATATTTATGTTTTTTCAATTATAGTTGACATATAATATCATATTAGTTTCAAGTGTACAACACTGTGGTTAGACATTTATATAACTAATGAAGTGATCACCCCAAAAAATCCAGTACCCATCTGACAACATACATAGTTATTACAATACTACTGACTATATTCCCCATGCCATATTCTATATTCCCATGACTATTTTGCATCTATATTCCTATGGCTATTTTGCAACTACCAATTTGTACCTCTCAGTCTCCTCCCTCTTCAATATCCCCCACCCTCAACCTAACAACCATCAAAATGCTTTCTGTATCTATGAGCTTTTTCTGTTGTTTTCTGTTTATCCTGTTCTCTGTGTTCCACATATAACATTTGTCTTTCTCTGTCTGACCTACTCCACCCAGTATAGTATTCTCTAGGTCCATCAGTGCTTCTACAGATGGCAAAATTCAATTATTTTTTATGGGCAAGTAATATTCCTCTGTGTGTGTGTGTGTGTGTGTGTGTGTGTGTGTGTGTGTGTGTGTGTCTGTGTATCACCACCTCCTCACCCATTCATCCACTAAAGAACACTGAGAGTACTTCCATATCCTGGATACTGTAAATAATGCTGCAATGAACATATGGATTCACATATCCCTTAAAAGTAGTGTTTTAGGTTGCTTCAGATAAATACCCAGAAGTGAGATAACTGAATCTTTCTTTGTGTCCTGTTATAACCTTTGTTTTAAAGTGTATTTTGTCTGGTATAAATATTGCTACCCCAGCTTTTTATGTTTGTTTCCATTTTCATGAAACATCTTTTCATCTCTTTCCTTTCAGTCTCCATGTGTGTTTTGATCTGAAGTAAGTCTCTTGTACAAAGCATATGTGAGGATCTTGTTTTCTTATCCAGTCAGCCACCTTAGCTTTTGATTGGAGCATTTAATCCACTTACAGTTAAAGTAGTTGTCGATAGATATATAATTGTTGCCATTTTATTATTCATATTTTTTATCTTTTTTCTCCTTCTTCTTCTTGTTCTTAAAGAAGTCCCTCCAACATTTTCTGTAATACTAACTTGATTCATTTACTCATTCAACAATAAATAGTACTAATGTCAGACACTGTTCTAGGCCCTGAAGATACAACAATAAAGAAGAGAGACAAGCAACAATTTAATACAAGTAAACAAAAAAAATAGTAAGGAATGATAAATGGTACCCCCCCCACACACCAAAAAATATAAGGCTATTGCAATAGTAAGAGAGCCATCAAAGAAGACTTCCAAAAAAGTAACATTTAAACTGAGATCAAATCAGCATCAGGGTCCAGCAGTACATGATTGAATGTTTGGGTCATCCTATCACATAAAGACCAGAGGAGGAGATGTATGAAACAGACCCTGGTAAACCCATTTCCCATTGATGATGTGTGCTACTTGCAGTCTTTCCAGTAATATCCTTCTCTTCCTAACCAGAATCAGGTTTTGTTTTTCACCATTAAGAACCTTAATGGGGGTAGCCCAGCTAGTAAGGCCATGAGCATTTTGCCTTTCCTTATCTAATTTTTTTCTGCATTTTACAATGAGCAAGTATTTTTTGTAATTAGATACTATCTGAAAAATTGAAATCAATGATGCAATTTTGAATGCATAGGGAAAAACCTTTGCGATGAAAACATCAAAATGTGGCAATATCTGAATGGTAGTTTTATAGAAAATATTAATTGTGTCTTTATTTTCTCATATTTTTCAAATGTTCTAGGGGGCCTTATTAATTTAATATTATGGCAATTTTTTAACATGAAAAGCTTTTTATAAGAGCTCTCCTGTCATCAGTATATTTTTATACATTTTATTTATTTGTACAATTATTTATAAATATATAAATGTAATATTGACAACTTTTAAAGATACCGAAAAGCTCAAAGAAAAGTAAAAAGTAATTTAGCAAATGCTAATACAGAATGAACAAATGTTAAGCTTTTTTTATGTTTGCTTCCAGAGTTTAAGTAAATAAATAAACATTCACATTCTTTCAATCCCCTTCCTATACCTCCCTCCCTCCACAGTGGGAAACAATTATCATGAGTTTGGTATCAATCTTTTTTGTCATTCTATTATTTTATATATGTCTGCACCTTTCTCTCTCTCTCTCTCTCTCTCTCTCTCTCTCTGTTTTTCTAATCTATTTAATAGTTTTTAAAAAATGTATTTCTAGTTCTGTAGAAACAAGCAAGAAGCTCTTCCTTGAACAAGGCACTGGTCATGCCTCAATTAGAACCCATGTAAGTGAAGTTCCTTTGTAATGAAGTCAGTGCAGTTAAATAAAAAAGAAGGGTGACTCAAGAATAATGCAAAAATATAGTTGATAGGAAACATATGTCTGAATGGCTATGTTCCAGTAAACTGAGTGAGTGCACAGATGTGTTTGTCCTGAATTCCTTTACTCCCAACTTCTCTTTTGTCCACAGGGTAACTAGGTAAACAGGACTAACCTTTATCACCCCCACACCATTACCGCCAAAGTGACCATGAGTCCCTGGTGTGGCTGTTTCTCTGATCTTCCAAGCCAGCAGTTACTCATCATATGCTTCTTTCTGAGTCTTCTTGGCTTTCAAAGAGAAAGAGTGTCTGATAATAATCACTTACACTTGTTGACTGAAAGATTAATCTTTAGCAGATGAGTTTCAGTCACTGTGATAACTCAATCAGTCATTTTAAGCCCTTCATCTCCAATTGAAGAAGGAAAAGCTTTAGTCTTACCTGTGATTAAAGGAATTTTAGGCATTGGCCAGCAGGCACTGAGATGTTCTATTATGGAGAGGGGTTCCTGAAAGAAAATCTGATTTAGTCCTAGTAACCCAGTGGTTTTTCAAGGCTGCCCATTAGAATCACTAAGGAACTTTTTAAATGTTTGCCCCCACCCCTGAAAGTGCTGATGTAATTGGTCAGGGGTTGGGCTTGGGCATTTATGTTTTTAAAATTTCCCCTGTAGACAAAGAAGGACAAATACTATATGACTCCACTTGTATAAAGTATCTAGAGTAGCCAAACTCACAGAGACAGAAAATGGAATGGTGGCTGCCAGGGGCTGGGAGGAGGGGGATTGAGGAGTTGTTGAATGGGCATAGAGTCTTGTTGGGAAGATGAAAGAGTTCTGGAGAGGGATAGTGATGATGGTTCCACGGCAATGTAAATGTACTTAATGCCACTGAACTGTAAACCTAAAAATGGTTAACATGGTAAATTTTATGGTATGTGTATTTTACCACAATAAAAAGGTATGTGTTGGGGGGCAGTAATCTCTCTCCTGGAGATTATAATTTTTAGTCAGGTTGAGAACCACCTTATGTTATCTGGAGTGACTGTTGAAAGAGTGGGTCCTGTTCTCTGGCCTGAGTTGGCTCCTTGCTCCTGTGGGAGGCTCAGCTAGGTGCTATTTTGCTTTCAACTGGGAAGAAAGAAGTTCCGCACATTATTTTTTTCTTTAAGATTTGGTCTGTCTCCTGCCCACGATTGGTCCCGGAAACCCTCTTGAAGGCTCCTGTAGCACTTCTGTATCTACCAGCAACAATTCTGGTAGAGGGCTAAATGGCAACCTTTCTATTTGCACGGGTTTTATTCTCTGGTCCCTTCTGATACTTGAGGCTGGAGCCTCCTCCCTTCCATCTTTTTTTCCAGGCTTAGAAGACATGCTTGGTTTGATTCAGCTCCATAATCTGTTTATGCAGGTATAAATCACACAGGAATAACCAGCCAGTTAATATCAAATAGGGATGACAAGTTCTTTGCATCTTCTCTAATGAAATGTTATGCTTATTTAGTGTGTAACCCAGATGTTAGCTGAGCTCACCCTTATCTTTTGAAATATATATAAAGTTGACTCAGCACTGTTTCACACCCTGGGGGAAGTCCAATGGTCTGTCCAAGGTTCCTGAACATGCCAGGGCTAGGGATTCCCTCTTACTTCACTTGTATCTGAATCTTCCCTAAACACGTTCTGCAGCAGCATCCTTTGTTCTGTTCACAGAGAGAAGACTCGGATCCTTTTCATTGATTCCTACCTTTTCTTTTGGAAAACAAAACAAAAACACTTACAAAAGCCATCTATTTGTGCATCAAGCTTTACTATATGAAGATGTAAAGATGATGATTGGGCATCATATCATATCATATCATATCATATCATATCATAATCTCAAAGCAGTTAGGTATTAGCTACTTGTGTTCTTAAAAGCCCTTCAGTAATATCATATGATTTCATTCATATTAAACCCCCAAACTGGTAAAACTAACCCAAGGTGTTAGAAGTCAGGTTGACAGGATGGGGAGTAAATCAAGAGGAAGCTTTTAGGATTCTGGCACAATTCTATTTCTTAATCAGATGCTGGTTACACAGACAATTTTGGAAAAAGCTATTGAGCTCTACACTTTTGATTAGTACACTTTTCCATATTTATGTTATGCTTCAATAAAAAATTTACATTAGAAAATAAAGAACACAAAGGAAGCCTGTCAGCAAGCTCGTATCCAGACATGTTGCGCCGCTCTCTCTTTATCCAGACTCTCTCCAGATCAGAGTAGAGTCCTCTCATCTGCCCAGCATCTGCATCCAGAAGTCAGTTTGGGGTTTTGGCCTGTTAACTGTTTTTAAAAAGGATGGAAAGCAATGTAAACACACAAGCACGTTGTCAATGATGAGCCTGTGCAGAGACAACCCCTCACATACTCTTCTTCCTAAACATCCTTGTCACAATCACACCAGTAAGAACTGGAAAAACTGGTTGGAATGCCCACTCTCTACTCTTTCCACTCTTCCTTATCAGTCCATCCTCTGGAGCCTTTAAACCTGTCAAAAGAGAGATTTTGTCTCTGCTTCAGACCTTCTAGAGAGGCCAAGAAACCATCTCTACACAGTGAAACAGACAGACTGGCAGACAGATCTTGAAGCCATCCCAGGAGCTAAAGAGCCCCCAGAAAACAGGAGCATAGCTCAAAGAATAGAAAGTCAAATTGTAGTTCTCAAGGACAGATCTGAGCCTGGATGTCCCCATCCTGCAGCACGATATCTGTCCTAAACTCCTTGAGCTCTACCACTGGAGTCCACCAGGCATGGTGGGACCTGGCACATGCTTTTCTGAAGGAGAAGCAACAATGGCGCTAGAAGCTGCATATGGAGCCAGCATGGTAGCCCCTAAGGCCAGGTGCCAGCAGAAGATAGTGAGAAAAATCAAGGTTTCCAGTGGATGGAGCAGGGCACATCATCACATAACTACTGCGGACAGGTCAACAGACAGTCCATGCCTTGAATACCTATATCAAAGGTCAAAGTTTTGGCTGCCATTAGTGTTATGTGTTGTGCTAGCCATGTCTAGTTTATTATAGCCACTACACATTAAATAGGAAGAATGCCAAAACCAGTGACCTGTTGCCCTGGCGTGTGGAGTAGGACCAGCTGATCAAGCTCTCCCTAGTCCACATTCACCATCTGCTATATCCTCGAAGGACAAAAAAAATTAGCAAGGGTGATGCTAAGGAGGCAACTTCTTCCCCACCCTCTTCCAGAGATACCTGCTACTGCCCCCTCTGCCCTCACATCCCTTGGCAGGACATGGTCCCAGGAAGGCAGGAACACCAGCCTTGAGGAAAAGAGCCCAGAACTCTTCACAGGGAATGACTACCCCTTCCATACCCCCAGGAGCCTGACGAGGCCCAAAAATCAGTGAATAGGTGGTAGGTATTCTCAGGGGGCAGGAGGAGCCCCTCAAATATACCACTGTATCTTCTGTGCTTCCACTATGCCTTGTCCTGCTCAGGTATTAAGCTAATACGTGAGACTGGTACATGGAGTGACAATTATATTCTTTATAATGACTGTGGTACCAGCACACCAGGTCTGACAAGGCCAGTCTGATTAACAGAAACATTCACATTTTAATGGCTCTTTGTCCCCAACATTTGCAGTGTCACAGAGGATCTTAGGATCTTGCAGAGTTTCTCTTCTGTGCTAAGAGAGACTATCTACCAAGAGTCAGTTCTAGTTACTGCTCTGTCAGCAGGTAGCTAGCTGGTCAGGTGCAGACATCCTGCCCATGCTCTTTGCTGGGCCCTGATTCTGCAGCTGCCATTGCAACAGCCCTCAGAGAAGCTGCAGCCAGCTGGGCCATAGCCTTCCTGTCCTGTCTTGGATTGTGGTGCTGTCACCACTGTGGGGGTCCACTCTTGTTGCTGGTTGAGCTGGGTCTCCAGCGCTAGGAACCACAGGCAATGGTCTCAGTAGCTAGGAGGGACCCTGGTCTTGCTTGATTTAGATTTCTGGCAATTCTACCCAAGAAATGATGTTTGTGCTAGGTGAGATAAAACAGCTTTTTCCACTGGAGGGGGGGGGCACTGGAAGATTTTTTGAACTCTGCAGGTTTTACCACTCTTTGAGACTACTCTCCCAGGTCCTCCACCTAGACTATCTTCTTCTCAAAGTATATATCTACAGCTTTGGTGGGCTGGGTCAGGTTGAGAACCAGCTCTTCTGAAACTACTAAGTCACTTAGACCCCCAGGGTTTAAAGATGCAAGAGGTTTGTAGTACGAGATGCCTCGCTCCTTTGTAGCAAATATTCTCTTTGATGTCATATTATTCCTTCCTACAATATGAAAAAACAAAACAAAACAAAACAAACCCCCAAAACAAACAAACAAAAAACCAAATCAAACCAAAGCAAAACCAAAGCAGAGTACCAACTGTCTCTGAATCCTGATTACTAACAAAGTTCAAGTTCTTGTTTTTTCATACAAACCCCAGGGGGCGTAGATGGGTACAGCAGTGGAGCTTAGTGGACACAGTTATTCTGTTTGGCTGCTTAGCATCTGGACGCCCTTCCTCTAGCTAAAGAAGTTCTCATCTAACAGGCCTATAGAAGGCAGAGCTCAGCTCCCCAGTAGGAGTTGGCAATGCTAGTGGCCTCCCTTGAAGTGGGCACAGGCCCCACATGTATGCCCTGCACTCAGCTTTGTCTCTTAGCCCTGCAAATGATTCCTTTAATAAACTCTCTTTCTGCTTAAATTTGCCAGAGACGGTTTTTGTGGTTTGTGGCAAGCACCCTGCCTGAAGTAAGGGATTTCATCTCTATATGACCCAAGCTCCACCCTCTTAGATAAGATGTTTAGTTGTCTTTCTTCCTCCCTTCCTATTCCCTCCCTCTCTGCCCTCCTTTCTATTGTAAATGGGCTCCCTTCTACTCCTATGCTTTTCCTCTTGAATTCATCCTAGATGAATTGACCCAGTATGGCTGCCTCATACCCCAGGGGACTTTCTGGAGTTCTTTAGCTCAATGGCCTTTCTGAACTTTGTCAGGGCTGGTGTGGGGGTCTTGGCACTGCTATTCAGCCTCTTCTTTGGGGATGATTTAGCTCCCAAAAGTCCTCAGCTTGGTCTTTGTACACCTGCAAAAGTGAGAGAAATATGTGGGTTTAGTTAGTGACTTTTATGGGAAGCAGAACTGGGTGTGATTTTGCTATAATTGGTCTTTCCCTGTGTTTGACCTGCCTAGTCATGGAACTAAATATGACAAAGGTGGCACCATAAATCTAAAGGGATAGGATGGATTATTTAGTAGATGATGTTGAGAAAACAGAGTCATTCTAAGGAAGAACATAAAAACGAATCTCTACCTAACAATGCATACAAAGGTGGACTTTAGATGGAATTATTAGCTACATGTGTATGATAAAACCATACAATTAGTAGAATAAAGTGAAGGAAAATATATTACACCTTTGAAAGAACTTAAAGTTTCAAAAGTTTAAATCACATGGGAAGATGATTAATTTATTTAATGAATTTAGTTATATAAAATGAACGAGTTCTGTTTTAAAAAGGACATTATGGGAAAGTTATGGAATTGGAGAGAACATTTGCAATATTTAAAACTGACAAGGTATTAAAAGGTATTCTAGACTACACAAAGAAATACTACTGATCAATAAAGAAAAAAATAGTTAACTGCAGCAGAAAAATGGGCAAAGGATATGGACAGGAAAACAGAAGACAAACCCAAAAAGATAATAAGCATGTGACAGGTTACTCAAAATCACTGATAATCTGTAAAATGCAAATTCAAAATCCTATCAGATATCATTTGGCACCTATCAGATTGGCAACCATTAGAAAGCTGGGTGTTGCTAAATTGGAAGGGATTTGGTGACATAGAAATCCATCATATATTATTGATGGAAATGTAGACAGGTGCAGCCATTCTGGAAAAGAGTCCGGTTCTACTTGGTCATATTGAATCCTACCTATGCATACCCTATGACCTAACAATTCTGCTCTTAGATATATATCCCAGGGAATTCCTTTTACAGACCCATAAGAGACCATTTATAAAGATGTCCATCACAACATGTTCTTATAATAGCTAGGAGTTGAAAATAAACCAAGTGTCCATTGCTGGGAAAGTTAAGTGGGTACTCATGATAGGTCATCTTGCAGAGGTTAGACAGCTTGAGTTAGATGTCACACTGCAAGGTAAAATGTTAAAATCACAGGAAGAAGGAATCAGAATAAGATATAATGCATAATACCTTTCTCACAAACTTTAAAAATATATACATACAAATCAACATTTTACAAGAATACATTCAAATAAAGATATCATTAACACAGTGACCTGTGGAGAGAGGGGAATGCAAGTAGCGAATAGGAATAAAAGAGTAAGTTAATCAATAAAATAAGTAAAGAGCTTTGTGCAGACCAAGGATAGTAATATGGCATAGACTGAGCAACAGGAATAATCCAAGCCTCTACAACCAAGGCAAACAATATAAAACAAAAACAACCACCACAAAAGGGAAGATACACTATGTACATAAAATCTTGATTTATACAAGGCAGAGTGTGATGTGGGCTCCATGGTAGGTACTGAGAAAAGAACACTAGAGACAGGGTAGGGAGAGACCTTGCCCATGTTAGGGGAACCAGGGGAGGCTTTATGAAAGAGGCATTGAGTCTGAGTGAATGTTACTTACCTAAGAACAGATCTCTTTCCCATGTGGCTCACATCAGAGAGACCTGCTCATGTCAAAGAAGAACCTGTCTACTCACTTATACAGAGTTTGCGATCAAACCCATAACAGATTATCACACTGGAAGCCCAGCACTCATACCACTGATATCAATATATCTTGATGGATGGTCAGTGAAACAGAAAGATGGTCTCTGGGCCCAGAGACCTCTAGTAGACCCAGGGGTATGGAAAAGGCTGTCTTCAGTGGTTAGTTGTAACTTGCTCCCTGTGTTGTAATGCCCCTCTGTTATCCCCATGTGAAGCTCAATTATGGATGAATAAAAGGAAAGATCTAAGTTTAGTCAGAAAAAAAATGGTACCAGGGGCACTAGAGATTCCCTGGCATATGCTTCCTATAATGGTAGACTAAAGGATAAGCCACCCTCCCTCGAAAGAATCTACAGAAGTTAAAGTTTTATACCTGGAAGTTTGAACCTCCTATTCCCCTTTACCCTTTCACCCCCACATTTTTTGATTTTTCAATTACAGTTGACATTCAACATTATTTTATATCAGTTTTAGGTATGGAGCATAGTGGTTAAACATTTATTTAATTTATGAAGTGATTCCCCTACTTTAGTCTAGTGTCCACCTGGCACTATTCATAATTATTACCATATTATTGACTATACTCCCATGACTATTTCATGACTATCAATCTATACTTTTTATTCTCTTCACCCTGCATCTTGTTGCCTGCATCTATGTTTCTGTTTCATTTATTTTGTTCTTTAGATTCCACATATAAGTGAGATCATATAGTATTTGTCTTTCTCTGTCTGATTTATTTTACTTAACATAATACTTTCTAGGTCCATTCATGTTGTCTCAAATGGTAAGATTTCATTCTGTTTTACAACCGAGTAATAATCCATTGTATATATGTACTATCATTTCTTTATCCAATTGTCTATTGATGCGCACTGAGGTTGCTTCCATATCTTGTCTGTTGTAAAGGCTTCAATGAACATAAGGGTACAAAAATCTTTATGAATTAGTGTTTTGAATTTCTTTGAATAAATAACCCAAAGGGGAATTGCTGGGTCATATGGTAGTTGTAATTTTAATTTTTTGAGGAAACTCCATACTGTTTGTCATAGTGGCTGCACCAATTTGCAATTCCACCAACAGTGCACAAGGGGTTCATTTTTTCCACGTATTCACCAACATTTGCAGTTTGTTTATTTATTGATAATGGTCATTTTCACAGGTATGAGGTGATATCATTGTTTTTAATTTTCATTTCCCTGATAAATAGTAACATTGAGCATATTTTCATATGTCTATTGGTGATATGTATGTCCTCTTTGGAGAAATGTCTATTCAGGTCCTCTGCTCATTTTTTAATTGGATTGTTAGTTTTTTGGTGTTAAGTTGTATGAGTTCTTTATAAATTTTGGATAATAACCCCTTATTAAATGTATCATCAGTGAACATATTTTTCCATTCAGTGGGTTGCCTTTTGGTTTTGTAGACCGTTTCCTTTGCTGCACAGAACCTTTTTAGTTTGATGTAGTCCCATTTGTTTACTTTTTTGTTTGTTTGGTTCTCTTGTCCAAAGTAAAATATCAGAAAAAATTACTAAGAGCAGTGTCAGAGAGTTTACTGCCTATGTTTTCTTCTAGGAGTTTTATGATTTGGGGTCTTACATTTAAGTCTTTAATCCATTTTGAGTTTTTTTTTTTTTTGTATATGGTATAAGAGAATGGTCTAGTTTTATTTTTTGCATGTTCTGTCCAGTTTTCCCAACATCATTTATTGAATAAGCTATCTTTATCCCATTGTATATTCTTTCCTCCTTTGCCACAGAGTAATTGACCGTATAGGTATGAGTTTATTTCTGGGCTCTCTATTCTGTTCCATTGATCTATGTGTCTATCTGTATGCCAGTACCATGCTGTTTTGATACTATAGCCTTGTAGTATAGTTTGATGTCAGGTATTGAGATCCTTCCAACTTTGTTCTTCTTTCTCAAGATTGCTGTGGCTACTAAGGGTCTTTCATGGTTCCCTATAAATTTTAGGATTATTTGTTCAAATTCTGTGAAAAATGTCATTAATATTTGATAGGGATTGCATGGAATCTATAGATTGCTTTGGGTGGTATGGACATTTTAACGATGTTAGCTCTTCCTATCCATGAGCATGGTATATGCTTCCAGTTATGGTTATCTTTTATTATTTTTTTCTGTGATGTAATTTTCCAAGAAGAGGTCTTTTACCTCCTTGACTAATTTGATTCCTAGATATTTTATTGTTTTTGATGCAATTGTAAATGGAATTGTTTTCTTAATTTCTCTTTCTGAAAGTTCATCATTGGTGTACAGAAATGCAACCAATTTCTGAATGTTAATTTTGGAGGTCAATGCCAGGTGCAGGATGAAAGGCAATAATTAGAGAACTGGAGTTGAGGGAAAGATGCTAATACAGTTACTTACTTACCCAGGCAGACAGAGGATTGGTATTAAAGAAAGACTGTGACTCAAGGGCCAAAACTATCAATGCCAGCATGTACAGGTGTCCCAGAGGCCAACCAAGAACACTGAGAATTTAAGGAAGTTTGAGGAGAAACAGAATATTTCATAGTCTCAAAGTATCTTTCCCCCATTAATTATTAATCACGAAGGGGAGAAAATTATAACTTTATAGTGGAGAAACCCAGCAGACCTCACCTTCACCAAGCAATCTCAAAATGTTATTTTATTATGGAGATAGTCAGACAAAGCTCCCAGTGCCTGGTAAGGAAAAATATTAGGACTATTATTGTAATCCTTGAGGTAATAATAACAAAAATTAAATGCAAAATTAATCTGTGCTAACGTGTCACTCCATCCCAGAAGTTAACGAGTCGTCCTTGGGTATACATGTGGTTAACACGTGCAGGGTCGTATGCCATGGAATGATTTTAATAGTGGGTATTCAGGCATGGCGGCATCATTGGGAGAACTGTTTTGAGACTAGGGTGAGGGGAGTGTGGGGTCTCATACTGTACTGAGTACTCCTGTGCTACTCCACTTTACAAAATCATGCGTGCTCTTCGCTGGATCCCTAACTATGCTTCTTTTGCGGGTCAGGCCCTGCCGACCTCACCTCCTCCAGATGCTCAGGTCTCTAGGTGGCTGTGTTTATACCGGGGAGCGTGTGTGGGCTTCGCTTCTTCCCTCACACTGGCCGGACTGTGGACTCCTTTGCCTGAATCTGCCGCGTCTAAGCGCACCGACGTGGGACACACAAGCGCAGAGGGAGCGACGGCCCGGGGCGGGGGTGGGAAGGTTGGGGAAGGGGCGGAGTTGACTTCTGGGAAGTGCGGCAGTGCCCTCTAGTGGGAGAGTTTGGAACTTTCTGAGGTCCGGCTACTCTGACTGGGGTAGCGTTACGATCACATCCAGCCATACTTGAGTGTTCTGCCAACCCTCAGCTTGCAGAGAGCAGGGAACAGTGTATTCCTGGGACTCTGGAGACCTGTGGCCTGGGCTGGGAGCAGTGAGGATGGTGCGGTCCTCAAATGAGCCCTGTCTGAGTCAGCCCCAACCCGGGCCTGCGAGGAGGCCTCCTCCTGTCTCCTTGTCTCCTTTGCTGGCCTCCACTCCTTTAGGGTCTTTTTTTCTCCTTCAGGGAAAAGAAGGGAAAAATGACATATATGTGCCAGACAGCTTCACATATTCATGCGGAAATTCACTACTTTTAAAAAGGATTTGAAGTGATCACAAAGGTTTATGAAGATATTAAAGAAAGAGAAAAGAATAAGGGGTTAAGATCAACAGAGGGGTAAGGTTAATACTTAAAATGAGTCTTGAGACCCTGAACAGTTACTAGACCAGAATACTAGAAATCATTAGAGCTTTTAAAAGAAGAAACTCAAGCACTCCTTCAAGACTCAAAAACAGAAGACCAAAGAGAAGGAAAATCATGGAACTAAGAACATAAAAGAAATAAGTAGAAACCATATATCAGAGATCATAAGTATTTCAAATGGATTAAATTTTCCTATGAAAAAAAATTCCTTAGTAAAAAGCCTAGGACAACCTACCTACCTATTTTCTGTTCATAAAACACATAGCTGAAACAATGACCCATAGAATTTGAAAACAAAGAGGCCAGTAAAGATGCACCAGGAGAAGCTAACAGCCCCACATCCATCCATTTTGAGTTCTAGCTTCAAAATACATCTCACATCTACCCATTTCTTTTTACCCCACTGCCATTCCCGAAGCCAAACCATGGTGACTTCCCACCTAGATAACAGCAATAACTTTCTAATTGGTCTCTTTCCTCTTGCCTTCTTCCCTGCAAAGCAGGCAAAATGTTCTTTTAAAAACATAAATTAGATTTTAAAAACGTAAATCTCTCCTCTCCCTAGAGTCCTTCAATATCTCCTTCTGGCACTTGGAATAAAATTCAACCTTCTTACTTTGGCTTATAAGCCTCACAACCATTCCAACCTAGCTCACAGCACCCCTCTCTCCTAGTTGCTGCCACAGTGGCCTTCTGCTTTTCTTCAAACACACTGTCCCTGCTGGCCGGAATGCCATCCTGAGCTCTTCTTTCTCATTGCTCAGGCTTAACGTCTAGATCTCACCTGCAGAAAAGCTTTTCCTGGCCGGACTATGTACATAGATTCAGGCCCTTCACCTAGCTTATCTTTATCATTAGTCCAATTATTTCCTGCAGAGTACTTACTACAATGTGTAAATATCTTGTTTATTTATTTGCTTCTTTAATAGAGAAGGGAAGAAGGAAGAGTTATTGTTTAATGGGTACAGAATTTTTACTACAGCCTTTTGGGTTCCTCTCAGTATACAATCATATCATCTGTATGTTGAGATTATTTTTTCTGCTATAAGAATTTGTTCTTATAATTTTATTTTGTTTTAATAATGTAATAAAATAATGTTTAGCAATAGTGATCATGGTTAGCATCCCTTTTTTGTGCTTAATTTTAATGGAATAGTTTGAGGATTTCATAGTTTCAGTAAGATATTTGTTATTGCTTTTTATAAATATACTTTATCATATTTAAGTATACTTCTGTGCCTTTATTACTTTTACTTTTCCAGTTTCTTCTGTGGTAACTAGTCTATTTAAAATTTATTCCTTTTGGTGTAAATTTATATTTTCCTAAGAATTTAACAACTTTCTCTAGATTTTTGAGTTGGTTGCTATAGAGTTATATGTAATATTGTCTTTTAATTATTTTTCTTCCTTTTTTATCTGGTATTATATGGTCTTTCTAATTTCTAATAGTTTGTATGTGATCTCTTTTCTTTGTCCCTAATGGTGGCTATGAAATATCCATTGATCTAACAAAAAATTAGATTTGATATTGAACTACGATATGACCCAGTGATTCCACTCTTATGGATACATTCAAAAGAATTGAGAGCAGGGACTCAAACAGATATTTGTATACCGATATTCATAGCATAGTCAAAAGGTGGAAACTACCCAAGTTTCCATCAACAGATGAGTAGATAAACAACAACAGAAAATATGTATATATAAGATGGAATATTATTTAGTAATAAAAAGAAATAAAATTTTGATACATGTTAAAACATGAATATACCTTGAAAATATTATGCTTAGTAAAATTAGCCAGACACAAAAGGACAAATATTGTATGATTCCATTTATATGAGTTACCTAGAATAAGCAAATTCATAGAGACAGAAAGTAGAATAGCGGTTTCCAAGGTTTGGGAGAAGGGAAAAAGGGAGAGTTATTGTTTAATGGATATAAAGTTTTTGTTGGGATAATAAAAAAGTTTTGGGTATAGATAATAGTAATGGTTACACAGCAATGTGAATGTAGTTAATACCACTGTATTATACACTTGTAAATGGTTAAAATGATAAATATTATGTAATGTATATTTTATCAAAATGAGAAAATTAGATCTGGAATTTAAGTTTTTTTCCATTATATTTTTCACTATTTTACTGATTTTGCCTTTTACTTTTATTAATGCCTATGGCTGGATTGTTTCTTGTTTATTTTTAATTCTCTAAGATGAGTTTTTTATTCCTTAATTTTAGTCTTCTTTAACAATAAAGGCATTTAAGACTGATTTTTCCCTTGAATATGAATTTTACATACCAAAACTTATGATTCATTACTTTCTAGATAGTTTTTTTATTCCAAATTTGATTTTTTTAGTTGATCTAGAAGTTACTTTTATTCTAAGTAATTAATAGTTTAGAGATTGTCTATTCATTATTTATTTGTGTTCTATAATATTGATTAGAAAACATGTTCTATAAAATCTTCACTTTTTAAAATTTGTTAAGTTTTGTTTGTGGCCAAGTACATGATGATAGGAGATGTATATGTGTATGTGTATGTGTATGTGTATGTGTATATGTATATGTATATGTATGTGTAAATATATATATATAAATATTTTATTGATATGAGAAAAATCATGTTCTGTATTTGTAGATTGCAAAGTCCTATACACATCTATTAAATCGAGCTGACTGATTGTGATTCTCTATGTCCTGGCAAAATTTTTGCTTTCTAGATCTGTCAGATTTTATTTTATTAAAAAAAATTTTATTACATTTGTTGGGGTAACATTGGTTAATACAATTATATAATTTTCAGGTATATATTATAATTTGATATCTATATATTCTATTATGTGTTTACCACCCAAAGACCAGCTTCCTTCAGCTACCATATATTTGATCTCCTTTACCCACTTCACCCTCCCCCTAGCCCTCTATTTTTGACCCCTTTTATCCTGTCTACCTCTCCCCTCCTTCCCCATCCCCTGCCCTCTGGTAATCACTAGTCCATTGTCCATGTTCCTGAGTCTCTGTTTGTCTTGTTCATTTGTTGCTTTTAAGTTTATATCCCACATATAAGTGATATCATGTGATTTTCAACTTTTCCAGTCTGGCTTATTTCGCTTAGCATGATTATCTCGAGGTCCATTCAGGTTATTGCAAATGGCAGTATTTCATCTCATCTTATGGCTGAGTAATATAGCATTGTATATATGTACCACAGCTTCTTTAGCCAATCATCTATTGTAGGATATTTTGGTTGCTTCCATGTCCTGGCCATGAATAATGCTGCTATGAACATCAGTGTGCAAATATCTTTTCAGATATGGGTTTTCAAGTCTTGGGGAAATACCCAATAGAGGGATTGCTGTATTATATGGTAGTAGATCTGTCAGATTTAAAAAGATATATGTTACACTCTTCAACTATAATTGTTTGTACATGTTTAAAATCAGATTCTCCTTGTAATTCTCATAGTTTCTGCTTTACATGTTTTGTTTGCCATGATGTTTAATGTATAGATGTTTATAACTAATATCTTCTTTAAAATATGTCTTTTATCATCACTCATTGTCTCTGACTTAGTTAATAATTTTTATTTTAAATTTTGCATCATCTGTGTTGTCATTTCTGATTTCTCTTTGCATTTGTCTGGCATTTTATTAATCATCAACCTTTCTATATCACTTTGTTTTAAGTATGCTTACTAGAAACATTATACATTTGGATTTAATTTTTCAATCTAATCTGACAGTCTCTATCTTTCATAAGGAAATCTAGCTCATCTACATTTAATGTAACAGTTGATATATTTGACTATATTCTTTCCATCTTATTTTATTTTTAATACTTGTTTTAATTTTTATCTTTTTCTGTTTTTCTGGCTTATTGTTATTATTATTAATTTCTTACTTCCTCTTTGTTAATTTGGAAGTACTACTGGGTTTTTCTAGTGAAAAGTATATTTCTTTACAATTATATCAAAACATGCTAATAACCCTCATTTTATGCTGTGCAGGCTTATGTGCCCTCCTTCCCAGGAGCTAGAACTTTTAAAACATTTTGCCTTCTCCCTCTTCTCCTCTTTTTCATTCTTTGTTTTTTTTCTAAGACAGTTGGCGCTCTTAGTTTTTAACTAATAATTTTTTAAGATTTAGGAGTTCTTACTTAGGACTTATATTACAAATTGTAAACCATACCATTGTGATTCACTGAAATTTAACTATATGTAATGCAGAGGTCATCGCTCAAAAACTGTCTCCCTTCCTTTTCCATTTTTTCCTATGTTGAAGTCTATTCAAATTCACTTTTTATTTGATTAGAGTACATCCTTGGCATCTTTCATTCACCTGGAAGGTGAATGCTTTTTTGCCTGGGCATAAGTATCTTAGGTCATTGTTCTTTCTCTCAATATCTGTCCCTTTAATGTTAAGGTTGTGATTTTTTTTTTAAAAGCCTCAGCAAATTAACAATAGAAGGAAATTTTCTTAAATAATGAAGATACCTACAAATAAAATTTACAGCAAACCTCACAATTAATGGTAAAATGTTGAAAGTTTTCACATGAGGTAGAGAATGATGTAAGGATATCTAGTTTCACCATTTCTATTTAACATATTATTGGAGGTCCTAGCCAGCATTAGGGAAAAACAAACATACAAACAAAAATCATACAAATTTAAAAGAAGGAAATAAAATTTGCATTAACTACAGACAATGTGACTGTGTATGTAGAAAATGTAAAATAATCTACAAACAATATATTTTATTTAATAAGTGGATTTAGCAAGGATGCTGGGATGCAAGGTTAACATACAAAATGTAGTCTAATTTGCTCATTATTATTGCTACATGTAATGAAAGGAAATGATTTCATGAAATATAATGCAGAGTAAAAGAAGCAAAGGATAAAAAAACCAAACAGTATCATAACATTTCATTTGAATAATGTTTACAGAAATTAGAAATCCCTCCCTTTGATGGAAAAGGAGAAGGTTATCATCTACAAAGGGTACAATGGAACAGAAGAAGTTCTTCTAGGGGATTAGGGTATTGACAATATTCTCTTTCTATATATATAATACGAATATACTATATATTGTACACATTTGCATGCACATATATATATATATACATACATATATATGTCTGTATATATATATAATGCAGTTTGTTGTGTATATATAGGGTATAAATTCCTGTTTTCTGTATGGAGATATATACCATATGTTTAACAATAGGAAGACTTAATATCATAAAAATATCAACTTCCCAAAATTAATCTATGAGTTTATTGTTTTATTCAGAATCTCAACAAAGATTTTTATAGAATTGACAGGCTAATTTAAAAATATATGTATTTTACTATATTATGCATGTGAAGTACTAGAATAAAAAAACCAAAAAATTTAAAAGTAATAACCTTAGAATGGAGAAGTCTAAGTAAGAGACAAAACTTAGAAACTAAAAAAAATGGACATGTATAAAAACATTAAAACAAAATTCTGCATGGAGAAATATCAAAAACAAAACAAAAAATAAATGCAAAATTAGAAAAATAGTTGCAACTCATATGTAAGATAAATGGCTGATTTCCTTTATATATAGTAAACTCTATATATTAGAATGAACTCACCTATAATTAAAGAAATATAAATTAAAACAAGAATGAGATACATTTTTTATTAAGTAGTGTGATAAGCAAGTGTTGGCATGAATGAGGGTAATGGAAATAGGCATTCTCATGCACTTGGTGGAATTGTAAATTGTAATCTTTTTAGAGAGCAATTTGGCAAAGTTTATCAGAATTACACACGCATTACTCTCTGCTCATTCTATAGGTTTACTCCTATTGTGTATAAAGCTATAGTTGAATAATGTTGACTGCAGTGTTGTTTGTTATTGTAAAAGCCTACAAACAACTTAATGTCCATCAATAGGGAACTAGAAGATGAACTGTGTAGTTATTTTTAAAATGAGCTAGATCTTATGTACTTACAATTAAAAAAAAAATGCTGAACTGTGTGTATTTTATGTTTCTGTTTGTGTTAAAATGGATGGAACAGATTTTGGGAAAGCATAAATTATATATGTTATTGTAGGAGACTAAAATATTACAAGAATTTATCAGCAGCAGATATTTTGGAGAAGGCTACTGGGAACCTGAGAACCTGAGGTGGGCAGGTGGGCAGTTGAACTTCATAGCATTGTTTTACTCTTTTTACTTTTTGATTTATTTTTATAAATTTCTTCTCTACCTCTCCCTCTTATACACACTCACACACTTAAAAAAAAATTCTTAAGTGCATTAAAAGAAAATTCTCCTGCCTTCTTTCTTCCTCCAAAGGTTCTAACTTTTTTTTATCAAATCTCAGAAAACTGGCTATAGAATAAAACATCTTCCCATGATCTCAATCTGCATTTCATTTAAATTCTTAAATACTAGAAAATATCCATAATTTAAACAATAAGTAAGGATTTTTTTCAATAATAAAAGTGAATCTCAGAGACTGCTGAAATTTTGTAGAAATATGGAAACAAAGCATCTAGGAATAAATTTAACAAAAGATGTTAGATGTCTGTGACAAACATGTGAAACTTATTGCAGGATTTTGAAGAAGATCTAAATAAATGAAGTTAAATGCCATGCTTATCAATAGAAAGACTCAATATCCTAATGATGTCAATTTCCCCAAATTAATCTATGAAGTTATTGTTTAAATAGGGATCCCATAAAAGATTTGGTAAATCAAAAACTAATTCTAAAATGTGTTTAAAAGTGTAAAGGACCCCAAACCATTGTAATAGTCTCGAAAAATGTGGGAATACATGCTCATCTAGAAATCAAGATTTATTATCAAGGTACAGTAATTAAGAGAATGTGGTATTGCTCAAAGGCTGACAAATAGACCAAAGTAACAAAACAGTGAGCCCAGAAACAAACCAATACATTTTGGGAAATTTTATTTATGGCAAAGCCGGCATTGCGGATGACTAGAAAAAGATAGGCTGTCTAATAAATGGTTCTAGGACAATTGTTTTTCATATGAAAAAGATCTTTCCACAACTACTTTCACAAAGAGTAAAACATGGTGGATATAAGATCAAATATAAAAAAAATTAAAACTAATGGAAGAAAATATAGAAAGATTTATGACCTTAGAATAAGAAAAAGATATTTTAACCAAGTCACTCAAAGTACAAACTATAAATAGGTAAGTTAGAATGCATTAACATTTAAATGTTTGGTGCCTTAAAACCACAAAAAGTTATGACAAGCCACAGTATGAATTATCATATTTGCAATGCATCATCTGAAAAAGGATTAATATCCAAAATACATAAACTATTCTTAAAAATTAACAAGATAATTACAATCAATAGAAAAATCGGAAAAAGTTACAGACAGGAGTTTACAGAATAAAAAATACAATGACCAGTAAATGTATGAACAGATATTCAACCTTAACTTCATAGTAATCAGGGAAATGCAAATTAAAACTATAAAGAAACAAAACTACAAACCCATTAAATTGGGAAACGAACAGCAAATCTGACAATAGTAATGTTGATGAGGACTGGGAACACAATTCATCTGTTGCTAGTATCACTTTGGAGAGCAAGTTGGCAGTAACTAGAAATGCTGAAGCTAACCATCTTTCTCAGCACTAAAGTTCCAATCCTAGGTGTGTACCCTATAGAAACTCTCACACCACATGCACAGAAGACATGAGCTAGAATGTCCATAACAGCATTGTTTGTAATCAAAATGCAGTCTAAATTTTCATCAGTAGGAAATGGATAAATAAATTTAATATAATATTAACACAATAATATACTATACTGCTGTGGAAATGAATTTTTATTCATTAAAAAAGCCCCCAAACTTATGTAGCAACATGTGCCAAGTCCTGTTCTAAGTTCTTTATAAATATTAACTCATTTGCTGAATGAACCAGAGCTAGATTTATCAACATGAGTCAACATGGATAAATCCCTGAACATCAACTGACTGAAAAAAGCAAGCCACAGAAATATACATGTAGTACTTTACCATGTATGTAAACTTTGAAATATTTAAAGTAGTATATAATTCTCAGGAATTCATTCATATGTAAAAAAGTACATGGAAAGGTTACCTCAAGGATGAAGGTGCGGGGCAAGGTGTGTCTCTGATGGGCTTCATCAGGAAGGATGATATATTTCTAATGCTTAATCATGGGTAAGTTATTATGTGTACCTCAATGTCCTTTTGAAATAGTTCATAAAACAGTAAAAAAAAATAGAGAAAACTCATTTACTCCTATTTAATTAATTTTCTTCCAGTCTTTCTTCTATGCTTATTTTATATACCTGTGATTATCCCATATATACAAACTTGTATTCTGTTTCACTTAATAATATTGTTCCTCATGTTATTAAAACTTTTCATAGAACAAACTGATGGTTGCCAGATGGGAGGGGAGTTGGAGGGATGGGTGAAAAAAGTAAAAGTGATTAAGAAGTACAAATTGCCAATTATAAAAATAGTCACATGGATGTAAAGTACAGCATAAAGAATATAGTCAGTAATATTGTAATAGCTTTGCATGGTGTTAGATGGGTATTAGACTTAGGGTGGTCACTTCATAAATGTCTAATCACTATGCTGTGCACCTGAAACTAATATTGTATGTCAACTATAACTGGAAAATAATTCTTTTTTAAAAAAGAAACACCCTTTGATCACACCTGAGTTTATGCTAATGAGGTGATTGATAGCTTGAAGGTGGGGCCGGTCACCAGAAAGGCCAGGTGATTAAAGGGCTGGAACTTTCAGCCCCATCCATGACTTCTGAGAAGAAGATGGGGGTGACTGAAGATTGAGCTCTATGAAAACTCGTGACCAATGAGATTTGATGCCCTTCCAAATGGGCAAACACATCTGTGTGCTGGGATGGTGGCATGCCCCCACTTCATGGGGACAGAAGCTCTTCCAGACCTCACTGTATGTAGTTCTTCATGGGATGTTTATTTGTCTCCTTTATAATAAACCAGTAAACATTAAAAAAACTGTTCATAAATGTTATTAATGACAGAATGACATTCCAATTTGTGGATGTACCATAATATACTTATCCAGTTCCCAACCTGTTGATTCCAGTTTCACTAAGCTCATTCTCATTTTTCAGTGCAAACAATATCTGTCTTTTGGGGAATGTTTGGGATTATTCCTTCTGATACATCTCCACAATAGAATTATAGTATCAAATAGTATAAACATTCAAAAATTCTTAGTACTCTGCATTATTGCATTTCTCCAAGAGTTGGACCAACTCACTCTCCCGCCCCTAGTAGTGCATGGGTGACTCCATTTCATCCGCAGCTTTCCAACACTAAATATTCTCGTTTTAACAAATCTTTAATTTTTTAAATCAGTGAATAAAGAAGCTTATTTGTATTATTTTGAGAATATTTCCTCCAACTGTGTATCAAACCTTTATAAAGGGAGAAAAGCTTTACTATGGAGGGCGCCTCGGAGCTCGCAGTCTTGTTCATGCGAAGCGCTGTGGAATTGGTTCTGCGCTGGTGCAGGTGCAGCTCTGAGGGTCTGGCCTTTGGTTCTCCAGGACTGAGCGCCCACCCAGCCCTTTCACACCCAGCACCGTGGAAACAGTGACCCTAATGGGGGAGCCCAGCTCCCATCGAAGCACAGCAAGGTCATCGGGGTCATACTTTATTGTTCACTATTATTCTTTCCTGCCCAACAGTAGCATTGGGTTCACTCCTGGGTGGATGAGCTGGGCTGATTTTCAGGGCTGCTTCACAGCCATCCTTGAGCCTCTTTTCACCCAGTGACACACTGGCCATTGACATCCCACCCACAGAGAGCGGGCACACAGAGTTTCATTCACCCGCCAGGGCCGGGAGAGCCAGGTGGGCGGGCCAGGCATCCTGCCCTGGGAGACCAGCTCCCCACCTCGGGCCACACACAGGCGGGGTGGGACCAGAAGAGAATTTGGGGGTGGGGAGGAGGTGGGAATTGAGGAAGTTGGAAAGGGAGAAATGAAGGGGTGGGTGAGAAGTGGGAGGCTGTTTCTAAGGGTAGAAGAGTGGAGGAATGAAGGGGGAAGAGATTGAGAGGATGTTTCACCAACAGAGAGTTAAGGACGGAATAAAGGAACTAGAGAAAGGGAAAGGCTGAGGGGTGGGATAGGGAAATGGGGTGGTGGTGCAAAGAGGAGACCCAGGGAGCAATTTGAGAGGACATTCAGATTGAGCTGGGGGTTACATGAGTGGGAAGGGAATGTGGGAGTAGAGGGATGAAAGGAATTTCAGGAAGGGCAGAGGCATTGTCATGCTTCTGCTGCCCCCTGGAGGAGCCTGGGCAGTGGCTTTTGCCAAGGGTTCTGCTTGGAGCCTGTGCAGGACCTGGGGGGAAGTCTGCAGCTCCAGGCCTTGATCCAGGTGGAGGAAAGTGATGACAGAGGTGGGCAGTGTGCCTTTAGCTGGTAGAGAACAGGCAAGGACAGTGCTTCCCCAGCTGTCAGGAGTCTCCTGGGGGTGGACTCTGAAAAGGCGATGAGGTCATCTGGGGAGTTGGGAGAAGTCAGGTGGACCCAAAAGGAGGGAAGAGCACCTACTAGAGAGAGGATTTGAAGAAGCACAAGGACCACTTGGGAAGCCCAAGATCCCCCAGGGACCAGCTTCTTGTCACAGAACAAAATGCCCACCAGTGAGAGATGAACTAGATAAATTATAGCTTAGACATGTTAGGAGAGACAATGTGGCCTCTAAAAATGGTGCTGTAAGGTGATGCTCCTCAAACTGTATGGGGCATATAAATCTGGGTGATCTTGTAAAAATGCAGATTCTGATCCAGCAGGTCTGGGTGGGACCCGAGACTCTGCATTTCTCACAAGCTCCCGGGCAATGCCTGTGTTGCTGCTTCAGGGCCACCTATGGGCAGCAAGGATATAAGGAATTGTGTATTGACATGGAGAAAAATCTATGTTGTATGGTAAAGTGGAATAATAGACTATGTGGGTGAACCTCATTTTGGTTTTTAAAAAAGTGTGTCTTACTCAAACACACAAACGCATACACATAGACAGAAAAAAAAAAGATGCAAAAAAAATATGCCAGCTACATTTTTCTCTAGGAGATGGGGTTGCAAGTGATATTAATTTTCTACTTTTGGCTTATCTCAATTTTCTGTTTTTTTTTCCATAAACATATTCTTATTCTAAGAAAAAAGATTCTCTCAAAACCTCCAAAGTTATGTATTTTGGAAAGAGAACTCAGGCAGAAGATCACAGATTTCCCTCACTGGATTAGTTGCTCCTCATGCCTCTGGAGCATTTATTTACAAACTGCATGGGAATGGAGCCGTCAGACTCAGTGGCTTGATGTCTGGGCTCACTTTTTCTCACACAGATGCTCAATAAATTCGTGGTCACCTGAATGAGCATACAGAACAAGGTCCCACTGATGTAAATCTGGTTATGGCAAACACTAGGAGCACGCTTAAACTGCAGCCTGAAAGTAAAGTTTTCTTAGTGTCTATTACTTATACTGCTTGTATTATGTGGACTGGCTGAGCCTAAAGACCTTAGTGCTATGAATGGATAACTCTTTTTTTATATATCATCTGATAATTTATGCTTTCTTATTGATCATGAAGTAAGTGCTCTAACTTCCCTTTTATAGAGGAAGAAACTGAACCTCAGAGAGTTAAATAGACTTGCCCAAGGCCAACGACTGGCAAGAGGCCGAATACTGGGCTTTTTAATGTCTAATTCTAGAATCTAATTTCTTACTGAGATGTACTATATCTTACAAGATACTGGATTAAGGTTCAGAAACTTATCATTCCAGTTCATGTGCATCCATATCTCTGGAACTCTGTTTTCTTGTGTGTGAGCTTGGGGTGGAGAAACCTTTACCTCATAGGTCAGGATGCAGCAAAGGAAGCAGCGTGGGTTCACCTAGAGTGAAGCTGGGCACATGGAAGGGTGCTGTGATGATGGTGTGGGGATGCAAATGATGAATTTATTTGTTTAAAAGAGTCTTGATAACATGAAAATGAAATCTAGAAAATGATTAACTAGATATCCTTGAGATGATCTTTTTTCCTTATCTGGACTTCTCTATAAAATAAGAAATGCTTTTATTATGCTTTCCTCTATCTTCGAAAAGGTTTAGTCTATCAAGCAAATTGCATTTGTTAACAAAAATCGGTTCTCATTATTTTGTATTAATCAAAGTCATTTGTAACTACCACAGCTTCTAATTAAGATGAAATATAAACAAAACCACACTGAGCAGCTGCAGTGCTATACAAAAGAAAAGAAATTTGGCATTTTAGTTGGCCTGTGCAGTTTTATAAGAGGTAAATATTTAAACATTGTTAAGGCTCTTAAAATAGTGAAGAAGACCCATGTAACTTTTAAGAATCTATCCTAAAGAAACTATTTAAATTGCAGATGAAAAATGTATTTACAAAGATGTTCACTGCTTTCTTTATGATAACAATAGAAACACACTAAATATTCATCTATGAATAAATGAGGGCACATTTGCATGTTTGCACAAGGCATATTTTGCACCCATTAAAAGTTCTGTTCAGCCTTAGAGTAGAGAAAAATTTCCTATGCAGGGCACCAAACCCAGAAGCTATTACAGAAAAGCTGACAGATTTGACACCATAAATATTAAAAAGGCTTGTCCTTGAAAGACATTATAAACAAACTGAAAATATGAGTGGCAAACTGAGATAAAAATATGCAGGAACAATATTAAACCCATGTATTTTTATTTTTCTCCTTAAATCATATTCTCATTCAGCTTCTCTCCTCCAATGGTGAGCCACAAACCTCAGTGCCCAGAGGGGCAGGGATTGCCTGGGCCAGAGAGGCCCTGAGAAGACTATGAGTCTCAGTCCTGGCTTCTTTCTCCCCCTTAGCAAGACAAGGGTCTCGAATGCCAGCCTTTGCAGAGAAAAAAAAGGAATGTTTTTATCTTGAAGCTTGCTCTTGAATAAGACCAACCTTGATAGACTTGATCATAAATATCTATGTAGGGAGAACTACTCTCAAGAGGAATGGGGGAAAATAGCCATCTCTCCCTCTGGGAGGATTATGGGAAGAAGAGAAAGAGGGATAGGAGAAGCAGTTGGTGAGATTGACAGAAACATCAAAAGCGGAAGAGAAGCTTCGGTCTCTGTTTTTGTTTGGGGTTTTGGGATGAGAAGCCTCACAAGATACCTACCTGCTCTGGAGAAGGCCAGCATTTAGCTACCCAGGGTCTCTCCGGGCACTCATTGGCATGAAACGTGTCCAGACATTCCTGGATACCCCTGGGAAGGAAGAGCTGACCCTGTAAATGAGGACTAGGTGGTCACCCAGGATGGGAGCCAAATGAGAGTTGAAGCCAGGCCTTAAGGAAGTTCAGAGCAGCAGTAGGACTGAAATGAAGAGTACATTGAAAGGACTTTAACTCCAAGGGAGCTAAGAAAGACCTTGAGTTTCTTAACCATAGATGTAAGCAATAAAAGTCAGCAATATGTGTGTCCAGTGACCAAATCAACAAGAAACATGGCTACAGAAATCAGAGGAACTATAGGGCAGTACAAGAACCTGTGCTCAGAAACTTAGGCCCCATCTTCAGCTTCACTGTGAGACCATAGCAGCCCTATCTTCCCTACACTCAAATTCTATCTCAGAAAATTAGCAGGAGGAGTATAAAATTTAAAATAGTGGCTAGGGCAACTGTACCAAAAAGATCCTAAAATATGATGGTTTGAACAATAAACGCTGGTTTCTTTCTCAAATGAAAGGCCACATGAGCAGCTCAGGTCTCTATGGCAGTTTTGAAGGGGTCAGGACTAAAACTCCTTCTATCTTGTTGCTCTGCTGTTCTCAAAGAATGACTCCACCTCATGGTTTAAGATGTCTGTTCTAGCTCCTGCCATCATGTATGCATTCCAGCTAGTGGGAAGAAGAAAAACAATAAATCAAAAGCACACCCCTCCCATTCTTTTTAAGGACTGGAGCTGGAAGTCATATACACCACATATGCTCACACACTGTTGTCCTGAACTAGGTCAGGTTCTACATCCAGCTGCAAGAGAGACTGAAATCTTCTGCTGGGGAGCCACCAAAATATCCATATATCTCACCCACAGAACACATTTGCCCTCCCCCAGCTCAAAGTTCAGTATCTCTGAGTGCTTCAGGGTTCTCTCCCACAAGTTCAGATGAGACTCTTTATGTCTGGTGACCTATAAACAAAATCAAAAGTTACCTTCCCAACCTCCAATCACACACATACACAATATGCACCCATGGAGAAAAATATAGGATGACTAAAAACTTCCATTTAGAAAGGGGGAAATGGAAAACACGCAGTAGTCACTAGTCCACAGCAATTATAAAAACTTATCACATAGGGGTTACAAACACTCCCTTCCCTGGCAGAGGAGTTAGTACCTTGGTTTGTCCACCTGGTTGCCACTTGTTGGTTGACCCCAGAGAGGACAGATTAGTTTTGGGAGAGATTATGTCTTCTCTGTTTTCCTCCATGGCCTTATCCTAAGTGGGCTTGTAAATTTCATAACCTGTTTCCTTTGATACCTTTTAGGGGGCCTAGGAGTTACTTTAAAAGTCAGAACAATCACAGGCTTTTTAAATCCACACTTATGGTTTTTTTGGCAATAAAATTTCCTCTAAAAGTTAGTAGTCTTCTAGTCCATTCATTTTCTGTCAGTGCCATGTGCAAGTATCCATAGTCGAAAATCTTCTTTAGGTATAGTTTTTACACAGGAAAATTCTGTTCTTCAACTTACTGGCTTTTGACTCTGCTGCCTTTGTTATGGAAGACAGTGAAATTACTAGTGGGTTTTACTGACTCTCAGGTTTGGTCCATTTTGTCCTTAGTCCCAAGGAATGGTCCTTACTCTAGGGCATGACCCCTACTCCCAACTATGGGTTGGTTGGAACTCGTCCATCTTCCAACACTGTGAATCTCTGATATTCCCAACCAGCTCTCAGCACCACGGCAGCCACTTTCTTCTAGGCCTCATGATGTCCTTTCTGCACATGCTCAGGCAAGCCCTCAGCCAAGAACCAATGGAGAACTTCAATGTGGACTTTCTAGTACCCTAATCCTTCATGCAGTTCCCTCTCCTTTGTTACCTTGCCCTGAAATCTCTAGCCAAAAAAGCATCCTTGAATTTCTGCCTCTTCAGCTCAGCAAGTTTGCTCTGCTGTGTGTAAATGCCATCTCCCTGCACTGTGGCCCAGAAAGTGCCCCCAAGAAGAAAGCCAAGACCAATGTAGGATTCACCCCATGTGTTTCCTTTCTCTTAAACATCATGGTCTATGATACTGCCTATTGTCCAATGCCTGAAAACAGTTGCCTCATATATTTTGTCTAATTTTATAGTTGTTTATGGTGGTGGTGGTGGGAATCTGGTATCAGTTACTCTATCAGGGATATAATCAAAATCCTTTCCTTCTTTAGTGAGAGAATTTTATTTGGATGCACAGCTATCCAGGGAGCTGGCTTGTGGAATAGGAGCAGAAGCAAAGGAACATGCTTCTACTTCTTTTTGTCTTCCTTTCCTGCTGTCTGGAATGTTATGACTGTGATTACTGTCCACCAAAAACTCAAATTACCAATGTCACAAACAAAATATGGAAGTCAACAGAAATTTTCAGACCTTGAAAAAATTAAAAAGAACTATTATGAATAGTCTTATGTCAATACATTTAACAACTTAAATGAAATGGACGAATCCTTGAAAAACACAACTTACCTAAAGTGACTCAAGAAGAAAGAGAAAAATCTAAGTATATCTGTACCCATTAAATAAATTGAATTTTTAATAATAATTTTAAAAAACTTCTCACAAAAGAAACTTCAGGCCCAAATGGTCTCATCAGTGAATTTGATCAAACATTTAAGAAAAATGGAAGTAGCAAGATTATATTGTAGAAGAACACATTTATAAGAAATATTGTTGCAACTAAATTTGGAAATTATAATCTGCCACAGTGACATTGGGACTGGCTAAGAGTTATTAGACAGGATGTAAAAAGTACAAACCATAAAAAGAAAAATGTAAATTGAACTTATCGAAATAAAAAACCCCTACTCATCAAAGGACACTATTAAGAAGATGAAAAGTCAGCACTCAGACTGGGAGGAAATATTTTACATGTATAATTATATATATATATATATATATATATATATATATATATATATATATATATATATATATATATATATCTCGCAAATATTTTAAATATATATACCATATATATGACAAGGAATTGTGTCCAAATTATATAAAGAACTATTATAAATCAATAAAAAGACAAATAATCCAATTTAAAATAGATGACTTGAAGAGAAACTTCAGAAAACAAGATATCAGGCCAACAGACACAGAAGGAGATAGTCAACATTTTTCGTCATCAAGGAAAAGCAAATCAAAATCGCAATAAGATGTTGCTTTATACCTATTAGAATGACTAAAATTACAAAGACTAAAAATTCTAAATGTTAGCAGGCAGGTGGAGCAACTAGACTTTCATGTATTGCTGGTGGTTATGTAAAATGTTACCACTATTTTGGAAAATTGTTTTGCAATTTCCTATATAAAGATCAACGTATACCTATCTATGACCCCAGTTAGTGAGCTCCCTACCACAAGATACCCACATCCTAATCCCTGGACCCTATGACTATATTACACTATGTGGCCAAGAGGACCTTGCAGGTGTGATTAAATTAAGGGCTTTTTGACTAAGAAATTATCCTGAATTATCCAGGTAGGCTCAACGTAATCATCAGGGTCCTTACTAGTGAAAAGGGGAGGCAGAAGAAGTTAGAGTGATGCAATGTGAGAAGGATTGACCCAAAATATGTTGAGTGAAGGAAGGGGGCTATGGGAACTGAGGAATGTGGGCAGCTTCTAGGCGCTGGAAAAAATACAGAAACTAATTCACCCTTGCTATGGACTGAACTGTGTCCCTCCATAATTCATATGATAAATCTCTAACTCCCAATGTGATGGTATTTGGAAAGGAGGTCTTTGGGAGGTCGAGTGAGGTGAGGTAGTAATAGTGGGGCCCTCATGATGTGATCCAAGCCCTTGAAAGAAGAGACACCAGTGAGCTCTCCATCCCCTCCGTGAGCACACATGGAGGAGACAGCTAGCTACCTGCAAGTTGGGAAGAAAACCCTTACCAGAACCTAACTATAATGGCCCTCTGGTCTCAACCCTTTAGTCTCCAAAACAGTGAGAAAATAAATTTCTGTAGTTTAAATAGCCAGATTATAGTATTTTATTATAGCAGTCTGAGCTGATTTAAGATCCTCCTAGAGCCTCCAGAAAGGAAGGCAGTTGTGATGACACTTTGATTTCAGCCCAGTGAGACCTGTGTCAGATTTTTGACCCACAGAACTATAAAATGATAAATCTTTATTGTTTTAAGCCACTAAACTTGTGGTAATTTGTTACAGCAGCAATAGAAAACTAACACTTCCAGCAATTCCTATTCCAGGTAAAACAGCAAAGTCTGTGAAATGTACCTAACTGGCACTTAGAGGGAAGTTAGTTATAGGTTTAAATGTTTATATCAACAAAGCAACAAGAGAAATGAACACAAAAAATCTATAAGAATTGTGTATAGATGTTTGCAGTGGCTTTACTCCTAATAGTAAGACACTAGAAATAACCCAAATCTTCATCAACAGGAAAATGAGTAATCAAATTGTGGCATATTAGTACAATGGAATACTATTTAACAATTAAAAAAGAATGAACTACTGATATATGCAGCAAGATGCAAGAATCTCAAAAAAATGTCGAGTGAAAGAAACCAGACACAAATGAGTACATAATGTATAATTCCGTTCATATGGTATTCAAGAAAAGGCAAGACTAATTTAAGACACTGAAATGATCATTGCCCATGGAGGCTGGGCACAATGGAATTTTCTAGAGTGATGGACACGGTCTATATTTTGATAGGTATGTTTGCTACATAGGAGTAAAAATTCATTAAAACCTTTTGCGTTATACATTTGACATCTTTGCATTTAACTATACTTAAGTTTTCTTTAATTAAAAAAAAGAACAAGTATTTGGGGGATAGCTCACTGTTTCTGGCATTTCTTTTATATATCCTATCTTTTTAAATACAATGTAAAAAAACCTCCTTTGTGCAATATTGTTTGCTGCTATAATTGATGAATCTCAAAATCCCACTGTCTTAACACTAAAACGTTTCTCGTTCACCTGAAGCCCAAAATGGATGCTCATGATCTATAGGCAGTTCTCTTCAAAGTGATGATTTAAGAATCTTGGCCTCCACCAACTCCACAGCATGACTTCCAGTCATTGCATTTGTTTGCATCAAGCCAGCAGCAGGGTCAAAGCTCAGAGACTGGGCATGAGAGGTTTCAATGGGCAAAGCCTGGCAGGAGCATCACTTCTGTTCTCACTCTATTGTCTTGAATTTTTAGTTAGCCATGCCTAACTGAAAAAAAGGCTGGTAATAGTAGCCAAGAGCCTTAGAAGAAGATGAAAAGGATTTGATAATAAGTTAACAGTGTCTGTCATGCCATGTTATTAAAATCTCATATTGGCTAACATATATTAAAATATAATATTCATGAGCAACTGTTCTAAGAGCTTTATAATCTCCAACAACTCTTCGAGGTACATACTAGCTTAATCCCTGTTTTACAAGGGAGGAAACACAGGTATGAAAAAAATTGAGTGAGTTGTTCGAGTTATTTAGATCATAGGAGGTGGAGCCTGGATTCAACTCAGGCAGCCTAAGGCCAGAGCAGGTGGCTATAACCATTACTTTATGCGGCATCTATTTAAAGATTGCATAATATTCCACATGTTTGGATGAGCAAAGTTTTACTTAACCACCTTCATATTGTTAGAGATTTAGATTATACATCAATTGGGGCTCTGCAAATTATGGGTTACTGAATATCTTAAAGATTTTTTCCCTGTGTTATGGATCAATTCCTAAGGATGAATTCTTTTTTATTTTTTAAATTTTGCTAAATTAGGCAGAGAAGACTCTGCTTCCTCTCTGATTTATGTACTGCATACAAATGACCTCATTATTGACAAGACATTCATCATCGGATGTTAAATGTTTTGGTTCAGCTCTCTCAGTTTGCAAATTATTCTCTACAGAATATTAATCTGCTTTGGTTGATATTTGGCCCTGAAGACACTTGAGTAGACAGGCAGTCCCCTACTTTACACAACGGAGTCATGAATTTTTCATTGGAAGAAATCTCACAGGCTATCTGGTCCAATTCTTTAGCTGATGGGAAAAGATAGTTCTAAAAATGGTGAGACAAAAATAGAAATTTAAAAAAATTCAATCACATTTTTTACTTACTAGGGGTAAGTAAAAAAGTATAGACTCTCTTGCTCTCCAAGAGAGTCTATAAGAAATGCTGCAGTAGGTGAAAATTTAGCTTGTGAACAATTAGTAGTCATTAAAGTCAAGATGCCAAAAGAAACCAAGCTTCAAGCTGACAAACTGGACCTCAGCTTTAGAAGTGATCTGGCTGTTACAAAATAATAGTTAACATTTTCTGAGTCTTAACTGTGCATTGAACATAGTGCTCAGCATTTTACATACTTTGCCTCATGTAATCTTTGCAGCAAACTATGGAGTATATTATGTTAGTATCTCTGTTGTGCAAGTGAGGAAACTAGGGCTCTAGAGGTTAAATACAGTTGCATTACTTTTAAAAGCAGAAGACTATCTCCAACAAAATAGCTATGGAACCTCATCAACGCTGCTTGTATCTTTTTAGATTCTTCGTTTGCCACGTCAAGGCAGAGTGGGGATTCCACTTGGGTAGATAATTTCAATATCCTAAAATTCTCTTAGTTTCTCAGGTTAAAAAAGAAGGAATGGATGCTTCTTGAACATCTCAGAAGGAAAAGGATGATACCCAATAGCTTCCATCTATTTAAAAGAGAAATTCCTTCCCAGATGTCAACCTTTGTCCCAAAACTCCCATTCCTCTTATAAAACAAAGTGTGTCCCTGGGGCTGTCTATTTTCCTTAACGACTGTCTTTTAGTCTCAGGTACCACAAGAGGCTGAGCTCTCCCTCAGAGGAGGCTGTTGGGGATGCAGATTTCAAGACCCAGCTCTCAATGGGCAGTTCTGGCTGCATGGCCACTTGGTGCCCCATGGAAGTTTTTGTTGTTGTTTTTGTTGTTGTTTTTGTTTTGTTGTTGTTGTTGTTGTTATTCGTTGATACGTAGTTCTCTGATGCGGATGGCATGACTTTGATGGAGAACCCAGGGGTTTCACTGTGAGTCTCCTATGTTAACTTGCCACCAACCCCACAAGGCAACTTTACTTATCACTAAAACCTTTGGCACTATAATGTCAGCTGGATTACATGGCTCAGGTGACAAAGCTGTTGCATCTCAGGTAACAAAGGGCCACTTGGAGACATTGGAATGGGGCAGCCCAAATGGGGGCTTCCCCTTCCTTGTCCGATGAAATTTTACATATTAAATGTTTTAAGTTCTTAGAAAGAGAGAGACAGAGACAGAGACAGAGAAAGAAATCAAGTTACTCTGCCAGATTATCTTTTTCGATCTTTTTATGTACATATCTCCCAACTAATTGTAAGTTCCTCTAGGGTGTCGACATAGAAAACATCCAAATCTGTAGAACAGCGAGTGGTCCTCAATCTTTCTTGGCACCAGGGACCGGTGCTCTTATGAGAATCTAATGCCTAATGATCCGAGGTGGAGCTGAGGTGGTGATGCTAGCGCTGGGTAGTGGCTGCAAATATAGATGAAGCTTCACAAGCTGGCCAGCTACTCACCTGCTGTAAGGCCCGTTTCCTAACAGGCCATGAACCGGTACCAGTTTGCAACCTTGGGGTTGGGGACCCTTGCTATAGAAAATTTTTATGAGTTTATTTGAGCCAACTAATGATAATTGCTAGGAAGCAAAATCTCAATGAATTGAGAAAATGTTTCAGAAAGTGGCAGTTTTGCAGCTTATTTTATACATTAGAATCAAAGGAGGTGATGGAAGGAAATCCATTGGTAGTAGATTAAGAGAGTGGAAGAAAAAAAGGGAGGAAATCCCTGGGATTGATAAAAAGTAAAACTTAGAGACACATATTTATTTTATATAGATTGTTTCAGGATAGTTATTAATTAACATTTACAGTATTTAGAGATGGTATTAGGAGGAACAAGATAACAGTGAGAAACTCTTTTGTTTCGTGTCCTGGGTTATGCCCTGAGGGGTCTGGAAAAGGAGCTTAGTCTGACATTTCAAAAATATATTATCTTAGATGCAAAACGACAAGAGACAGGCTCACTTAAGGTAAAGATTGACCCCTGTCAAAGAAGCTTCAGGCCTAGATTTAACTACCCGCCATGACCTGCTTTTAGTTAGGAATTATGTAATGACCATCCTATGTGGTTACCTTTGGTATCTGAGTTTGTATCCAGTCCCTCTACCTACATGGCTATGTGATCCTGGGCAAGCCACCTCATTTCTCTGAGCCTTGGTGTCCCTCTCTGAAAATGGGATAATGCCGGAGCCCGCAGCCCAGCGGTGCTGTGATTATTAAGAGAGAAAGCACACAAGCACCTGGCAGAGTATCTGTTCATAGTCAGCTCTCCTTAGAAACTGGCTATCATTCTCCTCCCCTGTGACACGCTGACAGATTCCCCTCTCCAGCCCAAGTGCTCAGTAAATCTGTGCTAATGTGTTAGTGGGTGTCGATGAGTTCATGTAACCCTTGGGTCACATGTGGTTAGCATGTGTGCATTTTAATAGTCTCTTTTACAGTGACTCTAATGATGTGCGGATTGTCTGGGGGCTCTGGGGGTTGTTCTCTCAAGTTGTAAACTCACTGCTGCTCTGTTCCACATTCTCCTCAGAGTCTCTAGCCTGCTTCCTCTGCAGCCCTGCGTCTGCCCATAGCCGTCTCTCAAAGCCCAGGACTGCAGGGTGTGTGTATGTGGTTTGTGTGGTGTGTGCACACATGTATGTGTGCTATTTGTATGCATGTGTCATTTATGTGTTTTATGTGTGTGTGTGTGTATCCTCCAGTTAAGTCCCCAGAAGCAGAAAAAAGCCATAGACGGATTCTGCCTGAGTGCTACCTCCTCACCCAACTCCACAGGCTCTGAGCTCCCCCTTGCTTTCCCAAACTCGACTATGGGCAGCACCTGTGGTCCTGATGTTTGTATCTTGTCATCTTGCCCAGGGCTTTGGCTAAATAGGTGTTCAATACAATAGTATTTCTTTGTTAATTGGAAAAACCACAGTGCTGGTATCTTTTCTGGGTAGTACTGCAGTGCCCTCTAGTGGATTTTCTATGAATTTTTTTGTGCCCCAAAGTTCAGAAATCTGTCCTGGGAATCCAGCCAGGCTTAGCCTCTGTTGCGCTTGGTGGTTCCTCTGCCTTGCTGAGAGCCTGGATTCAGTAAGAGCTCAAGCTGTGTGTGTGTGGTGGGGGGGGGGGGCGATGCCAAGGTCAGATTGGAGAGGGGGTGACTATTGAGACCAGATCTTGAGCTTGCACGGCCCAGGAGACAGGGTAGCAGGGTACAGTCAGACCTCTCATTTCTTTCCCCTCCCTTCTCTTCTTCTCAGTCAGAAGTGACTCAATATATGGCTTGATTCTGGTAATGAAAACAAAGGTACCTAAAACAAGATGACACACAAAAGTCAAAATTCTCATATATCTATATATCTCATATATCTCACATTTCTACATCTAATCTATCGACAAGTCTTGGATCCAGCAAATTCTGGCTCCAAAATACATCTCAAAATCATTCTCCCTGCCAGACCATTGCTTAAGTCACTTCATCCTCTGTTTGAATTACCCCAATAGCCTCCCAGTGCACCTTCTGGGTTCTACTCTTACTCTCCTACAATCCAGACTCCACACAGTAGTAGAATCTTCTTTTAAAAATAATAAATCAGAGCACATTGCTACACCCCTGTTTACTAATGCTTTATTTGCCTCCCCATTTCACTTGAATTAAAATCCAAACTTCTTCTTGTGTCCTACAAGACCCTGCATATAGAATGAAAGAATCATGGCACTACAGTGGATGGAACCAGGACCAAATGATAGGAGTTGCAGAACATAAAATTTCTCTTCCGAGGAAGAGGGAATTTTTTAATAATTAAAGCTGTCCTCATTGGCTGTCTGCTCAATGAGGGGTAAGGTTCTGCCATAGAGAGTGCAGAGCTGCTGCTGGGAAATTAGCTGGAGACTGCAGGTGATCTCCCCCCATCACCGTCTTGCACCAGAATTCTGCATCTGTAGAAATAAGAAGTGTGAGGAGGATATCCCCACTCTATTGGTGGTGGCAAGATAAACAGAATCTGAACAAAGGCAAAGGTCTTTAGGAAATGTCAGCCTCTGCTTCTTTGGGAACACTTCTTCCAGTGTGAGCTCAGTATCTGGTGGGCAGCCCTTTTTGTTGATACTTCAAGCAAGTATTGGTCAGACCAAGTCTGTCTGCCTCCCTGAAACTTCCTCTTCTCCATCTCAGTTCTTCCCTCTTGCAGAGTACTGAGCACTCTTTTATAAGCATGCCGGAGATTGTGTTGCATATTGGGGACATCAAGATGAAAGGTATAACCTCTGCTGTCAGTAAGTTCGTGGATGAGGTAGAGTTGGGCTGGCTAGCAGTTCCAGCCCATAAAGCTGCTTGGCCTGGCAGGGTAAGTGTGAGGGGCAGAGCGAGCAGGAACTGGAGTACGTGAGACCCCACCCCTTGCTGGGTATCAGCACCACCCAGGGAACCATGTGCTCATGGTGCCAGAGATTCCCAGGGCCAGGCCCCAGCCTGGTGGTTTTGAACCCAGGTGGTTCTAAGGTGACTAAGGTTGTAGACCCTGGATTAGTTGGGAAGAGCTTTGTCTTTGAGATATCTGGATTAGAATCTTAGTTTTGTCATTTGACAGCTGTATGACTGTGGCATCTGCCTCTCTAGTCCTGTGAATGAGCAGGAAGAGGAATAGGAAGGAGGGAGGGAGACAAGGAGAGATTTGTCAAGCAATATACCTGGCCAGAGAACACTAGGGTAGGGGCGGGGCGTCTTTATGAATGACCATATCACAAAGGCCCAGCTGCACCCCCAAGCCACGGGTACAGTTGTGTTTCCACTTCTGGAGCACCTGCTGCCAGGGTTATTGCAGAAGGAGCCAAGATGGTGCCTTTATGTAGGGAACAAAGCAAATCCTTATATAATGTTGTGAGAGGATTTTCACAGTCGTCCTACGAGGTGTGTACTTGGAGTACCCCCACTACAGAGAAAAAACGGGTACTTGAGAGGTTAAGTTGTATGTCTAAGGCACCTGGAGTTAGGTTCTACATGGAATTGGGAAGCAGCCCTGTTTCAGTCAAAGACTAGAGTGAGTCTTGCTTAGCAACCATCCAGCTTAAGAAATAAAATAGTGCAGGCACAGTTGAAGCCTCTGTATCCCCCTCCTGATCTCTTACGCCTTTTCTCTCCAAACGCTGCCCTTAATTTGGTGTTTATCATTTTCATGCATGTTTATATACCTTTACCATATATGCAAGGATTCATAAACAGTGCATAGTATCCTATTGCATGTTTAGAGCCTTTTATAGACAGCATCAGAGTAAAGAAATCCTCCTGCAGCTTGTTTCTTTATCTAAAAGTTGTTTTCAACATTTATCCATTTTGATACATATATCTCTAATTTATGTATTATCATCACCTTTTATTTTTTATTTATTTTTATTGAGAGATAATTGACATATAACATTGTATTAGTTTTAGGTGTACAACATAATACTTTGATAGATGTATATGTTGTAAAAAGATCACCACAATAAGGTCACTTAACATCTATTACCACACAGTTACAATTTTTTTTCTTATGCTGAGAACTTTTAAGATCTAGTCTCAGTAACTTTCAAATATACAATACAGTATTGTTAACTATAGACATCATACTGTGTGTGACATCCCCAGGACTTAATTATCTTATAACTGGAAGTCTGTACTATTTAACTCCCTCCACCCATTTTATTCACCCTCTGACCCCCTAACTGTGTGGCAAACTCCAATTTGTTCTCTGTATCTATGAGTTCAGTCTTTTTGTTAGATTCCACTTATGAGATCATATAGTATTTGTCTTTCTCTACCTGACTTATTTCACTTAGTATATTGCCCTCAAGTGATGTTGTTGCAAATGGCATGATTTCCTTCTTTTTTTATGACTGAATAATATTCCATTGTGTCTATGTGTATGCCACATTTTCTTTATCCATTCATCTGTTGATGAACACTTAGTTTGTTTCTACGTCTTGGCTATCTTAAATAATGCTGCCATGGGGATGCAGATGTGATTTTGTGACAGTGATTTAGTTTCTGCCAGACAAATACCCAGAAGTTGGTATGGTACTTTTATTTTTAACTTTTTGAGGAACCTACATGCTGTTTCCATAGTGGCTGCACCAGTTTACATTCTTACCAACAGTGCATAAGGATTCCCTTCTCTCTGCATCCTTACCAACACTTGTTGTCTCTTGTCTTTTTGATGATAGCCATTCTAACGGGTGTGAGGTGATAGATATCTCTTTGTGGTTTCAATTTGCATTTCCCTGATGATTAGTGATGTTGAGGACTTTTTTCATGAACCTGTTGGCCATCTGTATGTCTTATTTGAAAAATAGTCTAATCAGGTTCTCTGTCCTTTTAAAAATCAGATTGCTTTTTTTTACCATCAGTTTTTAAAATCCGTGACTCTGTTGATGAACCTTTAGGTTACTATCTTCTTCTTTTTAAAAATATTATAGACAATGCTGCTACAAACATTTTTGTTCAGGTATCCTTCTGCACACACAGGCAAGATTCACAGGGGTGTACACCCAGGAGTGAAATTATTAAGCTTGAGGGCATTGTGCTTTTCAAATTCGTTGTGCAGTTTCCCCTCACGCCTGCTGTGTGCCAGAGTTTCTGTTACTTTATGCCCTCACCCACACTTGGTATTGCCAGATCTCGTGTGTACAAGCCTACCTTCTTATTCTGTGCTGACTAGCCTTTTGTGGTAAATAAAATAAAATAAAATAAAACAATGGAAGAATAGTTACACAGGGAATGCATCTAGACTATGTTCTTGGCTATTAAGTCCTTTAGCAAAGTCCGGATGGAGGTCGTTAAGGCAAGCTGTGTCATTATTAATTCAGAACACCCTGCTATGAAACATGGAGTGAGAGACGAGAGACGTGAAGCACACTATCTCCACCAACAATCTGTTTCCAGGCATCATCCTTTGCCTTAACCTTTTGTTCAAGGGATTAAATAGGGAGCCCAAACTTCTGGGTTGGCCTGAGGTGGTCCCAGTTCATGCCAGTTGTCCTAGTGAAATTAGCACCTCCTTTGACTCTTTAGGTTTGAAAGATAAATTATACGATCATGCTAAATATAAAAGTAGCAATTAAATCAGTTTTCTATCCAGAGTACTCAGATTTCTGATATTCTGCTGCGGTCAATGTGGATATGATCGAAGGCAGGAGAGCAGATCATAGGGGAAGAGCTGCAATTATCGCTGCAACAATAAGATTTCAGATGAAGTAGGAACCCTTAGAACCTTTCAGAGAGGGAGCTGACTACAACCCAGAAGCCCTTTCCCTGAGAAGGTCTGGAGTCCTCACTGTGGGTCCTGACCATGCTTCTTGGTCATTGCCCATGGGACAGCCAACTTCAGAGAAAGGTGGTGCCCAAAGCCTGATGGGTGCTCCCCCTCCTAGTCTCCTCAAGATTAGAATCTGTTCCAGGTCACCACACAGTGCTCCCTGCCAGGCCTTTTGTGAAGACAGTTCCTGGATGTGCTTTGGAAGTTGTGGCCAAGCTCTTGTGACACCTTCTGGAATAACAAAGAGATCCTTTGTGGACAGCCGGCTCCATTTAACAGCTTGTGGATGGCTGGACTCCCTCTGGCACTTTCTTTTCTAGACAGCACTCCTCCTCCTCCCACACACCCCAACTCCCATCTATTCAGTTAAGACAATCTGGGATCCTAGATAGATAATTGGGCCATTTGATCAACCTGAGCTAGGTCAGGGTGGCCTTCCAACAGTAAAACTTCCGGAGGAAATGACAAGACACAATGGGGGATTTGTGATGGGAGGCAGCTCAGTGGTTGCCTTCTAGAATTGTGCCACCTCCCAAGTGACAGCCTTCAGCTCAGCAGCATGCTCATGCAACAAAGGCTTATGTTTAGAAGTCAGTCCACAAAGGATTTCCAACGGAGCAGCCTCAGCAGCCTAGCCTCTTACTTTAAAGAGTAGATTCACTGAGGATCATTCCTACCAGTGGCATTTCAAGACCGATTCAGGGATCCCACCTCCACAGTCTTCGTTGAACTGCCACCCACCCTCACCCAAATGATGGTGACCCTCTTGCTTTTGTGCTTCCTCCATTATCCACTGTGTGTGTGTGTGTGTGTGTGTGTGTGTGTGTGTGTGCGCGCCTGTCACAGCACAATTCGTCCCTCGAGGACAGTGACAGTATCTCATTTATTTCATGCACTAGGAGTTCAATAAAAGTTTGTTAAATGAAGAAATGAGTCCATCCTTCACCTAGTAAGGATTAGTCTCAGAATCAGACTGGATAGAGAAACCCAAATGATATTGTCAAGTTTCTTTTTGCCTTCTGCCTTTCTTCTCTAATTCATTTTTCTATTATGCAGACAGATTGGCTTCATGTTTGGGGAGGATGGTCACCAGTAAGCCTCAAGACACAGTAGTTCAGCTCTGGGAAATGAAGACAGCTGCATGGTCTCTCTCTAGGCTGTTGATCACCCCTGGGGCTATGGCATGGGGTCCACTGACTGGAGGGTCCACTAGAATCACATGATTGGACTAGAGGAGAAGCAGTTTCCCAGAGTGGGTGGATTGAGGTGAACCTGAAGAGACAAAAATAATAGACATCCATAGCAGTAGCACTGAAGCTTGAAGAATTGCTAGGAAGACAGATTCAGAGCTGGAGACCAAGGCTGCTCCTGTAGGAGAGAGGACTGGCATCTCTAAAAACCACAGGCTAAGCAGTTTGGGCCCAGCCAGGTTTTATAAGGACCATCCCCTCCAGGGGAACTTCCAGTGGTTATATCTGCAGACTTTGAACATCCTCAACAGTAAGCAGATGTTTACTGAGAACCTACTAAATGTGAGACACTGTGCAGGCCTGGGTGGGTGGGGCAGTCACCAGCTGGCAAACCAGATGCAGTCCCTGCCCTCCCATGTCTCTTCATTTATTGGATGCTCACAGTCTACTGAATAGTCCCCACTGAGCCTCACCTCCCAGGAGGCTTTGGTTCCAGGATGATTGGGGTAGGAGGTCATCATTCCAACAGCTAACATTCTTGGAACTGGGCTTGACAAGCATGGTACCATTTTATCCTGGCAACTGGGTTATAAAGTAGATTTTGAAGTTTAGGGTCAAAAACTTAAGGGGAGAGAGAGAGAGAGAGAGAGAGAGAGAGAGAGAGAGAGAGAGAGAGAGAGAGAGAGAAACATAGTTCACAAAATTGAAAATTGAATAAAAAGATGAACAGCCAGTCTTTGGAATGGACTGAGACAAGACCAGGACTTGTCATGGCTGTGTGTGAACCCTGCCCCTATCTAGAAAGTGCTGCTCCTCCGGCTTAGCATCAGCTACCTTCCGTCCCTGAGCCTTCTCTTGAGTCCAACTCCCAGGAGAAGGTTCTGACCAGCCTGACCTGGGTTAATGCCCAACCCTGTGGTTGGGATCAGGTTCCTCCATGTGGAGGTGAGGAGAGGCAGGTCACCCAAAGGAAGGATGAAAATGAGGAAATTATAATGGGGCTGACAAAAACAGCAGCCATGTGTGTTCTAACTAGGTGCTGTTTTATCTCTGTTTTCCAGGTGAGGAAACTGAGGCTTAGAGAGGTTACATGGCTTGCTCAAGGTCACGCTGATGGTGTGTGACAGGACTTAAACCCAACCTGCTCTATGCAGAGCTCACACTATTCATCTCTATACCAGGGATGGGTGACTGATGGGGCCACCTCACTCGATCACATACAGTAATTTAGCAGAATAACAATGGTGAAGAGTTTGGGGACCAGTTAGAAGGTAATTGCAATCACATAGGAAGGACAGGAAGGACTAACTCATACCAAGGCAGTAACTAAGATGGATGGAAGGATGTGAATGACTATGGAGCATGAAAAGGAATGTTAAATAGCTAAAATCTGTCATGAATGATAACCAAAAGGAGGCACAAAGGAAGGAGAGGAGTCAGCGCAGATACTCGGTGTGGCACTTGGTGGATGGAACTCTCCTTCACTGAGATACAGAACCTGGAAGCCAGAAGTGGTAGGGTTGGGGATAGAATGGAGATGGCTATGATTCTGGTTATCTTGGATTAGGGTGCCTGAAGGACACCCACATGGAGACAGCCAGGAGCCAGTGAATAGATGGAGTCTCAGGCATGAGAAAGAGCTGTAGGAATAGCCCCCAAGGGCACCGTATCCTATGAAACTGACAAAGGCCTGAAGAGTGAGCCTGAGAATCACAATATTTTGGGGAAGTTTAGAACACTTTCTGGGTTCTGCAATTTTGAGAGAAATATTGGGAAAGGTGTCTCATTCATTGCTGCGCATCAGTGTGATTCTTTCCACCTCTTCATGCCTTGCCCTCTCTCCAACCCTGCCTTACCCAGGTAGGTCAGTCTTAACATCTCATTGTCCATGGCGTTTCTTGAGTATAGCCTTGCCTGGCCTCTGGAACCTGCTTTATAACATCACCATTTCTTCTGCATAGAACTTAGTGCACTGTAATAATTTAATCTTATCAGTAATGCTTTTTCCTTCTAGACCAGAAGCTTCAATGAAGACAGAAGCCATGCTTCTTTTTCTCATTGTTGTATCCCTGTGGGAGGTAGAGAACCTCCTATCTCGACCCTTTTCCTTGCTCCCCAACCTCCTTTCCCTCACTTCCAAGGATGCTGGTTTACTTGGCTAGTTTCCAAGGCACAGATAGGGACAGAGACACAGTCTATTATAACTCATTCACATTCCTGTAGCCCTTCCACATCCTTCACTTGTGTCACTGGATGAGTAAGACAACCTGGGCTCTCTTGGGGGCCAGCATCTTCTTCTCTCCTGTCTTCTCTTCGAGTACCAGAGCACTTGGAAGAACTCTTCATTTAGGCCTGTAGCTCCTGGGAAGGACCAGTCTGGGTTATGAAGCTGAAGGAGGTGCCCCGCTCACTTGTAGAGAGGCCTGCCTTGGGGAAATTGTACAACCCCCAGATAACAATAAAGTGGCACTTTGGTTTCTCATTTATTTTTATCCTCACAGACTTGGGAACTTAATGGAAAGAAAGGTGACTGAAGAGCAAGATTTAGCCATTCCTGGGTCCTCTTGTCAAATTCCATCTACTAGACTGTTCACCTCATTTAACTTGTGCTCTGTGAATGAAGGAAAGAAGGAAGGAGGAAATGTACAAACCAGAGCTGGTTTCTATCCTATAGTCATGACCATTGATAAAGATTTGGCCCGGGAGGTCTTAGAGCATACGGATATGATCCAAACCCTGGACTTTGCTCTTGTGTACATAATCTATGCACTGTGTGCAAGGCAATGGTGATGCTATAACACGGTGATACTGGGCTTCATTGTGATGCATTTTTAAAAGGCCCCAGTCAACCTACCAGCCCACAGTGGTGCAAATGTCCATAACTGAGCTGGAGTTAGAAGGTCTGAAGGGCTTGTCAGGGATTCAGCATTTTTTTGGCCCACAAGTAGACTCCAGAGCTAATAACAAGTCTCTCAAACTGCTTGCACTCTGTATTCACAGCAACTCTACAAGCTGGGTGTCACATCTTCCTCTTAGTCTACAAAAGACGACACTAAAGCTCAGTGAAATTCTGTAATTTATCAGAGCACCCAGCATGAGTAATAATTAACATTAATTAATAATAGCAAATGGCACTACTATTTATTTAAGACCTACTGTGTGTTGGGAACTCCATTAAGACTTCTACATATTTCTCTCATTTAATCCTCACAGCTCTCCTTTAAGGTTGGCATCATTATTTAACAAATGAGGAAATGGAGAATCACATGAAGTGACTTGCTGAAAGTCACAAAGCTAATGAGAGGTGGGGTCTGGGTTCTAATCCAGGTCTGACTGACTCTGAAGCCCTTCTTCCTTTTACGGGGCTATTCTCCTTGCAGCTGGGAGGCAGAGGTATAGTGGGGATTCTGTGAGTAGCTGCAGGGACCCAGACAGGCCTGACAAAATGCATTCTGAGAAGGAAAAGGCAGTTATGTCTGACCCTAGAGTGGTAGCTTCAGAAATCGGGGAGAAGAAAATGCCTCTTTTGTACCGTGCCTGCTGGAAGGCTGGGACAGGGCAGGTGCCATGTCTGGCTGGGCTGGGAAAGAATCCTGGGATGAAACTGACCAGAGCCAGTACCTGGGCCGATGCTAGGAGCAGGAATGAGAGGGAGAAGGGGCCAAGCATTTGGGTGCATCTTCCCCAAATAGGACTCGCGCTGCCCAGAGACTCACAGCAGGGCCTGGCAAAGGCCTTCAGTACTGCAGAGGAAAGGAGAGCAGGTCCCACGAACCCTGGTAGTCCTGAGTGGGCCTCCCTAAGGACCCTTCCACATCAGATGAAGGGCGAAGGGAGGAGGGGAAGTGGTAGTCCAAAAGTCATTATTTTAAAAAGCAAATGTGACTGACTTACTCCTCCGCTTGAAACCCTAAAACACATATGAGGCTTCCTATTTCCCTTAGGCTGAACTCCAAACTCCTTAACTTGGTTGGCGATGCCCTCTGCAACGTGGCCACTGCTCACCTTACCAGTGACTCTCATCCCCCCAAACAGACTCTATGATCTAGTGGTTCTCCCTGATGTCTCCCAAACTTTAGAACAACCCAGGGAGCTTTTAAAACACATTAGTGCCCAGGCCGTGTCCCAAAGCAGAATCTCTGAGGGTGGGCATCCTTTATTTAAAAAAACTTCCCAGGTGATTCCATTGTGTGTCTAGGGCCAGGAGCCCCTGTTGCTTGGCTGTTTCCCTCTGTCATCTCTCCTGGCCAACTCCTCCTAACCTCCAGGCCTCAGCATGGTCTCAGCTCAGTGTCTGTCTCCTCAGAAAGCCTTTCATGACCACTGTCCTGGAGTTCGCCTTGGCAGGGTAGGTCGGTGCCTGTCTATGCCTGTGCCCCACAGCACACAGTAACTGTTCAATAAATGGGCTGAAATGTTAAGTATCAATTTAAAATCTGTCTCCCTAAAAATTTCCCTTAGTCCTCGATATTCCTTCCTTCCTAATTAAACATGAAAGTCCCAGTCTTTTCTATTTTTTAACTTTCCCTAAATGTCTATGGGCATTGGTCTTTAATTAGCACTTTCGGATCCCTCTGGGTCCTCGCTGTCCTCCTGAGCTGGGAGCTGGCTCTCTGTTCCTGCAAACATTAGTGTTTCCCCAAATAGCTCCTAGAAAAGGAAGTGCGGCTTCTCTACCAGAAAAGGCAGTTTGCAAACAAGAGCTCTGCACAGGCAGGCTCAAAGGCAAGTGAAGCGTTCCCTTTTCTGGGAGATGTTTAAAGCACCTCCACTTAAGATCACAGAGAGGTTTAGTCAATACTCATCCATTTCCTCCTCCACCCTTCCTCAAGGGAAGGCAGAACGGAGCTCTTGTCAGAGAGGGTACTGGCTGCAGAATAGCTTCAAGAGAGTAGAGGGCATGATGCAGGTAAGATCGGAAGAAGATGAAGGGGAGATGCAACCAACAGGGCATGAATTGTCTTTGGAACAGCTAAGAGCCTGTCCTGGCCCAAATGACCTGAGGCAATTTCTGAAACCAACTGTGGAGGAAGAGACCTGCACCTTTCTCACCTCCTTTGAATGGGTGGCTCAAAAGTGGGAGAAGGAGCCAGGAATCCACAGGCCTTCCTTCTCCCGCCAACTGCCCAGGACCTGGAGGAAAGCCAGGCCACCTGCCTCCTGGGGCTTGGGAATGTGCCCAAGGAAAGGAAACTGCAGCACTACCCCCCTGCTCCCCATCAGGGAGAGGAGGTGCTGACGCACGTTCCTAGGCCATGGTGAGAGAGATGGAACACACTGGATGTGGATAAATAGGCTTTGTTGGATTTCTGGCTCCATTGACTTTCCTTTTCTGAGCTCTCTTTTCTCACCTGTAAATGAGGGTTCCGTTGGACCAAGGGTCAAACAAAAGCCCCTTCTAGGCTTGCTTTTTGGGGCTGGTGAGAAAATGGGGGAAGCAGAGAGAGAGAAAAGTACAAGAGTAGTTGTGACTTAAGAGAAAAACAGGAATTGAGCCCTCTCTCTGGAGGGATCAAAGCATCAGGTGCTAGACTGGAGGCCCAGCCCATAAAGGAGGTGTGGAAAGACTCACCTGCATCTCAGATGACATCAGATGAGGAAACTGAGCTCAAGGAGTTTAAAAGACTTAGACAATGTAACACAGGTAGCAAGCAAGGGACCTTTGTCTACTACAGGGATGGCAGGTTGGTGAAATTTCACATACCAACTCTGATAGACTGACAAGGACTGTCCGTAACTGGTGAGCAAGTCTGCCACAGGCCCAGGAAGAAGCAGTGGCAGCACGAATGCCACAGATCTGCCATTCTTACTGATTCATTTGGTGGATTGTTACCAAGACGCTACTTCATTCAGGGAATTCAGTGGTAAATAAGACAAACCTCTGCTCTCAGGAAGCTTACATTCTAGAAAGGGAGACAGACAATACACAGGTAAACAAGTAACTAAACAATATAATCTCATCTAGTGCTAAAGAGTAAAAGGAAAATAAAATAGTGCAGTGGAATAGACAGTGATGGTGTGGGGAGGAGGGAGACCAAAGTGGTCAGGGAGGTGACCTTTAAGCAGAGACCTAGATCTGAGAGGAGGCAGCTCCATAAGAGCTGGAAGGAGAGCGTCCAGGTAGAGGAAACAGCCAGTGCAAAGGCCCTTGGGTGGTGCCTCCAAGGGACAGAGAGAGAGAGATCAGAGTTGAGGCTGTTTAGATGGCAAGGAGGCGTTAAGTGAAGGAGATGGGAGTGGTGAACTCAGCTGTCTCCTTAATGAGCCCATTTAGATGTGTAACAGGTCTCCTAAACAGCCAGTCCAAAATGACACCTTCAGTCCCCAGTCTACCCCCTAACCAAACCACTCCTCCCCAAGTCTTTCCTTTTCTTCCCATAAATGACCACCCACCTCATTGCTTAGAATATGTGCTACAACCACAGCCCTGTTACCTACCACCAACTCTGGCCTGTAGCCTCCTTGCCAGTCTTCTTGCCTCCACTCTGGCTCTTGACCAAAGCCCCAAAAGCTCTCATCAAACCAATTCCTCCATCACTTAACTGCTCCTAAGCTTTCTTTTCCCACTTTTGTCTTTCACGCAACTCTTCCCAACCCAAAAACCCAGGGACACATATTTACTATCTTTTCAAAAGAGAATCTGGTGTTGGCCATAGGGGCATTGAGCCTCAATTCAATTCACACACATTCCTCTAAGTTGTCCCCAATCTGACAGTGTTTCTAACATGGTTCTGGGGACTGGGCATTAATTATCATAGGGACCTTTTATCAGGCACCTGCAGTGTTCTTGGCCCTGTAGCCAGAACATCACAATTACTGTGCAAGGGAAGTATGAATATCATCACTTGGACTCAGAAAGGTTCAGCTTCTTATCATAAGTTCCTCAACTGGTAAATGGCTGAACCAGGATTTGGACTTAGATCTCTCTGATGCCAAAGCCCAAACTCTCGCTTCTACATTAAACTTCCTTCAAGACTCAAATGGGAAAAGGATGGTAGGCTCAGAGAGAGGCACCCTGACCTCAATTTGGACGTTTTCCCTTCATTTCAAGTCAATGGTCAGAGCCTGCTCCCTGGGTTCCTCAGCACCTCCTCAGTCTGAAAAGGTAGGGTTAAGCAAGTTTTACCTACCTAGCCCTAAAGAGATGGAGGTGTTCCAGCTCTCCTTATCTAGCCTGGCTTTTAGTCCCTGTCCCTCTATCTGCCCCCTCTCATGGTCCCTCTGTTGCCAGGTGGTCACCTTTCTACTCTAGGCTATTGTACCCAATACCCAGGTGCCGTCCAGCCTGTCAGCCTCTTGATCAGGAAGCATTCCCGTGGGAACCATGGTGCCAACATCCGGTGAGGACGGGCCCTCCGTTACCTGCTGGCCCTGCTGTCTCTGCTATCAGGCCCAAGAACAAAGGAGCTTGGTGCCTGCCGCCGGGCAGGCTGTGTTTGTCCAGGGTGAGGCCCAGCCTGGCACAGATGCTGAGCAAACAGGAGTGCCAGCTTCACAGATCCACCTCACAACAAGCAGGGCTTCAGCTGGGAGGTGTTGCTGCTAGACCACCTGCTGAAATATTACCCTGCCCAACTCCAACCAGCACCTCAGGGCAGAGGGGAAAGCAGTCTTATCCTCTGGGCCTCAGGTTTTCCAGCTCTACAATGGCAGAGTTGTATAAGATGATCTGCAAGACTCCTTCTGCAGGGCCTTGAATAATATTTCTGGAGATCTCTAAGGGCTTGAGAATAGATCTGGGAGGCAGAAGCACCTGGTTGAGTGTGCAGTGTAGGCCTCTGTCTCATGGCGCCCCTGCCTCCACCCCTGCCTTAGCCCCATGTACTCCACATGCCTCTAGCTGGCCAGGAGGACTGACTTCTCTCAGAGCAAGGTCCTTGAGCACTGAATCCATGCCTTCATTTGCCCCAGTGGAGCTTCCAGGACTGGAACTAGGGTTACTTCACTGCAAGATAATTAAATGTCACCATCTTGCTTCTGAGGCCACCTAGAATCAGATCTCTTACTCTCTGTCCCCCAGACATCTTAGGAAAGGCTCAGAGGGATTTCGGAGGGCTATTTCTCCAGTTAGGAAAGTGAGGGGCTGCATGGTGATGATGATTTTCAAATTTTAGTGTGTATCAGAATCATCTAAAATGCTTGTTTAAAATATAAAATGCAGGGCCCCATATCCCAGAGATTCTGAGTCCTGAATATTGCAGTGTGTGGCTTGGGATTCTGAATTTTTAACAAGCACCTTAGATGACCCTCAGGTCTCTGATGAAGTGGAATGAGTAAGCTTAAAAGCTAAAGTCCTGGATTCAAATTCTACCCCTGCCACTTATTAGCACTGTGGCTTGGAATGAGTCACTAAAACAAACCTAGCTGTCAGTTTTCTTTGTAAAATGAGGCTATAATAACAGTCTACCTCTTAATAAAAGAGACCTATTGTTTCAGAGTGTTTATTGCACTTTGTAAATGTTTTTTTGAGCAAATGGGGCAGAAGTCCATTTGTCCAAACCAGGAACCTGGGGGTTCTCTTTGATGTCTCCATCTACCCCTTATCTCTCAACCACTCAATCACTAATCCTGTGAACTCTATCTTTTAAAACATCTTAGATCTGCCCACTTAACTCTATCCCTACAGCCACCACCCTAGCCCCAAGCCAACACCTTCCTTTACCCGACCACTGTATAGCTTCCCCACTGATCTCCCGACTTGCACCCTTGTCTCCTCCTTCTCATTCTTCCCAGAGCAGCCATGCTAATCTGATAGGGTAATGCCTCTGCTTCAAACCCTAGCTCTCAGGAAGGCCTTATGAATCTGAAAAAAATTCCTCTGGTTCCTCCACAGCTTCTTCTAAGCCTCTTTTCAGCCCCTCTCAGCCTCTGCACTCAAGATCTGAACTTCTTTCAAATTCCTTCAATGAATATCAGTTTCTCTTGCCCCTGGGACTTCGTACAAAGTATGTTTGCTATGCCTGAAACAGCCACCACCCCCACTCCCAAAACACATGTCCTTCACCTACTACTGCTCATCTTTCATATTTCAGCTTGAATGTAATTTCCTCAGGGCCAAACATAGCCATCCTCCTCACATGCACTCCAGTGACTCTGTCCTTCCTTCATAATACCTATTACACTTGGCTGTGATGACTTCATGCCTGCCTCCACTACCAAACTAGCTCCAAGAACACAGACCTCTATTTCTATCCACTGCTGTAGCACTAGCGATCACTAAAGTCTTTGGCTCAGAAAACGATGAATTACACTGCTAAATGAATGAATGAATGAATGAATGAATGAATGAGAGAGAAGCCTCTGATCTAAGGATGTTGCGGTGGGCAAACCCCTGGTAATGCCTAAACAGAATTGAAGGTTTGGATGTGCCTGGAAAAGACAGCCACGTGGGGGCGTCCCTGGGAATGTACAGGCCACAGGGGGGCGCCCCCGGCTCGTTATATGAGGATGACAGCTCCTTGGTCTCAAGTTCTGTTATTAATCGCCACAAGGAATCAGAAGGCGGGGTTCTCTCTCTGATGGACAGTATTGCTCCGCCCAATCTAATTCATCTTTTCCTTGGTCCCACCCACTCCAGGCCTCGGAGACCCTGAGGATGGACCTGATGGAGTTGCCGCCAATTGAACTCCAGCCGAGTGCTCTTGGGGCGGAACCAGCGCTCCTAACAGTCTGTGAGTGGACGACTGGAGGCTGAAGGCGGGGCCGCAGCGTTGACAGGCAGACGGCCGGTCCCACCCCTCTTGCCCAGAGCCGCCGCGCCAGCGCTGGGGACAGCAGAAGTGAGTACGTGTGCGGCGCAGCAAGATCCCTCCTCAGACCCCGGACAGCGCGCGCACCCCGAGTCCCAGGTACGATTCGGGCCCGCGACGACCGTCGGATTACCGTGCACCCCGAACCACAGCCACTTGTGCCCTCTCACCCCGGCTCGCTTCCCGGAGTCCGGCTCTGAGCTCCCCAGCACCCAGGATCTTCCTCGACCGGTCCGTCCAGATTCCCGCGGGACCGACCTGCCAGCATCGCCGGTTCGGGGCGCCGGCTCAGGGCGCCGTCTCGGTCCCGGAGCCGCCCGCCTGGATTGCACTCCCTCCTTGCCCGGATCTCCCGGGACCGTGCGCGAGCCTTCCTTTCAGCCCGACGAGCGGATTCTCACCTGGGTGTCCGCAGCCCCGCCGGCGCGGCTCGGCTCGGCGCGGCCCGGCTCGGCTCCCGGAGCCCGCCCGGCCATGGCCCGAGCCCGCCCGCCGCCGCCGCCGCTGCCGCCGCCGGGGCTGCTGCCGCTGCTCCCTCCGCTGCTGCTGCTGCCGCTGCTGCTGCCCGCCGGCTGTCGGGCGCTGGAAGGTGAGCGGCGTCGGGGGGCGCATCCAAGGTCGCCCGATGGTGGTAGGGAGAGGGCCCGCGGATGGGATCCAGTGCGGGCTGGGCTCACGTCGGAGGAGGGTCCCCCATCTGCGCGCGCTCCAGGGGCGGGAGGATGGGGTGGCGAGGACGCCCCCGGAGCTGCCTCAGAGAGACTCAGGCTGGCCCGGAGGCGGGCGGTACACGGGTTGCGCGATCGCGGGCAGCTCGACTCGGTTGAGCGTCCCGGAGTGTCCTGGTCCCGCCATGAGCTTTTGTGGGAGTACCCCGCGGAGAAGTGGGGCCCTCGGTACCTCCGGCAGGCGAGGAAGTGTAGGCGACTCCAGGCAAGGCGAGGGCTCCCAGATTGCTGTTGAGCAAAGCCGGACTCCCCAGGTTTGGGGGCGGTGTTGGTTAGGAACCCGTTGGAGTTAACTGATCGTGTGACTGCGTGCACCCCGCTTTGTCAGTGGATGGCTGCGGGGGTGGAGTGGCGGGGGCCTGTTATTGTTTATGGTTTACCGGAGCGCACACTGCACACGAGGTGCTGTGTGCACGGGGGTTGCACACACTGCTCTGCGGATCCCTCTCCACCTTCTAGCAGAACAGAACACCCTCAAGTGCTCAGATCTCCACTGAACCCCTGAGGTGCTGGGGTTTACCCCAGTAGCACCGCAGCCTGATGATGCCTTAGAAAAGGTCGGGCTTCTCAGTCGGTTTTGTGAAATCTGCCAAGACTGCTGCTGAGGGGGTAGCTCCCACTTCCAAATGACTATTTGGATGAACAGCCCAACTGTTGTTGGCCCTGGTAGGAGAGCTCACACACCACTTGACACGAGCCTGTGGGCGACAAGAGGCACTGACACTGGTCACAAATAATAGACACACGCGCGCGCGCGCACACACACACACACACACACACACACACAGTTTAAAAAATTTTGGAGTCATTAAACGAGAGAAGAAGAACCTTTGGCAATGTGGAGGGAAGTACACAGAAATGGGGAAATTAGAATATAGGCAGTACTTACTTTTGGCATCTTTAACAGAGCTAGTCACTTTCTTAGTTTAGGAACAAAAACCATGAATTCTGTGCAACTTGGTTTGTTCATATGTTCACAATGGGAAAACTTAAAGGTTGGAAGGAAAAAAGGACATAGTGCCTAGATAGAGAAAGGCATCTTCTGGTGCTTTCTGATTTTCTCCATGGATAAGAAACGTTCCCATGAATTCTCACCCTTTTTATCTCTGAGCCCACTAGTCCCAACAGACGGATTCACACGGGTGGACACATGCAAATCTAGACAGGCACACCGAAGTCGCGCCCACACTTGCACACACTCACCCACATGTGTGTGATAGAATCGCTGGCGTGAGAAACCAGTGTGGGGCTTTGTTGTTGATTGCCTCAAGGGTGTGAGCCAGGGAGTCTCTTGGAGTTCCCAGGTCTGTGTCTTACTTAGCCCAGGAGAGGTGACATAGGCACACATGCTTATGGGGCTCTGTGTGCCAGGCCCCAGGGCCCTTGTTATGGGGTGTGGTGGGTGCTGGTGCTGAGAGGGGAGTGTGGGGGTGTGGTTTAGTCAGGTGAGCAAGGACTACCTGAAGAGGCTCTCCCCTCTCGCCCTCCTTCCTTCCTTTTCTCTTTCCTCTCCTTTTCACCCCTCAGAATCTGCTAGACTCTCAGAGGCAGGCCTTACCTGGGAGCTAGCATCCAGGCCTCCAGGCCCAGTTGCTGAGGGACTGACCAGGAGGCAGAGACCTGATGAGCTGTGGCCCCTATCCTATCTCCCTCTCCCCATCATCTGTGAAGTGGGATCTAGGGCTGTTCCCGGGCTGAGTGTATGGTGCCTTTAGGAAGCAGCAATGTTTCCCAAGCGTGGCTTTTTCTTTTGTCAGCCTCAGACTTTAGGGTCTTCAAGTTGTGTGCATGGTAATGAAAAGAAAAAGAGAGATGCCTCAGGGCGCTGACCCCTGCCCAGGTCGTACCTTAACCACCCTCTTGTTGTCCCTCATGCTGAAATGGGATAGAATAGTACCCACCTCCCAGGGCTGTAGTGAGTGAGGATTGAACCCTTAATGTGTACTAAGTGCTTAGCACATAGCCATTGTTATTCAAGGATCAGCTATTATTATTATTACTCTAGAGTTTGCTCCTGGGGAGCGTCAGAAGTGAAAATTCTTCCTTGTGCCCTTACCCTGTTGGAGAGCAATTATATAAAAGAATGATGGAGGGTGGGGGAGGGAAGGTTTTTTTGGGGAGGGAGAAGTTGACACCCCACCTCTTGATCCATTTAGCTCTGGCAGGGAAGGGAATGAATGGGATGGGAAGAGAGGTGTCCCTGACTCCTGCCTGTACCCCACCCCTATTCTGGAGCTGGAGGGGTGGGATGGGTAGACTTGGAGGTCCTGAGCTGTGACCAGAAGGCAGACACTGAAGTTCTTTTCAGTACCCCAAGCTTTATGGAGTGGGGGCAGATCTAGCCTCATTGCTCCAGCCTTCCATTTGGCTTTGCCAGGATATGATTTGCTTTTGGCTCTCTGCATCTGGAGGTCATTATATTTAGGCTCAGGGTCCCTGAGCTGAGGGTGCTGCCCCTCACAGACCCACTCATTAGGTACTGTCTAACACCAGGTTGCTCTCCTCTTCCTGCACACTTGAGGTTCACCAAAACTTTGTATCCAAGGATCTCATCAATTTTCCATGAGGATGGAGCCAGGATCCTTACTTGTCATCTCTGGTTGAAGAAACGCCATTCTCCTTGCCTTCTGATTGATTACCCCCTCCCCCACCACACACAAATTGCCCTTGGATTTAACCCTTTCCCTAAACAAGGTCACCTTCTTTCTCACTCTTCTTTTGAGTAATGTTCCCTAGCCCCCAAGCCAAGATCATTCTCCCTTTCAGAACCAAGAACAGGTGTGGGAGTGGATTCCAGTAGGTGAGCAGACCAGGAATGGAGCGTGGGGGAAGGCTGTTTGGACCATAGGGCCCTTATACCTGAGGTAGGATGCGGAGGTCCCTGATGAGAACAGACTGTTTTGAGAAAAGAAACAGTTATGAGATCATAAGCCAGAGCAGACCCTTTCCAGTCAAGCCATGTTAGCTGAGTTGTGGCTGCAGTGGATCTGACAGTGTGTGAGTCCATCTCTTTCTTGGGCAGCAACAGTGACCACTGCATAGGTGGTAGCTGAGAGGGGACAATGGCCCGGGATTTCTGTGGGTGGCTCACTTGTTTCATTTGCCTTTGGCGCCCCGCATCCTCCATCCCTGTTTGTCATGAGCTGGCACTTCAGAGCTGCTTCTGAGGAACAGTGGCAGGTATTTGGGGGAACCAGTTTGCTTGTCACTGCCTTCCCTTTAGCCAGAACTGCTGCTGCCGGTGCCACTGTGCCCTCAGAGCAGTGAGACGAAGCTGAAGCTGCCATGGGCAAGGCCTCTGCCACCCGGCCTTACACTAATTAAACAGCACCAAGAGGCTGAATCACCAGACCTGCATAGTTTGAAAATTGTAGCCCTGCCTGTTGTGCTGAGTCAAACTGGTTTGTCAGGATTGGGCAGCTGGAGTGGGGGTGGGGTGGGGATGTGGAGGGAGGGAGCCGGGGTACAGGTGGGTACCTGGCCCGGGTGCAGGGTCTCCTATTGCCTCCTGTCTCCAGGCTCCTGGCAAGACCCACTGTGTCTCAGATCCCTGAGAAGGGCTCAAAGGCCTCACATAAGGGCTAGCTAGCTGGCCGTTCATCCTTTTGGCTGGCATGGATGAGCCCTGAGACAATCCAGGCTCCCTGCCCTGTGCTTCTTTCTCTCTTCTTCTCTCTCTCAGGTTTATTTAATTATAAATCCCCACGATCTGAGGGGAATAATAAAAAACAAAATGTGTTCTCTGTTCTGAGATGCTCCCCTCCTTTCCCTCACAGACTTGAGGGCTAGGGGACTATGGTGGGCAGGCAAGAGGGTGGGGAGGTGGCCCGGGATGAGTTAGGCTCCTCTAGGCCCATGGCAGGGTCCCCCCAAAATAACTTGCTCCTCAGGCTTACCACTCTGAGTGTGCAGGTTGGTACAACGGGTGCACACACCCACACATGGGAGGGGTGGGATGGGAGAAGAATAGGGACAGATCCCTCCCTCCGGTTGGTTGGCTGAGGTAGGGACCCTATGTGTGTGTGTGTATGGGGGGGTGTGCAACTCTGGGATAGCAGGCAGTTCTTCCTTTCTTTGTAGTCAGGGCCCCAGGGTGTGCCTTCTTGCCCAGAGCACAGCCCCTCAGTCTTCCTGCCCCTGCCTACTCTGCAGGCCCAGCTTTGGAGCATGACTTTTCCCACCACTTCAAGTTTCTGGGCTGGAATTTGGATTGGAGGCATCTTGCTTCTGTCCCTAGAATTTCTGGGTCCCTTGGGTCTCATTGACACCCCTATTCCCAGAGTGGGGTTCTGTAGGATGCAGCAAGTATGGGGCCAGGGCAAGTGGCAGGCTCTCAGCTGATAGCCCTGTACCAGGGTAGCCAATGAGACCCTCACACACAGGCTGGGTGCCCAGTTCTTCTCATGCTGGGCCACCGACTTATGTGTGGAAGTGTTGTCCAGAGTTCCTGGGACTAGATCTCTTTCTGATGTTGCCCCCTCCCCAGGGGATCAGGGGCCTTGGGACAGTGCCATTGTGCTGGAAAGGAAATATCCTGCTGCTTGGGCAGGGGATATACCTGGGGAGGCTGCACCCGGCCACACCCAGAATCATCTTCATGACCCTGCCCCACCCCAAGCCTCAAGACCTGTGACAGCTCCTGCGTGTGCCAGGATCATAGGAAGCAGGTCTGAGGCTTGCCCCTCTGCATCTCTGGCCAAGGCTGCCAGTACCTCTGCTTTCTTAGCAGACATTGCCCTCTCCTAATATTTCCTCTAGCCTACTTGAAGATTCAACCCATAGAAAAAACATGATTGCAGAGTGTGTGTGTGTGTGTGTGTGTGTGTGTGTGTGTGTGTGTGTGTATGAAGAATGCACTTCTGAGGCTTTATGCAAACTCTAGATATTAACACTAATTCTGTGTCTGCATGCTCCTGTGGTATGTTTCAGTGCAAATAAGCACCTGTGTGTGCACAGCTGATGCTAGTTGTGTATGACTATGTAAGAGCACGTCACCAAGTCTGTACAGAAATATGTTTGTGTTTGCACTTGACTACACTCGACTGACTTGTGACTGGCAATAGTGTGTAAGGAGAATGTGCTGTTGGGTATGTGTGCCCTCTTTGTATGTATATGTCTCAGGAAATCTTCGCATATGAAGCCCATAAGAGTGAGTCTTGGCCTGAGGCAAGCCAAATCTGTGTGTGAGAAAGATTCATTGTATATGAATGTCTAAAGAAGACTAATTTGTTTGTGCCACATGCACTTGTGTATCTAAGAAAGATAGACGGCTGTGTATGAAGCTGTACGTGTGTGTGTGTGTTTGCGGGCAGCTGTGGCTTTGTGTGTTTTTGTCCACCATATGTGTTGACTTGCCACTCTTTGGCCCCAGTGGTGGGGAATGAGCCCAGCCACGGAGAACTGTGAAATACGTGCATCTGTGTGTTTGTGCACAGGCGAGGGCCATATAGCTGCTGCCACGTTGCTGTTCTCCGTCACTCTGTGGAAACCTTAAAGGGGTGTTGCTCCACTTCTTAGCGCTTGAGGCCCAGTCTCCAAAAGCCCCCAAGCCTGCTGTCCACTTTCTTGCTTTTGGGGGGCTGTCAGGGTTTCCCACCTGACTGAGCCCTGTATCTGGGAGTGGCCAGCTGCTCTGTGGTCTCCCCTCCAGCAGCCACATGGTGGGACAGAGGAGGGTAGACATATAGTCAGCAACTATGGAATTTGGAGATTGCTCACTCACTCTTCTTTTGTGCTTATCCCCTGTACTTCATATCCTTTACCCCAACAGCAGCGTGTCCACACACACACACACACACACACACACACACACACACACCACACACACATAGAAGAGAAAAGGTGAGCTCTGTTGGGCTGGGTCTCTCCCTTCTGATGTCACTGTCATGGACAGATGGCTTCTGGGACCCACCCCTCAGGTCCTTCTTGAGGCTGGGGCACAGGCACCCCAGGGTCTTCCTTTTGCTGAAGGGAGCAGGCCTCTCCTCTTCCCCAGAGAGCAAGCCGCCTCCTCATCAGGGTGACTAGAGCCCTTCCTTAGGCACACAAAACTCGAAATCCAAGTCCTCTCCTCATTAATGGGAAAAATGTGCTGAGATTGAGCGATGGCCAAGGCTGAGCGATGGCCAAGGGCCGACCCCCTCCCTCCCTCTCTCGCTCCCCAGAAATTAAACAGAAATGAAGAGCCTCCTCTCCCTCCTGCCTGCCTCCCGCCTCCCCACCGTCCCCTCCCTCCAATCCCTCCTCTCAGAGCCAGCGCAAGGCTTGTTTTAAACTGTGGAGGAATCTGACTAGAGGGGGGAGGGGGGCTGAATATTTGGGTTTAAACAGTTCCAGATGGGTTTGGCACAGGCTGAGCAGAAGGAAGTGAGGGAGAGGGAGGAGGGAGGCAGCCAAGGGAGCGGTGGGAGCCTTGCCTGCTCGGGCGGGCGGGCGTTGGGCAGCGGGCAGACAATCAGGCGGACTGGCTGGCTGGCTGGGGGAGGGGTCCCTTTGGCTGGGCTGGCTCCCAGGGACAGGACTACTCGGGCTGCTGGCTGGGGAAGAGGCCACTTGGCAACCTTCCTCTCTGTCTCTGTCTCTTTGGACCTCCTTGTCTCTCTCCATCTCACTGTCTTTTGTAGTCTGCCGCCAGCCATCCGGGCTGTCTGGTCCTAGCCAGCCATCTCTGCACATCCCTCCTGCTCGGTGCCTCCCACTATCCGCCTCTACTAGGCCCCTGCTCCCACCGCCAGCCTCTCCCTGCCTGTCTGTGGGACCCTGCTTCTGCCCATCTCCTCTTCCCTTAAGTCCTCCCTCCCTCCCTGCTGCCAAATGTCTGTGTCTATCTGTCTGTCTGCCAGAGGGGCCTGTCAGGCGAGGCTGGGAGAGCTCACCCTGCAGTCTGCCCTCCAGAGACTAGCGCTGCTGCAGGATGTGAGAGGAGGAAGCCTCATTCTCTGAAGTGATTGGCTGCTGCCTTGGCTGCCCCCATTGCCTCACCTGAGGACCTGGGTCCACAACTGACTCACCTACCATCCTCAGCTCCAACCCAGATTGCAAGAAACCAGCAAAGGCCACAAACCTGAAACCTGTAGGGTTTGGGTGCCCTCAATCTGCCCCACTATTGATGTAGAAGTTCTGGAGGGCTGTGCCCCATTCCAGCTCAGAGTTGAGGGGAGAACTGCTGGCTGCTCTATCTTCCATACTATACGAAAGGAGTTGGCACTTCTTTTCTCTCTTTCCTGCTCCTTGATTTTGGGGTCACACTGTCAGAGAGCAGAGTAGTCCAGCCAGAACCCAGAACAAGGTTCCTAGGAGAGCAGGTTCATGTCAGAAACATTAATGGGCTCTTCTTGGGGCTGACAAGGGGAAACAGATAAGAAACCCCAACTCAGAAAAGATTAGTATTGTGACAAAGCCCCTGGCCCTGGATGCCCAGAGGAAGGCCTCTAACCTCGACTAAGGGGTTCAAGGAAATCTTCTTGGAGGAGATGACAGCTTGGTTGAGACTTAAAGGATACACAGCAGTTTTCCAGGCTTTCTCAGTTCCTCTTTTATAGAGGAGCATATTGTGTTAAAGGGCTTGGTTGTGGAGTCAGACAGACCTGAATTTGAGCCACTTTTCAACCCTTCACCCAAAGTTCTAGCAGTTTTATCTGAGGCCATATAATAACTTTAACTGTTTTTTGGCTTTCTCGTCTATGAAAGGGGTATTTCAATAGTACCTTCATCTGAGGATTGTGGGAAGAAATGTACTAGCTCTTCAGGAGCTGGCCTGGGTCTTCCTGGCCTTCACCCCACCTTCAAAGAGCATTCCTGCCCCATCCCCCAGAGGTGCTGGAGTGGGAGTTTGGGTGGGAGTGGGCTCTGGCCTGTAACTGCTGCCCTCCCCCTCCTCTGTGTGTGGGGGTGGGGGTGGGGGAGAGGCTGGGCCTTTGTGTTGGGAATAGAGTCAGGGGAGGCCTGGGTAGCAGGATCTGAAGCACAAGGCCCTTTGTTCCAGTATAAAGGCCCTGCTGGCCCCTTTGTGTGGAGATTACCAGAGCCTGTAGGTGTGTGAACTGGCCCTGGCTCCTGCCTCATTAACCCAGGCCTGGGGTCAGCAGCAGACACCCACTCTCAGCTGGCCTGACCTGACATCTCTGAGGCTATGACATCTCTGGCGATGGCTGATGGCTGCAGGGTCTTCTCTGGTGCAGGGAAACTGAGGGCTTTGGGGACTTGGGGGTGGGTGGGGTGATGCCTGGTGGTAATTAGTCTATAGTGTCCCAGCTTTTCCTGAATGACCTCTTTCTTCCCATCCTGAGGTTGGCCCTGACCTTTTTCCTTCTGTTGTTCCCCCAGAGACCCTTATGGATACAAAATGGGTGACATCTGAATTGGCATGGACATCTCATCCAGAAACTGGGGTAAGACTTCCTCACCACCTCTCCTGTGTGTTGTTTGCCACTTGAACTGTAGCATCCATCCCCCTTGCCTCGCCAGGGCTGGAGAACGGCTGCCTCTCCCTTTTCCTGTCAGTTTCACTTTCTGTAGCATCCCATCCTTTTCACCTGTCACCTGTCTTTGTCTGATGGCCCATCTCTGTGGGTGTTTTTATCTCTCACCCTTCAGTCTGCCTTTGTCCCCCCATCCACATATACCATCTTTGTCTCATTCTCCCTCTGCCTACCCCTTAGCCTGACTTTAGCCTATGCCCATCCCTCTCCTGCCTGACAGCCCTTTGCATGTCTGCCCTGACTACCTCCCTCTTTCCTGGGTCTTTGGGAAGAACACTGGCTTGGGAACCAGGAAGCTTTCATTCTAGACCTCTAACTTGCTCTGTGACCTTGAACAAGGCATTTTACCTTCATGGGCCTCCATTTCTTGACTGTTAAATGCCTGTAGTCCTGACATCTCTAAAATATTCTAATTAACCTCCCTAGAAACCTCCACAATGCACTAAACTCTGCACCACTGGAGTTGGGTGGCACCACTACTGGCCTTCAATCACCAGGCCTGACTGCATGACCTGGGGCAAGTCCCTGCCTCTGTGAGCACTGACTTCCTTTTCTGGAGAGTGGAGCCAACAGATGCTTTTTAAGGAGTTGTTTTAAAGGATAAATGTGATAGCTAATATTTATTGAATGCCTGCTCTATATCAGGCACTGATTTAATTCCTCATAGCCTTGTTCACTTCCAATCAGCCCCTTTTTAGAGACAATTAAACTGAGGCACAAAGATAAATATTATTGCCAATACTCATATAGTACTTATCAAGGACCCTATTCTAAGTGCTTTCTTCATTTAAAAACATTTATTCCTTGTACATCATTATTCTTGCCATGTTACCGATGGGGGAATGGAGGCACAGAGAAGTTAAGTGACTTACCTATAGTTATACATCAAACAGAGAACTGGGATTTGAACCCATAGTCTGTGTGTTCAGCCTCTACACCTCAGAAACATCTCTGTGAAATAAATATAGCAGATCTGGGCATGTGGTAAGCACCTGGCAAATGTCGGTACTCACTCCCTGTCTTTTTCACTTGGTCCATGTACAGTGGGAAGAGGTGAGTGGCTACGATGAGGCCATGAACCCCATCCGCACGTACCAGGTGTGTAACGTGCATGAGTCAAGCCAGAACAACTGGCTTCGCACAGGATTCATCTGGCGGCGGGATGTGCAGCGGGTCTATGTGGAGCTAAAGTTCACTGTGCGTGACTGCAACAGTATCCCTAACATCCCTGGCTCTTGCAAGGAGACCTTCAACCTCTTCTACTATGAGGCTGACAGTGATGTGGCCTCGGCCTCCTCTCCTTTCTGGATGGAGAACCCCTATGTGAAGGTGGACACCATTGCTCCCGATGAGAGCTTCTCGAGGCTCGATGCTGGCCGTGTCAACACCAAGGTGCGCAGCTTCGGGCCCCTGTCCAAGGCTGGCTTCTACTTGGCCTTCCAGGACCAGGGCGCCTGCATGTCGCTCATCTCCGTGCGTGCCTTCTATAAGAAATGTGCATCCACCACCGCAGGCTTCGCCCTCTTCCCCGAGACCCTCACTGGGGCTGAGCCCACCTCACTGGTCATTGCCCCTGGCACCTGTATCGCTAATGCTGTAGAGGTGTCGGTGCCACTCAAGCTGTACTGCAACGGTGATGGGGAGTGGATGGTGCCTGTGGGCGCCTGCACCTGTGCCACCGGCCATGAGCCAGCTGCCAAGGAGTCCCAGTGCCGTCGTGAGTGGGGACTGGCCTGGGGGAGGAGAGGGAGGGGAGGGCTTGGACCACAATGACCTACTGCCCTACCCGCTGCTTCCTCCCTGCCAGAAAAGGTAGTATGGCATCAGGTCTGGGGCAGAGGGAGGAAAGGGAAGAGGGGTATTAGGTGCAGAAAATGTGATACAAGGAGGGAGATGAGAGAAAATGAGGATTGATATCAGGATTGTAAGGAAAAAAAAAAAAAAACTAGAGAGAGAGGAAGAGAGACATGGACAAAGAGGCTGGAGAACCTGGTCAGAAACTCAGGAGGCTGGCAGAGGTGCTTGTTTGTCCCACCCCAAGTGTATGCCTCACCCTGGAAATACAGCTGTGGGGACAGGTGCTATAGGCACTGTGTGCTTGGCCCTTTCACCTCGGGATCTCATATGCTCCTTGAAAGGCAGTGTTTCTGCCCAGTGGACAGGGGCCCAGCTCCTGAAATCTGAGTCCTGCCCCTGTCTCTTAGCACCCGTGAGACCTTGGGCAAGTTACTTAACTCTTGACCCTCGATTTCCTCATGTGCAGAATGGGACAATAATGGTGATTCCTTTACAGAGGTGTAGTGGGGCTTAGGTGAGTAAGTGCACGGGAAGTCCTCGGAGCTGTGCCTGGCACATGGCGAGCACGAATGCTGTGTGAGTTTAGTGGTGACTCTCAGGAGCCCCGGGATGCATGGGGATCAGGGATTGTTTTGTCCTTATTTCATACATGAGGCGGTTAGGTTAGAAGGCCCGTCTCTAGTGGCTCGCTAAGACTCATACGAGCTTATGATATACTAGACATCTCTCACTGGAACCTTACCACTAACTCATAAGGTCGATTCCAGTTATATCCCCAGTTTTGCCAGTAAGGAAACTGAATCTCAGAGAGGTTCTGCACTCAAGGCCTCATAGCTAGGACTGTGGGAGCTGGGACTGAAGCCTTGTCCAGTGCCCTACCGTGCTGGACAAAGTTCCCGGGATCTTATCTTTTGTCCTCTCTGCCCAGTTCTCTCTCCTGGCACTTGCAGCATGTAGCTGGCTACATGCTGGTGGTAGCTGGCTCTTAGCATATCCCTAGGTGTGAGGGGGCTGGCGGCCCCAACCTGGCTGAGGCCGGGTGTTGGGTGTTGTAGTGAGAAGGTGAATAGTGCCTTGCCCAGCCTCTCTCCTTCTCTATGGGAACCTGCCCCCAGACTTCCTCTTCCTAAGTGGAGAAAGCTGGTGGGGGTGATGAGCCTGACAGCCTGAAGAGGGGCTAACACTCTGCAGGTCCCTGGCAGGAAATGCATGCTTGTTCCCATAGCAACCAGGCTGGCCTGGCCTCTGCCCCCTCCCCCACTGGCTCAAAAGAGCTTGGATGGAATATCACCTTGGTGAGGGGGAGATTAAACCCCAGAGAAGGGCATAGCTCTAACTTTGGGTCTCCTACACTCTGGATGACCTCCCCCAGAGGTCATCACATACGACTAGGGTGACCACAAGCCTTAGTGTGTCCAGGGATTTTCTGTTTTATGCCCATTGTCCTGACATGGTTATTATTCCCTTTTACTCTTGAAATATTCCAGTTTGAATAATAAATTACATGGCCACCATAGATCTGGGGAACCTACAGAGTCCAGCCAAGGCCAGAATATAGGAGAAGGGATGTTCAGGCATTGAGCTCTGGGCTCTCTTTTGAAACCTGTGGTTCCCCTTGTGGATGTTTTGAGGCCTCTGAACTCCAGGTGACCCCACTTTCCTGCATGCTTTCTCTCCTTTTTTCATCCTTCCTCAGCCCCCATCTCTGCTCTAGGGCAGAAAGAAGTTGATGCCCTTCTTCCTGTGGGTGGGGAGAGAGGTCAGTTTGTAAACTCTGAGGCCATACCTCCAGCCTGTTCTGGGTGTCCTTGAGGGTCCTCAGGAATTATTTTCCTTAAGCTTCAGGGAGGGGTGGGGCACCCTAGCAGAGTATGGGGTGCTGCCAGCTCACTAGTGGTCTCTTCCCATCCCCCTGCCTCTTCCTCCTTCTTTCTCTTCCCTGCCTTGACAAGCCCAGGCTGTCCAGGTTATGGGGCTGACGTCTTCATCCATGAGGTCCGGGGTGGGGTTGGGGAGAAATTCGCTGACATGGGATTTCCACGGGCAAAAGGGCCTTTTGTAGCTGCAGCCGGAGTTAGGCAATACCACTGTGGCCTGCCCCCAGTCTAGGAGGAGAATGGCCAGATTCTCACGGCAGTGTGGAAGATTGGTGTCTGTGGAGACGAGAAGTGAGTAGTCCTTCCTCTTCTCCCTTGCAGCCTGTCCCCCTGGGAGTTACAAGGCGAAGCAGGGAGAGGGGCCTTGCCTCTCCTGCCCCCACAACAGCCGCTCCACCTCGCCAGCCGCCAGCATCTGCACCTGCCACAATAACTTCTACCGTGCAGATTCAGACTCTGCAGACAGTGCCTGTACCAGTGAGTGATTGCGTGTCCTCGCACTCTCCTGCTCCTGACCCCGTGTCTCTTTGGGTTGGCCTGGAAGGGCTTAAATAGTCACTATGAATATCTCCATTTTCCAGATGGGGAAACTGAGGAACAGGTTAGATATTGTGCTCAACATAGCATAGCTAGGAAGTGACTGGCCCTGTGCCAGAATCCATGTCAGCTGGCTCAGCGCTTCTACCACCACTTAATAAGCACCTACTAGCTCCTAGCTGAGTATCAGGAATCAGCTGGGACTTTTCTAGTCCATCTTCTTTGGTGCTGAACTGCTGCTCTCTTGGCCCAACTCTAACCACAAAGGGAGACTCACATCCCTGGGGCAACCTGGTGTCCTGCTGTCTTCCTACTCTGACTTTTGGTGTGCCAGGCGTTGTTCCAGGCACCAGGGATATAGAAGAGCATAAGATATAGTCACTGTCCTAGGAGAACTCACAACTTGATGGGAGAAATGGATATGAAACAGATAATGACTGTGTAATGTACCAAGTGCTGGGCTGGAGGGATGCCCAGGAATTGTATTATGGGAGTGCAGAGGACAGAGAGAAGATGAATCAAGGAAGGCTTCCAAGAGGAGGTGACATCTCAAGTTGCTCCTTGAAGGCTAAAAGGGAATCTGCCCAGTGAAGAAGCGTAGGAAAGGTACTCTGCTTATTAAAGCAGAATCAGAGGCAAAGAGGTAGGAAGCAGCTTGAAATGTGCAGGAACTATGGGCAGAAGGATGGTCCATGGCCCCTAGCTCACTGCCCTCCCTCTGCCTTCCTCACAGCTGTGCCATCTCCACCTCGGGGTGTGATCTCCAATGTGAATGAGACCTCACTGATCCTCGAGTGGAGTGAGCCCCGGGACCTGGGTGGTCGGGATGACCTCCTCTACAATGTCATCTGCAAGAAGTGCCGTGGGGGCCCTGGAGGCGGGGGTATCTCAGCCTGCTCACGCTGTGATGACAACGTGGAATTTGTGCCTCGGCAGCTGGGCCTGACAGAGCGCCGGGTCCACATCAGCCATTTGCTGGCCCACACGCGCTACACCTTTGAGGTGCAGGCAGTCAATGGTGTCTCTGGCAAGAGTCCTCTGCCCCCCCGCTATGCAGCTGTGAATATCACCACCAACCAGGCTGGTGAGAAGGGGACTGGGAGGGTAGAGTCTGGGTCATCTTCCCCTACACAGAGCTGAGGTTGCCCAGGGCCTGCCAACAGACCATCAGCAGGCCCATGGGAGCAGAGTCCTAGGGAAGGGTGCCAGGGCCCAAGGAGCCTGTGGTGAAACCTCCCCATCCTGCCCCATCTTCCCCTAGCTCCATCCGAAGTGCCTACACTCCACCTGCACAGCAGCTCAGGCAGCAGCCTGACACTGTCCTGGGCACCTCCAGAGCGGCCCAACGGTGTCATCCTGGATTACGAGATGAAGTACTTTGAGAAGGTCAGAGCCTCAAGGGGCAGGGAGGTTATCCCCAGATAGTGTCAGAGGCCCTTAAAAGTAAGGCCTTGGGTCCTGAGAGGGCCACCGGGTGGGCCTGGGGATGGGCAGGGGCTGACTGGCCTGAGGACTCACTGAGATGCTGCCTTCTCTTGGTGTTGCAGAGTGAGAATATCGCCTCCACAGTGACCAGCCAGAAGAACTTTGTGCAGCTGGACGGGCTGCGGCCCGATGCCCGATATGTGGTCCAGGTCCGCGCCCGCACAGTAGCTGGCTATGGGCAGTACAGCCACCCAGCTGAGTTTGAGACCACAAGCGAGAGAGGTACATGCCCCCTGTGGCTATCCCTGCCTTGGCCCCACACTTTCTGTTCCTCTACTCACCAGTGCCCTCTTGACCTCCAGGCTCTGGTGCCCAGCAGCTCCAGGAGCAGCTTCCCCTCATTGTGGGTTCAGCCACGGCTGGGCTTGTCTTCATGGTGGCTGTTGTGGTCATTGCTGTCGTCTGCCTCAGGTACTCTCAGGCCCATGGATGCTCTCGTGGCTGACAAGAGCTTCTCTTGGCACCCAAGAGCCCTCGTGCCACATAGGTGAACTATCATCCACATTGAAATTAGAGCCACAGCCTTTCTGGGCCCAAGCTCTCCTTATGGAAAGGCCCTTTTCAGTCCATGCCCATGTCTGCATACTGTCCCCTCTGTGTCCCCTGAATCTACTGGCAGAGTGGACCAAGTCCACTGAGCCTTTTGCTCAAAGACCCATTGGCTGCTATAACCACCAACCATGCGACCAGCTACTGGCCATCTTTGTGCACTCTGCCCCGCCTTTGTGCCCAAGGGTCCCTTGAACAAAGGGACTTGTCTCAGGCCTCCCTCTCACCCCTCTCTTCCAGGAAGCAGCGGCATATCTCTGATTCGGAGTACACAGAGAAACTGCAGCAATACAGTGAGTTTTTTTTCTCCTCATTCCTGCCTCCCTACGCTCCCTTGGTCCCCATAGCGCTTTGAGATACCCCTTCCTGTTTCCCATCAATGCCATTTCCTAAGCTCCTACCTCACTCCTGCTAGCCTCAGAGATGGATGAGATGTGACCCCTGTCCTCAAAGGCAGTTACTCCTGTGAGAAAGACAGGATGCTTACACACAGGAAGCAATGAAAGAACAAGTGTTAAGTCAGGTGTTCCTGTTAGAAAGGGCAGTAAGAGTTTGGAGGAGAGGAAGGCTTCCTGGAGAAGGTGGCCTCGGGCTGATTTGAGCAAGGCAGGATGAACAGGGTTTGGAGTGGTGGGGGAGAGCATTCCTGGCTAGAGGAGCTTCTTGAATATAGTGGGTGGAGTGGGGAGAGTGCCCAACGTGGGGGCAGTGAGAAGACTGGTTTGACAGCTGCTGGGAAGCCAGGCTATGTAATCGTGGCCAGTCCTTAGAGGGTCGTGAAAGGCAGGCAGAGGAGTTGGGACTTGACTCCACCATAGGTAATGCGAAAGGCTCTCAAGCTAGAGAGTAATACAATGAAAGTATTGTTGTAGGAAGACAGGTATGCAGGTAGATTTGTGGGAAAAGTCCAGAGGCAGGGAGCCCAGCTAGGAGGCTATTGCAATAGTTTTGAGTGTTGAAGGCCTGACAAGGTCAGGGCCAGTGGGAATGAGGCAGGGGGGTGATGGTGGGGAAAGTGGCGAATCTGAGAGAGGTTTTGACATGATGAGAGATGAGGATGAAGAAAGAAGAATCCTAGGTATCTATATGGTCACCAGTTCTCATGGAGGGGACAGTGGTGGGGAGAGGGGAGAGTTGTCCTTTCAACAGAGAAGAATATGAAGCTGGCTTAGCAGGCAGTCACAACCTGTGCTCCCACCAGGGGTGACAGCCTGAGGGTGCAGGCTGATGAGTTCCTTTACCATCCCCAGCTTGAAGAGCTATCCCCCTTTCACATCCACCTTTTCTTCCTCTAGTTGCTCCTGGAATAAAGGTTTATATCGACCCTTTTACCTATGAGGACCCTAATGAGGCTGTGCGGGAGTTTGCCAAGGAGATTGATGTGTCCTGTGTCAAGATTGAGGAGGTGATAGGAGCTGGTGAGTCCCCAGGGGAACAGTGGGGATGAGAGGTGGGAAGGGGGAATGATTTACCCCAGGAAAGGGCTGAGATGGGCTGGGTACATCCCAGAGTGATTCAGAAAATAGCTTACTTACTACCTGTGCTCTATGCCCTGCAGGGGAGTTTGGGGAAGTATGCAGGGGTCGGCTAAAACAGCCGGGCCGCCGAGAGGTGTTTGTGGCCATCAAGACCCTGAAAGTAGGCTACACCGAGAGGCAGCGGCGGGACTTCCTAAGTGAGGCCTCCATCATGGGTCAGTTTGACCACCCCAATATAATCCGGCTGGAGGGTGTGGTCACCAAAAGTCGGCCGGTCATGATCCTCACGGAGTTCATGGAGAACTGCGCCTTGGACTCCTTCCTCCGGGTAAGAGCCAGCCCCTAGCCCCGGCCCCTTGCCCTTCCTCTGCCCCCAAAGAGCTGGATTGGGCAAACCACCCCTTCCCACAAGTCACATGGACCCTATTCAAGTCCATGAATTTTTGTTGAGGTGGCATGGTGCAGTGAAACAGTGGGGCCTACAGAGCCAGAAAGACAGTTCTCCTGACTGACCCTACTGCCTGTGTGACCTCAGGCTTTGCTTAACCTCTCTGAGTCTCAGCTGCCTTGGTGGTAAAGTGGGGGTGGTAAGAGCTCTTTGGGTTTTCATAGGGATTAATTGAGATATTATATACAGGTGTCTACCACATAGTAGGGCAGCTTCCCTACTTTCAGTGCTCTTTGGTTGTAGGGATAGGCAAAGCATGGTCTTGGAGGACATGGCAGGGGCGGGGGCAGGCAGGCCTTGGACCAGGAGGGAGGCGATGGGCCTACCTGAGCCTGCTTGTTGCCCACAGCTCAACGACGGACAGTTTACGGTCATCCAGTTGGTGGGCATGTTACGGGGCATTGCTGCCGGGATGAAGTACTTGTCTGAGATGAACTACGTGCACCGTGACCTGGCTGCCCGCAACATTCTTGTCAACAGCAACCTGGTCTGCAAAGTCTCAGACTTTGGCCTCTCTCGCTTCCTGGAGGATGATCCCTCTGATCCTACCTACACCAGCTCCCTGGTACAGGAAGCAGCTGGGAGGGAGACTGGGGGCGGGGCCAACCAGGCAGGGACTCAGGGCTGGGGACCAGCCCTGAGTCATAGGGTGAAGGGCGTGTGCCCCCCTCACCAGGGCGGGAAGATCCCCATCCGTTGGACTGCCCCAGAGGCCATAGCCTATCGGAAGTTCACCTCTGCTAGTGATGTCTGGAGCTACGGAATCGTCATGTGGGAGGTCATGAGCTATGGAGAGCGACCCTATTGGGACATGAGCAACCAGGATGTGAGTGGGGCCAGCAAGAGTGGTCAAGTGGGTGGGAGCTGGCTGGGGAGCAGAGTGGTGGCTCACTCTAGGTTTCCTTGTCCTTGGCCCAGGTCATCAATGCTGTGGAGCAGGATTACCGGTTACCCCCACCCATGGACTGCCCCACAGCACTTCACCAGCTCATGCTGGACTGCTGGGTGCGGGACCGGAACCTCAGGCCCAAATTCTCCCAGATTGTCAACACCTTGGACAAGCTCATCCGCAATGCAGCCAGCCTCAAGGTCATTGCCAGCGCCCAGTCTGGGTCAGTACCTCTGCTTCTGCTCTAAGCCTACTCTTAAGCCAGTTACCTCTACTCCTTCTGCCATCAGGACTCACCAGGTCCCTCTTCTCCCTACAGCATGTCACAACCCCTCCTGGACCGCACAGTCCCAGATTATACAACCTTCACAACAGTTGGTGACTGGCTGGATGCCATCAAAATGGGGCGGTACAAGGAAAGCTTTGTCAGTGCAGGGTTTGCGTCCTTTGACCTGGTGGCTCAGATGACCGCAGAGTGAGTGTGCCTTAGATTTGGAGGGGTAGGGTAGAGACTCTGAGCTCGGTCCAGAGTGGTGGGCAGGAGGGCAACAATTGACCCTGCCCTTGGTTCATCTGCAGAGACCTGCTCCGGATAGGAGTCACCTTGGCTGGCCACCAGAAGAAGATCCTCAGCAGTATCCAGGACATGCGGCTGCAGATGAACCAAACGCTGCCTGTGCAGGTCTGACACCCAGCTCTCACAGGATGGGTGCCCCTCAAGGACCATGCAGGGACTCTGACCAGCCGGATGGACTATTGGACTTTTGGATGCCTGGCCTTAGGCCGTGGCCCAGAAGATGGAAGTTTGGGGAGGGCCCAAGCTGGGACTTCTCCTCCAGGCCTGGGCTCCCTCCCCAGAAAGTGTGCCCCAAACCTCTTCATATTGAAGATGGATTAGGAGAGGGGTGATGACCCCTCCCCAAGCCCCTCGGGGCCCAGGCCTTCCTGCTATCCAGTGGGGGATCCCCACCACCTCAGACTTAGCGACTCTTCAGTGCCGGAGGTCCTGGCAGGGTCAAGTGGGGGATAAGCCTGGGTTCCATAGGGCCCAGCCCTGGTTGGGAGTCTGGCCCCCCAGGTAGGCAGAGAGCAGTCCCTCCCTCAGGAACTGGAGGAGGGGACTCCAGGAATAGGGAAATGTGACACCCCTATCCCAAAGCCAGCTGGCACCTCCAGTTTGCACAGGGACTTACTCTGGGGGCTGAGGGCCCTGCCCCACCCCCACCCTTGGTGCTGCCATAAAAGGGCAGGCAGGGGCAGGCTAAGGAGCAGCCCTTGCCCCCCAGAGACTGACTCTCAGAGCCAGAAATCAGATGTGTGTGTGTGAGTGTGTCTGTGTGTACGTGTGTGTGTGTGTGTGTGTGTGTGTGTGTGCACGCACTGGCCTGCACAGAGAGCGTGGGTAAGCGTGTAAAAGCTTGGCCCTGTGCCCTGTAGTGGGGCCAGCTGGGCTGTCAGTGGAATAAAGGCAATAAGATGATTCTCTTGCACCTTCTCGTTCTGCTTCCCAAGGCAAGGATTCCCTGTTGCCCTCAAGTTCACAATCCTTGGCTGCCAGCCCTTCAGAATTCCCTGGAGTCATTGAGAGACCAGATCCAGGCCCATCCAGGCTCAATTCCCCTTTTGTGCTTTGGCCTCAGTGCATCTAACTAACATGGTGGAATGACAGTAGAGCACAAACTACCCCAGAGCTTCTTGCTCCTTCTTCCTAAGACCCAGTGTTTCTGGGGGTGGGAGCAGACACTTGAGTCTGGATAGTGTTTTACAGACAGTGTCTTTTCACCTCCATTGTCTCTGAGGAAGCTGAGGGTAGAGAGGAGCTGGGTCAGCTCCAAGGGTCACATGGCCAAGGACAAAGGGGACAAGGGCAGAAGGATAAGAGTCCATTGGTATTTAGATGCAGAGGCCAGCTCCTTGCAGCAAACATCAGCCCAGAAGTGTGGCTATTCTTTTCTGAGCTCTTACTATGCTCCAGGCACTGGGCTAAAATGCTCAGTTTACACTGCGATCTTATTTAATCTCACAACAACCCAGCTAGAGAAGGGAGTATTTTATCTTCTTTTTACAGAGGAGGAAAAGAAAGGTTAAGTAACCTGCCCAAAGTCACTGAGCCAGTAAGTAAGTGAGGCCCAGGGCTAGGGTTCCCACCTAAAGACTGCCTGCACACTTGAAAGGTTCAGAGAATAAATAATAAGAACCAGGGAGAGGGTTAGGAAAACAGCTTCTGGAAACGTCAAAGGGAAAAACTTGGGCGAGGCAGGGCACTCAGAGACCCCGTTGGATGCATAAACGGAGTTGGAGGGGGCAGGTGCGGTAATTTCTCAGTGTCAGGAGGGCCCTTGGGCAGTAACCTCTTCGCACCAACGTAGTATGGAACAAGTTCCCAAGATATCTGAGAGGGTCCTTGGCAGCAGGGCGGGCCTGGACAAAGTCTCGTATATCTCGGGATTCACTATAGGGCCCAGCACATCTCCGGGACATTTCCAGGTGGGCGGAGCTCCACAGGGGGATTCTAAGTGGGGGTTGTAGCTAGGGGTTGGCAGAGCTGCAGGTCTGGAGGCCCGGACAGCTACCTCTTTCAGGTGCAGGGTACCAAGCCCGGGAGGGTGAGGGGGGCTGGAGTCATAGGTTGCGGGTTTCCTTCATTGCTCTGGCCGCGGGCGGCTGTCTGGCGGAGAGAAGGAGACCAGAGCGGCGGGAGCGCGGCGCAGGCTCTGGAAGCCGCTCCCACCGCATCACTGCGCTCTCGGGCGGCGCCCGCTCCTTAGTATTCCCCCAACGGAGCCCAGTGCCGCGCTGCAGTAGCTGGCCCAGGGGAGGGGCACCCCGCAAAAGCTCTGGCCCTCGGTGTCCCCGGGGCGGGGAGAGGGTGAGGACAGATCTCCTCTGAGAGGCCTTTCTGTCTCGGTAGGGGACTCTGCCAAAGGCGGGGGTGTTGGAGGGATGGTGCGGAGGCCTGAGGTCGCCTTGGGCCCAGGCCCCTGAGCTATCAATAGCGCGAGGTGTCGCAGGGGACTGGGGGAGGGGACGCGATGCTGTGTGGTCCTGCATATCCCGCAATGCCTTCGCGGGCTGAGGACTCAGATAAAGGGGAGGGGCGCTCCGAGCTCCTGCTCAAGTATTCATTCAGTTCCTACTCCTCAGGCTCCCGGATGGGGGATGGTCCGTGTCCCTTGTCTCTTGAAGGGACCCTCTCACATCCCTATCCCATCACTCTAACCATTTTAGCAGGGGTCTGGGTTGGGGGCTCCGCTGGAAAAGGTAAGACATCGTCCCCTAATGGGTCCACAGGGAGGGCGGTATCGTGGACGTTGAGCGCCACAGGAGAAGTGGGGGTCCGGACCTGCACAGTAACTGGGACACTTGGTGTGCCAGTGCAGCACGTCGCACATACGTCTCTCAATGCGTGTCCAGATAGCCTGTACGCCCCGCATGCACACTTCTCTCCTTCACTCACGGAAACAAGCAAGGGCACACTACACTAACCAAAGACACGACCTCACCATGTCCCCAAGTCACCTCCCTTACTCAGGTTCAGGTGTCCTCAGTTATAGACTCCCTCTTATCTCCCAACCCATACACCCTAATAGGTGGGGGAAGGGATTCAAAGAAGGAAGGACAAAGCCATTCCCTTCCAGTGCATTCTACCTGGAAGGCTTAACCAACCCAGCAACTTGCCTCTTACCTGAGAGAGCTGGGATGAGTCCTCAGACCCCTGAGCAGAGGCACACAAGGAAGGGTGGGTTTGGTTATGGCAGAAGAAGAATGAAGGTACTCAGGAGGGGTCTGGCTTTCCTGGGGACAGTTAAGGAGTGAGGGGGAGATAGGTCTTAATCTGCATGGTCTTGTTTAATTACACACACTCTTGGGAGCAGAAAATTAAGATCTCCAAGTCAGTGCTTAAAAAGGGAGGGAGTCTTGAGGTTGAGAGAGGTGAGAACAGTTTACCCCCTCATCCCATCTGCCCCAGAGAGGCAGTTTCAGCCCAAATGACCCATTTTGTGCCCCCTTTCTATGCCAGAATTAAGAGAATAGGGACAAGTAGGAAGAGCAAGCTGCTTTAGGCTGTGTTCAGCCCCTGACTACATCCTCTTCCTCCAGGTTAGCCCCAGGATCAGAAACCTGGAGAGCAGCCCTTAGATCTAAGCCTGGGTAGCTAGACCCTGGATTAGAACCTGGAAAATATGGGGCAACTGGTGTAGTGCAGTGGGAAGGGCTAAAGATTTAGAGTACAGGCAGACCCAGAGTCAAAGTCCAGCTTCCTAGTCCATGACCTTGGGCAGGTTGACCTCTCTGTGCCCCATGTCCTCATCTAGAAAAAGGTGTAGTAATCATTCCTACCTCAAAGATTCTTACAAATATCAAATCAGTTAATAAATGTAAAGTATGTGCCAAGATCATAGTAAGTACTCAGAAATGTTAGCTACTGTTTTTATTAGTATGAAGTTTGAATAAAATACATGAACAGATGGGAAAATGCTGAATAGTGCTTGGCACATAGCAGGGGTTGAATTAACCGAGGCACTTGGGGAAATCCACCAACCCCATTCCACCCACGGGAATACTAAACACTTTGCTGCAGGCTTAGCCCAGGCCCTGGCCCACTTCCTGGGATAAGGCTGCTGAGGCCTGGGGTGTTTGAAGGCACTGAGGATATAGAACCTCATTAAGGGATAAAGAATGCAGCAAGTTGCTGAGAGAGCCTGGCTTCTGCATTTCTCCCTTTAGCGAACTGATGCTGAGACTGAGGGGTAGTGGGTGCCTCTGTCCCTCCAATATTCATTCATTCTTCAAATACTTACTGGATATCTACTATGTGTCAGGCACTATGCTGGACACAAGGGATACTGGGATGAGCAAGAACAGAGACAGCTGCTGCTTCAAAGAGATTAGTCTAACAGGGATATTGGAGGCCATTCAAACAGTCATGCACAGAAATGTATATAATCACAAGTGAAGGTCATTATTACCGATATAGGACAAAATCACAGCTCTAGGGAACTGAGCTAGTCTTGGACAAGGCTGGGGGACCTCTAACCAGTAATCAGATACCCAGGAGAGGGAACTGGGGTCCCCATTACTGTCCAGTTCTCTTTAATCTTTTGGTATCTGACCCTGAATATATCTTCATTCACTCCCTCCCTCACTCGTTCATTTATTCAGCATACCTTCATTGAGTCCTTCCATATGTCAGTCCAAGTGTATGGACCTGGGATGTGGAGGTGAACCAGCTATCGCCCCCATTCCCTGAAGGTATACACAGCTCAGAGGGTATCTCTGATATATATCAACTAATATGATGTGATGAGGTAAGTGCTACAGATAGATAAACACCAAATGCTGTAAGGAAGGGACCCAGGCTGGGAATTCTGTCGAAGAAGGCTGCCCAAGAAGGTTACTTGAATTAAGGCTTGGAGGCTGTGAGCAGTTAGCTAGAGGGGAGAAGAGAGCAGTATATGCAAAGATCCTGGTGCAGATAAGAGCAAGGCAGTCTAGCAGCACATGGGTCATTCCAGTAAGAGGTTAAGAAAGGAACAGGGTCATGGACATATGACATTGACCAAGTCTTCCATTCTCCATAATTCATCCCCAGCTGGGCCATCCACTTCTTACAGACCAGAGGGCCAGACCTGGGCACTTGGTCCAAGCAGTTCTGCAACTCCACAGTGTTCCTTGGGCACCCTGTAGGTTGCCACTTCTGTAGTCTTTTGCTCTACCTCTTCCCTGCTGCAAGGCATTTTTGTCCACAAGTGTTTCTGAGTACATGATGTGTTATATCCCTTTTTCTGCAGAAGAGCTCAGATAGATTACATGGCTTGCCTGAGGTGACAGAGCCAATTAATGGCAAAGCCAAGATCCACATCCAGTCGAACCCATCCATGCTTCTGTGTTCTTACTATTACAGCAGGATACCTTGGACGGGGGCCTAGGGGAAAACCTAGAAATGCTGCACCTGGATGGCATATCCAGGCCTTTCCTAGGCCACTTCAAAATGACATTTCCCCCTCCACCTACCAGCTCCAGGAGGTGGCTCTGCACACATGGGCAGAGAGCTACCTCAGCTTTCCTTTTTCAGAGAGAGGAGGGGTGAGAGAGGAGGAGAGCAGGGCCCCCAGGTGCTGAAGGCACTTGTCAAGAGTACAGTGCAGGAATGGTATAGGGTTCCAGCTTGGGGGTGGGGGCCCAGGTCTGACAGGCAAGCAGCTCTGTACCTCCACTTCCCCTCCCTGCCTCTCTCTGTTTCTCATTAATTATTCCCATCTCATGAAGCAGGAATGAAAACAGACTCAGGATCTGGCTGAAGGCCTGCTGTGACATCAGCCCAGAGGTGGCTGCCCTGACCCTGACTACTGGGGGCTGGGAAAGACCTCCTTCCTTACTTTGTCCTAGCTTGATAAGGAGAAGGAGAGAGGCAGAATCCATCTCTCCCAGAACCCTTCTCTCTTCTCTGGGCACTGAACTTGAGGCAGATGAGCGAGGTGGCACTTGCCTGAGGAAACCAGGAAAGGGTGTGTCTACAGGAATGTGGGGGGTATAAGAGCTGGCTTTCTCTAGACATCATTGCCTCCCACTCCTTCTCCCACAGACACCCCAGCAGCACTCCCAGGCATATTCTCCCAACATCTTCTCCACTTACTTTTGAAGTTACCTCCATTATTAAAATCTCCTCTTAAACTACCTTCTTCCCATCCTCACCTCCGTCATCATTTCTGAGCCTCAGGTTCACAGTCAGTCCTCTTCTGGGACTTGGTATCTACCCAAACAGATTCTTCTGGCTTCAACCTCTTGGCTTTTACACCCAAACGTTGACTTCTCACCTCTAGTGACATCCTCTTTTATTTCCAATTGGCCTCCTATAGCACAGTGGGCTACACTTTGATCCTGGTTATCACAGCCATTTCTTCTGAGATTAAAAGTCTGACATCCCAGGAACTTCCTTCTGTCTGCTCAATTTTGAAATCTCTAGTCCCCCAATCTCTTTTTCTCCACACCTGGGGGCCTTCTGGGGTACACTTCTCTTCCTGCTCAACATGGACTATTCCTACTCCCACACATTCTCATCATAATCTCTCTGAGCAATCTTTGTCTTGTTTTGTTGACTCCTAATAAAATTTTCCCACAGCAGCTGGCACAGACTTTTCTACACTACTCAAGCCCCCAACTGCACCTTCTTCTCACCTCCTATTTTACTAAAATAATGCATCCTCTCAACAAACACTTGTTGCAACTTCCTCTTCACCAGTCACTGACTCTCAAGCAATAGAGATAAGTGAGTTACCCTCAAAAAGCCTACAGTTCAGTGGAAGAGAAAAATAACTAACAGGGGAACATAAGACTATACCAGGTGTCACTGATGGATTTTGAAGAGGAGCAGAACATCTTGGGAACAGTTTGGGAAGTGGAGTGAAGCAGGTATAAGATGGACTGGAGGATATAGAGATAGTGGCAGGAAGGCGGGCAAGGAGGTCATGATCTAGGTGAAGGGTAATAATGTCCTGGAGGGACATGAGATGAGGAGGAGGTGCTACAGAGATGACAAGGAGGGGGCAGGTAGGAGGGATCTTGCAAAGATAAATAACAACATGCTTAGTGACTGATTGGATGTTGGAGGGGAGTGATAGTAAATGTCTGAGCCTGGGTGATTCTAAAGACTGGGCAGTTAGGTGCACTTTTATGGATTCAGAAGGTACAGAAAGAACAGTATGTGTGGTGAACAATGGATTCATTTCGAAGCTTACAAGGAGAGATGCCCAGAAAGCCTTTGAACGCATGGACCTGGAGCTCAGGAATGAGGTCTGAGCCAGAATATCAGGCATGGCATGAAAGCCAAGGCTGAAGTTCAGAGAGTGGGCAGGATTGTCCAGGAGAGTTGTAGAGGTTGAGGTGGATATATGGGGAATGCCCCCTCACTGCTCCTATAGGCATCCTTCATGCTTCTCTGAGAAGACATTATCACCCTGCATTGCAAATGTTCTCGTGTCTTCTCTTCTTTGATGTGTGGTCTTTAAAGGAGGCACCATACCTTTATAATGCATGTTTTTCAGGAAGATATTCCAGGGCCTAGCACAAGATAGAGGCTCAGTAATGCCTTTGAGATGGATGGATAATAATAATAATAATAATAATAATAATAATAATAATAATAATGTGTGAGCCAGACACCATTCTTAGTGTTTTACATTTAGTGATTCATTTCATCTTCAGGACAACTCTACGTTTCTAATGCTCAATGGAAATGTATCTTACCATTTCCATTTTATAGATGGGTAAGCATGATTAAGAAAAGTAAGTTATCCAAAACTACAGAACAAGTATGTAGAGCCAAGATCTGGAGCTGATGCTTTGTATTCCCACACTATTTTGCTTCAAATAAAATCCTAGCATAAGAACAACTACAATGATTACTATTATTGAATGCTTACTGTACCAAGCGCTGTACCAAAACCTTATTAGATTATTTAATTCTATATAAATGAGTTAATAGATTAATATATTGATGGATGAAGTAAAATATGTATGTATGTATGTATGTATGTATATATATACATGTACAAGTGAGTGAATGAATGAATGGGTAGATGAGAAAGTAAATGGATGGATAGATAGAGGGATAGATGGATAGACAAGTGAATGTGTGCATGAAGAACATTTACATGAATGGATGATGATGAATAGGCAAATGGATAGATGAGTGGATATATGGATGAATGGGTGAATGGATGAATGATAGGATGGACAAAAGAACAGGCAAGCAGGTATTTGGATGAGAGAATGCATGGATGGGTAGAAAGATGGATGATGATAGGGTGGATAGACAATGGGTATATGGGTGAAAAGATAAATAAATGGACAGACAATTAGATGATTAAGTGGGTGGATGACTGGACAAATGGATAGTTGTATGGATAAAGGAATTAATTCCTATATTTAGAGCTATAAAAGAGAATGAGAAAACTCACAAATTATAGTCTTTATCCTTTCCCTTATATATCTATCTATATCTATATCATCTATATCTATATATCTATATCTATATCTATATCTATATCTATATCTATATCTATATCTATATCTATATCTATATCTATATCTATATCTATATCTATATCTATATCTATATATCTATATCTATATCATCTATATCTATCTATCTATCTATCTATCTATCTATCTATCTATCTATCTATCTATCTATCTATGCCTTCTCTTGGCTGCATTGGTATATAGAATCTATCTTGCCCCAAACCACAACCAGACGCCAAAACTTGGTCTTCACTCACTCACCTTCAGCCCCAAGTACAGAGACATCCTACAGATTTTAGTCTCCCTGATTCCTTTCCTGATCTTCTGTCTTGATGACCAGGGAAAGCATCTTCCAAACAATCAGCCTACAAAGAATGCAAGTGGTGATCGTGGGGGCTCTTCCCTTTGTTCCTGTTGTGACGTCTTTAATAGGCCTAATTCTGAAGCTCCAAGATTCAAGTAGATGCCAGGGTTGAAAGGTTGTGATTAGAGTAGGAAACTAATAGGTATCACAGTGTCAGGGGCACAGTGTCAGCGGAAGGGATATTCTGTGAGGCTGGCATATGATTCTCAGGTACAGAAAGGGTTTTAGGAAGTAGCTGTCAGGCAAACTGAACAGAATAAGGCATTGCCAAGTTAGAAGGCAAGATCCACTTCTGAAATCATCCGATTGTCAGTCCTCAGCTCTACTGTATGGGAGCTATGTGACTTTGGACAACTCACTTAGCCTTTTTGAGTTTCTTTATCTGTAAAATGAACTAATAACATATACCTCACATGGTCACTGAGAGAATGAAACAAGATAACACAAAGAAAGCACGTGGCACACAGAAGGCCTTTAACAGATGCTTTCAAGGAGTAATAAAGTATGCACATTTCATTTTTTCTAGAGGAAGGTAAACTAAGGATCCTGCGCTCTGCATCTGTTTAGGAAGAAGTATAGGTTTGGAGAGGACAATGACATCAAGGCTTCTCAAGGAGGTTTCATAAGACTGTGCTGGGCACCCCACGGCCTCTGGGTGCCCAGCACAGCCTTATGGAACCTCCTCGAGAAGGCTTCTCCTGCTTTCTGCCTCCATAAGCTCAAGTCCTTGGAAGTTTCCAAGGCCTGAACAGAGAGAAGTGGCATCAGGGTGTAGGGATGAGCTGGAGTTAGCTGTGGAACCCTGGAAGGGGCCTGACCCTCCCTCTCTGGGCCAGGAGGCACCCAGCTCTGTGTTTAACAAAAAAGAGCTGCTTGTTGTGGAGGATGAGTCATGGAGACCCTAGAATGGCCCTGGGAGAAAAAAGGGGGAGATGGTTCCCACCCCCCCAGGAACGTGCCTTCTCCCATAGACAGACCTCTCTGTGTGGAGCACGTGGATCAAAGGAAGCCAGACGCTGAGATTTCTACCTTTTCCTTCTCTACTACTTTCTTTCACTTCTCTTGTCTTCTTTAATCTCCATATGTTTATATATTTTCAGATGGAAGAAAAGAGGCCAGGGATCTTGCCTGAGGTTTCACAGTTATCTGCAACGTTAATTTGCTGAACTTTTGACTCTGCTGGGGTGCTTTCTCCTCCTAAACTGGGCTTGTAATGGACTTGAACAACGGATATATGAAGCAGGGACATTTTACATAGTTCACATAATTTTATTCCTATTAGCAACCCTATGAAGTTGTGAGGAAGATGCTATTACCCCATTTTACAGATAAGGAAACTGAGGCACAGGGAAGTAACTTACTCAAGGTCACATGCCTACTAAAAGTTAGAGTTTGTATTTGAACCGGGGTTTCTGAAACTTGACCATAATGGTACCTGAGAGAGGGGCCTTGAGGACAAAGGACCATAGGAGTCTGGAAGAAGAGTTAAGAGGCTCTAGAAGCATGAGGAGGACTGGGGTGCTATTCTGTTTGGCTCAGTGCCAGGGCTCCTGGCTCTACATGCAGCTCTGCACAGGGAGCCCAGTTCTGCATGTTCAAAATGAAGATGCTGAACTGGTGCCAACAGAGCCATACCCAACACCAGCCCCCACCTGAGGGCTCAGGAAATGACACACCTGAACTGCAGAACAGATTGTTGGACCTGTCTCCAGGATCACCTCCCAGGGGAGGGTTTTGCAGATGGTTGCTCAGCAGCTCCTAGGAGGAAGGACGGCCAAGCCTCCTGGGCTGGGAAGTGCCCTCCAGGATGACCCAGACCTGGCAGTGTAGTGTAGTGGACACATCAGAGTGTGAGTCAGATGGCTGGGGCTTAAGTTCTGCTGTGCGATCTTGGACAATTTGCTAAATATCTCTGGGCCTTATCTTTTGTAAACAAAAGGAGTTTTTTTTCTGCCTACCTTCTTCCAGGCATAGGACCTGGAGGAAGAGACCTCTTACCCCATGGGTATGTGTGGGGGGGTCTTACTCTGGCTCAGAACACAGCCTCTGGAAAGAGGTGGGGGATTTTTCTAGGGTTGGCTTGTAATTTTTTATCAGTCTGGCTGTGCATAAGGGACTGCTTCCTCATTATATCCTTGCTATGGTAGTTGACACAGCCTTTTCTGTTCCTGGAACTAGAGAAGCAGGCAAGGATGGCTAGCGGGATGGGAGTTTAGCCCCAACTTGGTAGCTAAACTCTACAGGGTTGGGCTCTGGGCTCAGCTTTAGAACATCATATACTCCTGGCACAGGTAGGGTGACTGAGGCCCCAGAAGGGATGGCCAGTAGAGCCCAAGCTTCCATGTTCTCAGGCCTGAGACAGAGCTTTGAGTGGCTAGCCTACAGGGCCTCCCTTTTGAGATTGCAAACATGTGAAGGCCAGGGATGCCTGGAGAGAGAGAAGAGATGGCCAGTGTCATTTCAAGTGTGTGTATGTGTGTGTGTGTGTGTGTGTGTGTGTGTGTGTGTGTGTATCCATCCCTTCTCCTTGCACACCATACTTGGCTGAGGCAGCAGTTCAGGCAGAAGGGAGGCTGGGGGAGGGGAGGGCAGCGCTTTGCAAAGAAGGAGGCAGGAATTCTGGTTGGAAATCATTCAAATGAGGCTATGAAACCAGAACCCTGTCTCAGAACAAATTGGCCAGATTTGGCCTGGGGGGAGGGGGGTTACAAGGGGAGTGGAGGAGGTTGGGCCATGGCTGAGGGGGGAGGGGCTGGCAGGACTCTGATGTGTGTTCCCAAGAGGAGCCCGAGCCTGAGCTATGATGGGTAGAAGGGGGCAGCTGCCCCCCTGCCATCCTCTTGGCTGCCTGCTCTGATATAAGAGAAAGAAGCCAGGTGCCCCAACTACCTATCTGGCTCGTACTAGAGGGAACAGGTCTAGTTCATCATTGATATACTCTTTAGGACTGTTCAGCTGTGGCCCTGCCATGTTCCTGCCCCTGTCCCTATTTCTGTCCTACCTCAGAAGCAGAGGAGCCCCTGTGATTCCACACCTTATCCAGTATTCATTCAAAATATCTCTTTCTTTTCTAAGTTCCCTGGTCTGTGCTAAGCCCCAAGGTAAAGGATGAACTCAGCTGAGACTAGGTAGGGAGGTGTGACTTAGAAAATGGATTCTCATTCCTTGTTCTAACTGGGGAGGTGTCTGGAGGGCCTCTCACAAAGCAGAACTGCCCCTGGGCAGGCTAGGGAATGCCTTTCCTCCCCGGACATGGGTAGGAAAGAGAGGGAGGGTGGGCAGTAGGGTTTCGCACGGGGTCAGGCAGGGGTCTGCAGCACAGGAAAACCAAGGCTTTCAGAGACTCATCAAAGGAGCTGCTGTGTGAAAAAGGCAACCTTGGAAGGGTCATGGGGTTTACACTGCTGGAGAGGGATGAAGGCTTAGTCTGATGGAGGACTCGGGGGAGGTGGCTAGGGGACTGGCTAAGAGAGGGAGCTGCAAGGCACAGGCCAGCAGGCTCCTCATCCAGCTCTAGCTTCCTGTCCAGTTCTCTGGCCAGCCATAGGCGGAGCTCCAGAGAACTCTTTTCTAGGAAGAAGCTCTGTCTGTCTGTCTGTCATGGTCTGAGTGTCTTTACCCCTTCTCAGGAAAGAAACAAGGTTCCTTGGCCACCCCACCCTCATACCTCCATATTTCCTAAAGGGCCAAAATCAAGTCTCGGAGCCAGATGGAAGCAGGACTCAGATGCTAGCCATGACCACCCCCTGCCCCCCGACTCCCTCTCCATGTCTTGCTCTGATCCCAGCTCTACGGTCTGTCTGGCTTGCTGCTCCTTCAACACTATCTATATTATGCAGAATTCTGCCTTTGTCCTTTCTGTCTCTATTCCTTTGTGACTCAAGTCCCATCCCATGGAGAGGGGACCAGAGACTGATAGGAATCCCTTTCCCACTTCTCCCTGAGCCATCTGAAGACCTTACTCCCTGCCTACCTCCAGTGCAGCTGGGGAGGAGAGGTACCCAGAAGCCTTTCTTCCCTTCTCCCTCCCAGAGCCATTAAAGGCTCCCAGAAGCCTCTGCTTTGCCCTCAAGGTGGATTCTCAGGTCTTTATTGACCTGCCTGTCCCCTCAAAGTTTGGGTCTCAGGTTTTGTTCACCACTCTTGATAAGCCCACCCCACCTCAGTGAGGTCTCAGAATTCTCTCTGTCCTCCCCACCCCAGCGTGGACTTCCAAAGTCCTCCTTGGTACACTCCCCAATAGGAGCCCTGGAAGAAAGCCACTCCTCAGGGAATGAAGCTGGTGGCCACAGCTCATAGTGGGAGGGTTTGGGCTTCTGGCCCCTCCTTGGGGATCAGGCTGAGCCAGGACATCTACCCTTAACCCCTCCTCTCAACTGAGGGGGCCACTGTGGCGGGTGAGTGAGCTGGAGGGGGATGGGAGGGGCAGGGGAGGTGGGGAAACCGGTCTTGTGTTGTTCTTGGCTTGGAGCCCCCAGCCCCAGGGAAATCCTGACTCTGTGGAAAACTGAGCAGGCAGTCAGGCAGGGGAGGAGGAGCTGGGAGAGGAAGAGGAGGAGAATGGGGAGGACCTCGGGCTCAGGGTGAGGTGGGGGTAGGGGCTCCTTCTCATAAATCAAGCCCACCAGCTCTCAGGCCTGACAAAAACCAGAGACCCAGTGTCCCCTTGGGGACTGAGATTGGGGAGGGGAGTGCAGATCATCTAATGGGCTTTGGGGGAGGAAAGGATGAAATGAGGGGCAGCATCCTGCTCAGAAGGACCTGCCTCAGGCCCCCCAAAACAACAGGTGTGTGTGCAGTGGGGGAGGGGTCTGAGAAAACTTCACAACTACAGGAGCTGAACCAGGGTGGCTGTGACAGATTGATGGAGCGGGGAGGGCATGCCCCACTGATCAGCAATTCAGAACACTTTTATTGCCTTGAAATCTGGCCCAGTTCAACTCTGGAGGAACTGTGTGACTTCAGACAAGTTGTTTCGCCTCAGTATTCCCAGATGCATGAGGGTGTGGGATCGCTTCAGTCCCACTCTGGGGTCCCCTGACACTCCACTTTGACAGAGGAAAGAATATTTCTCTGGAGCTGTGAGGACAACCCTTAAGATTCTAGGCTCTACTGTCTAATAACTGTGGCCTTGTGCAGGGGCACATAACCTTTCAGACTCTCAGTTTCTGCATCTGTCCAACAGGCATAATAATGGCTCCAAGGCAGGGCTGTGATGCCAGGTGGGTGAGACAACATATGTGTGAGTGACGCAGTGTATGTAAAGGGCCTGGTGCTGCAGATTCTCAGTCAAAGGCTGTTATTTATTTTGTGTCCACCTCTTGAGTGTTTGTGAGTCTCTCAGCCTTCCAGGGATCACCTCTTTCCTTTGATGCTCAAATACTAATAATAATCAAACAGCTCTAGTTCCCAAACCAGTGATACAGAAACCCTTACAACCCATTCCCTCAGTGTTTGCAAGGACTCTGGAGGTGTTGGCGCTTCTCCTGCTCTCTCTCAAACCCTCCTGCCATGGCTAGTGTCTTCCTGCACTGTCGCCCATTTGGCCACTGCTCCACTTGGGACACTCTGGGCTTCTGTCTTCTAGGCCATCACCAAAGGTCTGGACTATGGAAGGAGGATGCAGCCAGCAGAGTGCAGCCAACCATGTGCACTTGTCTTTACTCCCTACCCCCTAGACTTGCCAGCCAATGGCCTCTTCCTGCAGAGGTCCAGCATTGCTTTTCCTCGGCCCTCCCCTACTGGGCACTCCTGACAATGTCTTGTGCCTGTCTCTCACTCCGTTGCCATCCAGGTTTCCTCGGCTAGTAAGAGTCCCTCAGCAGCCCTTTGTGCTGTCCTCCAACCCCTGCTGGACTGGGGCCTCATCTGGTTTCATTTCAACCAGACCCCCATTCTGATACACTGAGATAGTTCAACCAGCAAAAGGGGCAGACTTTTGAAGTATATTCTGTTCCACTGAGAGAATGCTGAAAGGCAGTAGTGTTTTTATTTCCTAGGAAACAATGTTTTCTTTGCAACTATGTTATATTATTATTTCCCAGGAAAATAGCTTTGACCAACCCATCTACCGCCCTAAGCTCACCTTCTCACTCCCAGGCTCACCTCCTTCTCCAGGCCTCAAGAAACCCCTAGAGTGTGTATATGGGTGTTTAGGGAGTGGAGAAACGTTGGCCCAGGTCACTCTAGGTCCCTATTGTAAGGTCTGAACAGACCAACTGGGCTGGGCCATGCTGAGGGCCCACTTAATTAGCTTGTGGCTAATTAGGAGGGGCTGGTGTGATCCCCCTTGAAATTTCTAGCTGGGATTCCCTTTCCCAGGAGGCCTTGCTTTCCTCCAAGACTTCATACTCTGAGGCAGTTCCAAGGCCCGTTCCCCAAGATTCAGGAGGCAAGGAATCAGAAGCCTAAGGGAGCCTGGATTCTGCTGGGTGGCTCTTACAGGGACCATAACTGTCATCTGAGGTGTGGGCTCCTGTGGTGAAGGAATTGTGAGACACTTGGAAGAGATGGATGGCTGACAATTTCCTAGATAGTACCTTCACAAATCTGTCTTCTCCACTAGATGCCAGCCCCTCAAGGATGTGGCCAGTACATGCATGCCGTGGTAGTTCTCTGGCCCTCTGGACCCCCTGCTCTTGTGAGGCCTCATTTTTACTTGAGTCATCCCAGGGCTCTGAGGAGTCCAGCCAGGTTAGCTGAGGCTGTCTAGAGAGACCATTTCTCAGACAGCACGGACTACACTCTGCAACCTCCAAGACAAATGGGCATCCAGCCTCTGCTTGACTACTCCCAGGGACAAGGCATTCATTAGCTCACAAGGCAGCCCCCTCTTGGTTGGGTAGTTGAGATGATTGAAAAGTTAGAAATGGGGAAGCCGAAAAGCATTACTGCAGTTTCCTCTGTAGGAAAGAAGAGGGGGTCAGGGAGCAGCTATGGATGTCTCCATGAGGAAGGGGGTAAGGCAGGACTGCCTAGTTAGGCTGAGGACCAGGATTTCAGGGAAAAGGCTCAGACCTGGGAAGCAAGAGATGGGGTTTGAGTCTTTGCTCTACCATTAATTCACTCTGTGGTCCCTCTCTCCATGGACCTCAGTTTCCATAACTAAACTTTACAAGCCGGGTTTAGGGACTTCTAAGGGCCCTGCCCCTGGCAACAGATGCTCTCCCATGAGTCTATGAATAGCTGGCGCGGAGGGATCAGGTCTTGGTCCATGGGGGCCAAGCTGGCTGGAGGAGGCTCAGAGAATGGGCCCTGTGTGGGACAGGACAAGGTTTCCTTTCATTTCGTGAGGACTTGGCGGCAGCCCAGGGCCCACAAACTCTCCCTTCCGCCAAGGTCAACCCAATGCTGACCTGGGGGGCATAATTGCCTGGGGCAGTTGAGGTCAGGAGCTGGCAACTTGGGAGAAGGAGCCAGTGCAGAGGTTCAGACTCCTGTCCCCTGGCTGAGGTGAGGGTCTGAGCAACTGCTGCCCTGTGTGCCTTGTGTTCCTGACAGTGACCCAGTCCCACTCCCCCCCCCCACAGTGTTGGTGATCCCTGGAAAGAACTGCACTGGCCTTAGTGTCAGACAAGTCTAGTATGGAATCCAGACCTGCCGCTTACTAGCCCAGAGACCTTGGGCAAGTCACTGCCCTTTCTCATCTAGAAGTCAAAGACTCTAATTTCTACCTTGCATGGTTGCTGGGAAGATAAGGCACATGAGTAAGCATCATGTCCACAGTATGCACTCCACGGAGCATGGATGAGATTATCATTATCAGAGGCCCGGCTAAGCAGAGCCGGTGACAAGAAACAGGAACAAAACTGGACTCTCTTCTTGCTGCCTCAGCCCTCTGTCTTTTGGTCTGTTTGCCCATTAGGGCATTGGGGGCTTCCAATTGTCAGGCCCTAAAATCTGCACAATTTAAAGTAGTCAAAACAAACCCTCCACTCTACTTATGCTGAGAGGGAACAAGTTTCTGGCCAGACCTAATGGGTTCCAGGTGTGCTCTGTGGCCTGCAGCGGCTGAATCAGAGTCGGTGGCTGTGGCTGTGACTGCCCGGCTGTCTGGGAAGGCTCAACCAGCCCTTCAGCCTGTGAAGAGCGTAGATCTGGGCCCTATACAGTACAGTGGGGCAGCCAGGCCTGTGCTCAGAGAACCTAGAGTTCAATGCCAGGAGGCACTGTGCCTACCCTCAGCAGCACACATGGGAGTCTTCCAGACCCTCTCTCTCCAACTACTCAAGTCATTGCTGAGCACCTACTGTGTGTCTGGCCTTGATCTCAAAGGTTCTCGTGTTGCAGAGATGATTTTTCACAGCCCCATAAAAACTCCTTTTCACAGGAGGTCGACCACGTGAATGACCTCCCAGAAAGGGTCAGGAAACCAAGTGGGAGCCCAGAGAGCATGAGTAGGTTTCTTTTATTATAATTATATATCAATATTTGTGTTATATAATCAGAGTGACAGCTGCTGTTTATGGGCTGGGTACTGTTATTTGGTGCTTTCTGTACATGAGCTCATCAAATCCTCACAGCCATACATGGTGACAGCTTCTATTCTCTCAGAAAGCAGGGAGGGGACAGGAGGCTCAGGGATACCAAGAGCCTTGCCTAAGGTCTCATAGTCAGGAACTGGCTGAAGTTGGATTTGAGCCCAAAGGCTGTCTGACCTCAAAGCAGGGCCTGTCCAGCTCTGTTACACTTTTCACAGGCTGGTCTACCCCCTCCCTAAAGAGTCAGGGAGAGTGCATGTGTGAGTGTGTGGGGCAGAATCTGATCAGAAAGTAGAGCAGGGGAAGGGGAGTTTCTGCCAGAGGCTCAAACATCCATTGTTCCCTCTTTTAGACCCAGCCCACCCCGCCCCCAGTACTCCCACAGTCCTGATCTGGGCAAACACCCTATTTTTTTTAGCCTCCTCACCACCTCTGGATCCCCCACCCCAAATCCTGAGCTGTGTAGCATAGAGCAGTGTTCGCACTGGGGCCACCATCTAATCACCTCACTGCTGCCCGTATCAGCTGGGCCCTCGGGACAGACTGGACGATCACTGTTAGGGAAGGATGAGAGACGCACATTAGAATTGCAGGTGGTGTGTGGGCATGATCGCAAATGAGGGGCTGCCCTCAGTCGTCCTGTTTGGGTAATTATTAGTAATAATAATTTTTAACCTCTATTGTTTCAGTGATCATCCCATACATATAGACTTCTTATTGTTGTAACTTCTTAAAGCACATATCTATTTGGTTAATTCTGCTCTGCTGCTAGAATGCAAGCTCCATAAGGGCAGTCTACTTTCTGCTATATCCCCAATGCCTTGGCACCGTGTTGACACATAGTAAGTACTTTACAAATTTTTATGAAAAGTATTTAAACGAATGACTGAAATGGAGACAGTGAGAAACAAAGAAGACATAGGGCAGTACCAGAAGGCTGGGGAGCAGGAGAGATATGAAGATAAAGCTTTGGAGTCTGTCAGTGGATCTGGGTCAGTGCTCCCTGAGCAGCTCTGGGATGGGGCACCTAAGCTGTAGAGCCCCTTCAACTGCCTGGAGCTGAACTGCAGCCTCCTCGCAGGTAGGAAACAAGAGGGATCCTGTGGATTAAGGCCTCTCTTACATCTTCAGAGCCTCACATCCCAGAAGGGCCAATAGCCAACTTTCCTCCCCCACCCCCACCACTCTCAAAAGGGAATTCAGGAAGGACCTCAGTATATGGGACACTTCAGAAAGGCCACGGAGAGCTGATCTACAGTTGCAGAATGGAACATTTCCCAGCCTATATCTCCTTTCTCTTTTGTCTCTAGAGCTACTGAATGTATCATACTCTCTCCATCCCTTCATCTCCTCTCCTTAGCCTCAATATTCTGGGGCTGTGGAAAGGAAATTGTTAGGAAGATCTGGGTTCAAAATCAGCTCAACCATCTACTAGCTGGGAAGAGGCCTTGGGCACACTTAGCTTCACCAAGCCTCAGTTTCCTCACTTCTATGATGGAGGGTGCTAATCTCTACCTTGTAGAGTTCTCTGAAGAACTCATATAATCTTAAACAAGATTATATGGGCAGAGCAATTATAGTGTGGGACACCTAGTAGACACTCAGTGAAGGCCTGGGCTTTCATTTCTGCTCTGCCACCGGCTAGGGTGATCTTGGGTAGGATCCATCACCTCTCTGGAGCTCAGTTGCATCTGTCAAACAAGAGGGTTGGGTCAGATCACCTAGAACGCCCCTTCCAGCTCTGACTTGCTTGGTTCTATTCTGAGCAGTGAGCCCCACCTCTGGGGCAGGGGCAACATGAACATTCTTTCAGCTCAGATTCAACCCAGGCACATGCTTGCTCAGCCCCATCCCTGCATTTAGCCTGTAGCTATTGCCTCATTGACCACACCCTTGGCATCTGATTTCCCCCACACTGGCACCCCACTTGCCAGGACCACAGGTGGGTGGCTCCATTCATGTGAGGCTGAAGGAGCCGTGGAAGACAGAGGAAGAGGACAGGAGAGAAGAGGGAAGGGTATAGAGGGGCCAGAGGAGAGTAGTGAGGTGGAAAGGGCAGGACATGACCTTGAGCCTTGTGGAATTCTAACTGCCATTTTCTAACAGTGGGTGTCCTTGGGGAAGCCTGTTTCCTCATTTATGCACTAGTAATAATAATTTACAAAACCCATTAGACTGCTGTAAAGATTAAATAAAAGAATATGTCAAGTGCCTGGCATTCTAGTTGGTGTTATCTGGGGTGGTAGGGACAGATACCCTTTCCTCAATCCCCAGGGAGGGGAGAGTTCCATGAAGCCCTGTTGGGGCGCTTGGACGACTTTCCCGCGAGCATGTGGTCCTCACCCCGCAGCCCAGCTGAAGCCCGCACCCCCTGGGCTGGCAGCCCGGGGTCCTTGGACAGGAGAGAGCTGAACAACCCGGAAGGCTTCGCCTTAGCTAGTCCGCGTCTCCGACCCCACCCGCATCGCCTGTGCCTCTGAACGAGCGTCTTTGATCTGCAACCTTCAGGGGGATTAAGAGCCCAAGAGTCTCTCTCCCTGGGATCCCCCGCTCCCCGCCGCCCTCCCTCCAGGCTGACCTCCCAGTCGGCGGCCCGGGCTGGGGGCTGGCTCCACCGCCGGTGGTCTCTGCCGCTCCTGCCCGCCGCGCCTCCGGGCAGGCCACTTGGATTACAGGGGCAGCAGCCGCGGCTGGCGGCTTTGGGGAGCCCCCTGGGCTGGGGCCCCGGGTGGGGGTGGGAGGCGGGGTGAGAAGGGAGGGCTGGGGGAGAGAGTGGGTGCTGGCCCGGGTGCCTCCCGGCCATTTTGGCCGAGGAATCGGTGTAAAGTGTTTAAAAAGAAAAACTCTCCGGAGGAGGACGTAACCTTTTCTTAACATCTGGGGCTCAATTAGCTAATGACAGCAAAGCCTTCTCCGGTGTCGCTGACCCCTAGGCAGCAGCCCCGCTCCCCCACCCCCGGTATTTATACAGCTGCGGCCCCTCGCTGGGACTCGGGGCAGGGGGCTTGGCTGGGTTATCTCGGCGGAGATCTGCCGCCCACCCCAAAGAAGAGAAAGAAAAGACTTAGCACACAGTCCCACCCGCCGGCCCCGCGGCCCTCCTCGTCGCGTTCACTCTCTGCCTCCCCCTTTCCCAGCTCCCCCTGGTCCTCTCGGCTCTCTCCTTCCCTCCCTTCTTCTACCCTCCTTCTTTCTCCTCCTCTCCTCTTCAATTTTTTTATTGCCTTTCCCTCTCCCCTCTTTCTCTGCTTTCTTCCTTTTCCCTTCACTCTCTCCTTTGTCTCTCCTGCCCATCTGTCTCACTAAACTCTCTCTCCCCCTCTGCTTTCTGTTTCCTCCCTTTCTTGCCCACCACCCCTTGCCTGTCTGTCTGTCTCTCTTTTCTCTCCTCTTTCTCTGTCTTCTCTCTCCCCCCAGCGGCCTCCCCTCTCTCACTCTGAATAGCTTCCTTGTTCCCACCCTGGGTTCCTGTCTCTCCCTCTCATTCTAGTGCTTCCTCCTCACCTTTGTCTTTCTCTGTCTCAACCTCTGAATGCCTCTCTGTCTGTCCTCCTAGAGGTGAGTCCTGCCCTGGTTGCCAGGCAGATACCCCCAAGGGGAGCAGGCCTAATGCTGGGCCATCTCTGGCCAAGAGGCCTTCCCATCACCCAACTAGATAGGTCTGCGGCTAGGCACTTGCAGACTGCTCTCATCCCCAGTGTGGAAAGTGTGGGAGAGCTGTGTATAAGGCACCAGTTCTTCATGGTTAGAGCCCGAGGGGCTCCCCTAAATGTCATGACACCCCAGCTCCTGGAATCTCATCTTCCCAATACCTGGTATTTTGAATCAAGTATGCAGACACATACTTTCCTCTTTGTCTTCCTTCAGCACAGTTAAAACAGGCTGGTGTCTTTTTTTTTTTTTTTTTTTTTAATCCACCAATATTAAGAAAAAAAAGTGATAAAGGAGGAAACTATAAATAGCGTAAACTGGTCATGTCCAAAGGCAGGGCAGTGTAGAGTAGCAAAAAAGAGTATAGGATTTGGAATGAGAAGAGCTGGGTTCAAGTTGAAACTGTTTTTAAAACAATTCTGTAATCCTAGGGGAATTGCTTGAGCCTCAGTTCCCTCATCTATAAAATGGACGGAATAACAGTTATTGCCTTTAAGGCACAGTTAATGGAACGTGAAGTTTTTTCATTAGGGCATTTGCTTTTGTTTTCCTTCAAGTTGAAAAAAACCTGAGTCTGTGACTTTTCCAGGATAGTACTGTGTCCCAAAATTCTATCATTTCCTCTTCCAAATACACTTGAAAACTCTCTCACCCTTTGCAGACTCCTCTATAAAGGAGCGAAAGCTTCAGCAATGCCTTTCACAGAAAAAATGCAGGTAGGTAACTTTTGCAAATAATGGGGGTGAAGGAGGTCCCAGAGTTCCTGAAGCCCTTGTACTGATGCTGGACCCTAGGATCACAGTGCACTGTGGCGGGCGCCTCGCATACAAGACTGTGAATCCTCACGAGAACCAAACAAAATGGGTACCGTTGCCCCGCTTTCACACCAGGGAAACGTAAAAGCAATGGTGCAAGTACCACAGCTCTCACAAGGCAGAAGCAGGACTGGATCTTAGGGCTCTCGCCTCCGGAGCCCAGGAGGGTGTCTGCCCGAGGGTAAAGGGTGGAAGAAGGAGAGGTTGTCGGATCCCTTGGCAGCACGAGCGGGGCAGAGAAGGGGCATGGCTGGCGCCTAGCCGGCTGACCCTGGGTACAGGCGGGAGGGGTCAGGGATGGAGAGTGGGGTGCTGAGCCCTTCCTGCTGCTGCGCCCGGCCCCCCAGGACTAGCTCCCCGCGCGCCGGCTTGCTGCCGGCACCGGATGGAGAGTCCTGAGAAGGCTTAATTTGCAGGAAGACATTCTCATCAGATCACGTCTACGGCAGCCGAGCGCTGCACCCGGGAGTTGGACGGGGCTCCTCCCAGCACCCCTCCCCTAGGCCCTGGCGGGGCGAGAAACCGAGATGGTGGAAGCAGAAACTGGAGCCCGGCGCCGGGAGGCCGCGAGGGACCGAAGCTTTTGAGGGCTCTGCTGCCTCTTGCCAAGGTCAATCAAACCCTCCCACGCTCCGGAGGTGCGCGCCGCGTGCGCCTGGCAGCGGGCGGCGAAGGGCCAGCGGAGGGCGTCCCGGGCGGGGCCCAGCCAGGGTGGGGCAGGGGCCTGGCCTCAGCGGACGCTTCCTGCCCTCTCTCTGGGCAGGTGCTGGGAGATCCCTGGGCGGTGAGGAGGATGGGATGAGGTTGCTGGGGCCTGAGACTGGGACCCAGGCAGCGGAGTCTGACCTACTCGGGCGGAAACGGAGACTAATTAGGGCCCTTTTATGCTAATATGCACCTGACCAGGCTTTTTTTAGGGCCGAGAAAGGGTGTAGAGTAGAAGACGGGATGAAGTTCCGGAGAGCTAGAAACTTCCGGAAGCACTTGATTCCCTGATAAAAGACAACCTGGCTCCACTGCTCACCCTCCCTGTGGCCTTGGGGAAGTTACATGGAGGACGTTATTCGGCTTCAGTTTTCACCTCTGAAAAAGAGAACACAGGTCAAATTTCTTTCCAAGCTCAGTCACTCAGTCAGCAAGGAGCTGGAAGTCTGGCCCTTAGGTTGCTCTCTGAGGATGGATTGGAGACCGACTGTAGGAGGCTTGAGGAGGATGTGTGTGTCAGGGCAGAATCTTGTCAGATGCAGAGCACTCAAGGTGGCAGAAGCCAGGAGCACGTTTCCACGGGCCTGTGATTATATCCACTGTTGCCCAGAGGTCAAAATGAGGGGGCCAGGGAAAGAAGGCTGAACAAAAGTCCCCAGGGTTGATGGCAGGAGTGTCAGGAGGAGGCAGCTGAGTAGTAAAAGAAGATGGGAGATGGGAGGAGGGTGAGGAGTCTGGTAAGAGAGTGGGTGTTTTATGCGGGATGGGGGGGGGCGGGGAGTGAGCTTTATCTTAAGATTGGGGTGGAGGAGAGGAATGGATTGAAGATGCCACGGAGAGAAAGGGGAGATGACTGATATGGTCGTGTCCCGAGGAAGGTTAGGCGAGGTGGGAGCTTGGGCACAGGTGGGAAAGAACAGGAAACATTTTGGGGTGATGGTAGGGAGAGGAGAGGACATATTGATGGGGGGGCGATGGGGGCAGTCTTCATTGGCCTTGTACAACTCATCTCAGTGTTGGATGAGACCTCAGTTTAGCTACTGAGCAAAGAATGAGAGTGGAATTGGGGAGAATTCACTATAGAGACCACATCAGTAGAATAGGGAAGATGGAGGGACTGATGGGCAGGGATGTGGCCAATGCTGGATTACAGGAATTTGAAAGCAAAGTAAAAGAAAACTTTGAGGGATAGGAGAGGGCTGGCATTTACTAAAATTGTTTATACATTGTCTCATTTAATTTCCACCACACAGTGTGGTAGGTGTTTTTAATCCCATTTTATAGATTGAGAAATGGAAGCTCAGAGTGGTGAGGAACCTTGCCTAAGGCCACTCATCTGGTAAGAGATGAAGGTGTGATTTGAACCCAGGTTTGTCTCCCTTAAAACCGATAGCTTCCATTGTGTTCCTCTGGGTAAGAATCCTGACCCTAGGACCTCAGTGGTGCTTCCTTCCCCAGGTGTGGCCATCCTAGGGCACTGACCCATTTGGTTGGAAGGAAGGGGCTGGGTTTTCAACCCTGTGCAGGCTGTCTAAACCCAGCCTGAACTTAGCAGGAAGCCTCTACTCAGTGAGAGGAGGGGGAAAGGGTGGGCTTTTTTATTTTCTAAATGAGATTAAACCATACATGTTCTGTAACGTGCCATTTTTCTTACTATTTCCATGTGCGTGCATTTAATTTTGAAAAGTTGTGTAGTATTCCTTTGTATAGATATTCTTATTGTTAATCTATACCCCTACCACTGAACATTTATATTGTCTCAAGAGTTTTGCTATCACAAACAGTGCTTTAGTATGCTACCATTTTTGTAAGAGTATCTTTGTGCAAATAGAGGTATTTCTATAGGATAGATGCCTAGAAGCGGCATCAATGGGTCAAAGGTATGCTTGTTTTAAGTTCTTATAGATAGAACTAAACTTCCCTCCAACGAGGCTCTATCAGTTTATACTCTTTCCATCAAAGTATGAGTATGCTCATTCTTTCACATTCTTGCCACTGAGTATCATATAATATACACATATTTGCCACTGTAGTGAGCAAAAATGATTTTCACTTTTGTTTTCATTTCTATTACCCCGAGCCTCTATAGCTCAGCCAAGTCCCATTAGCTAAAGAAAGCATTGTTTGTGAAGACCTGAAGAAGAGTTTAAGAATGATTAGCAGAGATTTAAGGCAGCTCTGAGGAAGAACGGAATGTCAGTTAGTGCTATCAGGACCTTGATAAGGGAGGCAGCAGAATTCCGGTCTCTGAGCATATTCCTATGTTCCCAGGTAGATGGGATACCCCTGGGGTTCAGCGTGAGGGCTGGCTACCTAGGGTTTCTTGGCCAGCAGCAAGAAAGATACCTGCTGGGAAAAGCCTGGCTCCACAGGGGTTACAGGAATAAGCTAACAGGCTGCATGTAGCAGAGGAGGGCAGGTTTAAGGGAGGGCACAGGAATGAGTTTGGCTTCCTAAAAGAGCCAGGGAAGATGAAGGTCACCAGGTTCTAGATGCTAAATGAAAACTGGGAGGCCATAGGCCAGAGGGGTGAATGATGGGACAAGAGTGGGACTCCAAAATCTTAGCAAAGGTGAGGAGTACATGGAGAGTGGTAGCAGCACCCCACCATCCATTTTCTGAGTGCTTAGTATATAAGACATTGATCTAAATGTTTCAGTTTATTGAGTAATTTAATCCTTGCAACAACTATATGAGGTATGTATAATTATTATCCCCACTTTACAGATAGGGACATGGATGCATAGAATTAAATTGCTCACCCAACATCCAGTTAGAAAGTGGCTAAGCTGGGATTCAAACTCAGGCCATGGGGCTTCAGAGTCCATGCTTCCAACTCCCCGCCCTGCCCCCCACCACCCTACCTACATACATGGCTTTTCACAGCCTTCCTTAGCCAATATAATAAATGCCATTAATTGAGAGCAGAGCAGGCACACTATTTTTACAAATTTTCTAATGCTTAAAACAAGTCTATGTAATAGTAGGTGTTATACTTAATTTAAAGATGAGAAAAGTAAAGTTCAGAGAGGCTGAGCACCTTGGCTACGATTACCAGGTTAAAATGAATGAGTTAAAATTTGCACTCAGATCTATGTGAATCAAAATCCTTGCCCCTTCCACGTCGTCACAGGTCCTTTTACAACATAAGGGGAGAAGAAATGGTACAAAAATAGATTGGTCTGGGCTAGAAGAGACCTCTGAAACCATCTAATCTGAATCTCTTATTATTGATGGAGAAAGGGAGGTGCAGAGAGGGTACAAACCCAAGTTACATAGCAAGTCTCAGAATAAGGCACGCTCCTAGGCTCCTGGTCTTCTATGAAGATTGAATGCTTTGCCTCATCCCTACAGAGTGAGAACATGTGAGTGCAGCCTAGAGGAGAATCTATATGTATATATGTGGGGGTTGGGGGCTGGGGCTTTATGCAATGCTGGGGAGAGCCCCACTCATTAGCAGGGCCGACTGGGAAGCAGAGTAACCGTTTGGAAGGGGAATCTGGGGAAGTCATCCCTTCAACCTTCCTGCATTTCCTCTCTGTCACACTTCCCTATACACACGTGTCCAACCTTAACCTAAGTAAAGCGTGAGTTGGTGTCCTTGACAGAACTTCTTTTGAAGGGTTCCAAGAGCCTCCCACCATCTTGGGTGACCTGAGGACTACCATTTCATGTTATAGGGCCACCCGATAAGTTACCTGTTGTCCTTTCCAAGGGTACATGTAAAAATGCAAATTACCTTGAGACCAATGGCACAGTAAAAGGATAGAGCAATCATTCACAACTTCCTGTGAATATGTTAGCTAGGACAGTGTTTCTCAAACTAGGGTATTCATCCGCAGAGTTCTCAAGTTCTCTGAATATTTTTAAAATTTGGATTTTATTGATAATAAAATATTTCAGCAGTTATAAAGTCAGAACTCTTTGCAATTGAGCATTTTCATAGACTAGAACTTCAGTGCCTTAAGTTGGTGTTGCATAAACATGGGTCTGTGGTCTGTTGGAAACTCACAGACAGGATCTCTGATAATTGCTTTTCCTTTGAGAGGTCTGTTCTTACACAGGTTTGGGAGACTAAGCAAGATTAGATAGGGGTCCAGAGATTTGGATTCTAGTCTTGGCCTCTTGATCACTCTGGGCCTCAGTTTCTTCAGGTGTAAAATTCACTTACTCTTCACCACTTTTGCAGCATCCTCTCTGTCAGGCCTGTGTTGGTTGCCAAGAGGAATAGGTGAATGAAGTTCAAGCCTGTGGGGCCCACAGAAGTTGGGCCCCCTACTCTCATGCCCCCTACTCTCTGACAGTTCAAGGCAAAGGGTAGACAAAGGCTATGGGGTCTAGTGGAAGAAGAGGTCACTTTTGTCTGCCAAGTGCAAATGGGCTTTGTGGCAGAATTGGCTTCAAGGTGGGCCTTGAGCCAGAGCCACAGCGGGTAAGGGATCTGGCCCTCTAGACAGAGAAGATGGGTGGAATGGGCTTGTGAACAGTCAGGGCTGAAGTACATTCAGAGTACTAAACCCATAGCTGAAGGACCTCAGAGGCCATCTCATCCAACTCTTTGGGTATATCATGAAGCTCCAATTTTATGCACTTCCCCAAGGTCACACAGCCAGTTGAGTCTATATTGACAGCACGAAGGTAGGCAAGAATTTTTTCAATCTGGAGCTGAGTTCCCAGTCTTAGGAATGTTTTCAGGGAGTCCTGCCCAAATTGACAAGCTCCTCTTCTACCACACACTCCATGAAGCCCACTGTGAACTCCAGCGACCCATCTCTCTCACCCACCAGGCTCCTGAAGCACATTGGCTCACAGACTTGGGGGGCCTTTTAATTTTATTTCCATTCAATAAAACAGCCTGATCCTGGCATAACCCAAGGTGGAAGGAGGTCTTTAGTCCACCCTTACCAGCCCCTAGTCCTTGAGCTGCAGTAACAGGGCTTAGGCTGGAGAGAGGTGTGAAGGCCAGAACTCACAAGACGCCTCTTCAGAGTGCAACCTGCACAACTTCCTAAGTTGTGGGGGCTCCAATAGCCATTAGTTAATGGGGGTGGGGTGGGGTGTAGATTCCAGTCTTGAGCATGGACAGCCTGCCTCCACTTGACCCTGAGAGCCTTTTTCTTTCCTTGGCTGGGGAACACTCAGGCTGCACCTACCCCTTTGGACGGGAGGAAGTCCTCCTATCCCACAGGCTTGTTGAGATTCACAGCTTTCCACCTTGTCTGGGAAAAGTGGGGGCTCATTGTCCCAGGACTAACAGGATATGGTGAGGCAGTCAAAATGAGGCTGGGACCAAAATAACTGGAGTCTGGTGTTCAGTTCTCCCAGAAAAGATGTGGAAAGAACGGGCTAGTATGGGACTCAATCACAGATGCCCACAACAATGACTGTGAAACAATGTCCAATCTAGGTTTGGTTGCTGCTATCATGACCACCAACACTGCCGTCATTTCCATTTCTACCACCATCATTGCATTTCTACCACCATTGTTACCATCACCTCCACCACTATAACCACCACCACCTCTATTACTATCTCCATCACACTCACAGCATCATCTCCACTATCACCACCACCTCCACCACTATTCGCATTTATACCTCCATTTCAACCATGATCTCCAATCTTCACAGCCATCACTACATCCATCACCACTACCACCTCTACCACAAACATCACTTTCATCTCCACCACCATCATCACCACCTCCACTAGTATCATTACCTTCATCACCAGTACCATTTCTACCACCCTCACCAGTACCATCTCCACCATTAGCATCACCACCACCACTACCACTCGCGCCTTCCCTAATACTTTGGTCTGCTGCCACCACCAGCACAGTTACCCTGCCCACCCCTACCACTGCCCATTTTGTTCCATCCATACTATGTAGAACACAAAGAATTGCATTTGGGTTAACCCTTCAACCTCTTTTCTTTTGCTCAACCTCAGAAAGGCCAACTATAAACCCCAATTCCCCCATTTTTCTTTTGAGACTTTTCATGGAAGATGAAGTTAAATGCCTTGCTATTTAAGGACAATTATATGTCTCTTGCCGTTCTTGATTTACCAGGCCCATCATTCTGTCCTGGAAGGAAATTGGATTACTCTGACAGAATGTGTTCTTTGGAAAGCAGTGCTGGTTATTACCTAATTCCTTATGACCTAGTGTTTGCAGATTGATTTTTTGACGACATGTCCCAATAGTTTTCTATTATATAGCAGCTCGGCTGATGGGTCCGGCACTTTCAGAGGCATCTGCTTTCCCCCAGGTTTAAAGAAAGGCAGGGACAGGCTGTCTGGTCTCCCTCTGGTCTCCAGGCCCCTCACCAGTTCTTTATAAATCCCCTTGGAGTGAGAGCTAGTGATCTGATTCCACCTTGGGCCAATTCGTTAAGTACCTAAGCATGTAAGTCATCAGAGCCTATGGATGTGAATACACAAGTTCTTTCCTCATTCCCTCTTGGCTTCCTGCCTTCTCATGATCCCATGCAGTGCCTCTTTTCAGTTTTCAGATCACAGCTGACCTTTTTAGGCTAAGAAAAAAATTCAAAGCCTCTGCTTTTTTAGTGTCATTGCTTTATAGGCTTTCTTTCCCCAACTCAAAAACGAGCCAGCAATCTCCTTATCCCCTTTCGCTGGCCTGTTAGAGTAAGGAAATGTTTTTCTCATTCTTTGCCTCCTTGTGCAAGTTATACCTCATTTCTTTTTCTAAACCACTCTTCTGATTTTATCTCCACAGCCTTTTGTTTTCTTTTTTATTTGTACCCTTCCTTTATATCCTGGCCTGATTTCCACTTTCTTTGGCATGACCATTATCATATTAGTTCTCTTGGGAGCTTTCTGCATAACTAACAAGTAATCTCTGAGACTCTTTGAGCTGTTTTATGCATCAGGGTAGTTTCATTCTCTTCTCCTAATTTTGTTGCCTTATGTGGAAATGTCCAACTTTCCTTAGAGAGTGCCTCAGTTTTTAAACTCAGGATTTGTGCTTTTCATCTTGGTTCCCAGTGCTTGGTGCAGAAAGATTTTAGAAAGGGCTAATTTCAGAATCTTGTTTGAGTTCCTGCTTTTCTTCCTTTCTCTCAGGTGGCAATTACCTTTCTCAATACTCCCTTCTATTCTCTAGCACCTGTCATGTGTGAGCCTCAAACCTAGTTGGCACCTGCTCCCCAGGATACACACTGAGGTAACCACACAGGGAGGGGACTAGCACCTGGATCTGGTCACTGGTGCTCACACTGGAGTGTTGATGGTGACACTTGCCAGGAGTGCTTGCTTACCATGGAGGGCTCTCTCCATTCACAGACCCATTCGTTCATTCTCAGACTTCCTCCTTCCCTTTTCAACCTCTATTTTTGTCTGGGGGCTCTGCCAATTACAGGCTCACAGGGAGGATGAGTCCTCTTGAAAGTCAAATTGATAATGGCCTGGAGGAGTGCACCAGCTAGTAGGTACACAGAACTGAAATCTTGTCAGTTATATAGAAGGTGGCGATTGCATGAAGGCAATGGTGTACGTGATAAGCTATGCCTCTGTTCTGAAGGAGGCTTCTCTGAGAAAGCCACATTTGAGCAGAGTTTTTAAAGTTAGGAAGGTGTTTGCCAGGAAGGGGGATGTAGAAGGGCATTCCAGGTAGAACAGGGTACACAGAGACAGAGAGGGACATTTGAAACTGGCCATATGGGGCTAGTTGAGCTTCTGTGCTCCATGCAGGCCCATGGTCTTCCTAACCCTCCACTGGTCTAGATAGATCACATCAACATGGCCTTGACACTGTCCCTTTCTGTGCCTACCCTAGGGGTCCCAGTGCTCCCGGAGTTATATGCTGTCATCTCTAAACTTGCCTCTTCCATGAAGACTTTCTCCATCCAAGCTGGCCAACCAGTGTCCCTGCATCCCTAAGAGGAGGCTCGGGACCTCATTCTTTCCCTTTTTTAATGGCTGTGACAGTAGGAACTCAACGAGCCTTTCCTGCACAACAACTTTTCATGGGTTAAGTCTGTTCATCTTCAACTCAGTTTGCTTAGAGAACTCCTACTCATCTTTCAGTGCTCTGTTCAGACAAAGAGTTTGTGAAGGTTCCTCTGACCTGTTCCCTCGCCTAGGATGAAGAGTCTTTCAGCTTCATTATAATGGACTCTGTCCACTGGACTCCCACTCTTCATTGATTGGATGAATTCCTTTCTTAGTCTGATTCCTGTGTCTTGTGTATTATTTTCATTGTTCTCATTATACTGTATGTGTTTATGTACTTGTGAAACCTCTTAGCTATGCATAGAAGGGTAGAAAGATTTGTTCTGTTTCTAGAAATTCTTCTTATGGAAGATGTTCTCATCACATACTCAAGAGCCATTCACTGTAGTCTTCTTTGCTAATAGACCTTGATCTTGTTCAAGCAGCCATGTGCCTAGAGATAACTTTGCCGGTGATTGGTCAAGGAGTGGTCTAATTCCTGCCAGCAAGACACAAGGTACTAGTCTTTAAGGGGCTTATGGAAAAGGTTTTTCTCCCAAGAAGAAATGACAGGTTAATGTTCCCTTTTATACTTTCCCCTTTCCTCTCATTTGGGACAAAATTGTGAAAGGGTGTGATGTTTGGAGCTGTGGCATCCATCTTGTGATGAGGCAAAGGCCAAGAGAAATGCAGAGACGTGGATCTAGAACCCTGGCATTACTATGGAACTAAATAGACCCGGGTTCTCCTACTTTCCAACTTCCTGTAGTGTGAGGTAATTAAATGACTTTACTGCTTAAGACACAAGTAGTTGGAATTTCTGATATTTGCAGCTGAAGGCATTCTTAACTAAAAAATTTTATGAATAAATTTATTTTTAAATAATTGTACAACTTACATGGTTTTATGAGATTATGAAGCACTTAATATACCTAGAATAGTCTGTACTATGGGCCATGCGGCATCTACTATGAGTGGGCCTTAGGGGGGCTTTCCTTGCTCTCCTTGTTTTTCAGTTTTCTAACCTCTGGAACTTCCTCTAGGAAAAGGGAAGAGTGTCCTCCTTTGGGCCTCCGACCCAGGCTTTAGTCAGTCAGTTCCATCTAGTTTTCTCCCATTGGAGCTGGGGAGAGAGGGTTTCAGGTGCTATATTATCTTCTTAGCAACTTGTTTTGTAGAAAAATTGAAAGTTGGGTTAGTAAAATGCCTGATTGTGATCACACAGTTAGTAAGCAGAGGAGCCCCATGGTGAGGTCTGCCCAAATGCATCATCTTTATGCCTCAACACCTGGCCCCCCTTGGGCTTAAATAATGTTGGTATCAAGCAAGTGTATATAATCAAGCTTTGGGTGGCAGCCATGAAAACGTGCCACTTAGATCTCCTACTGTGGTAATGTAATTGACCAAGGGCGTTGTAATTGCTCCTGTGTTGGTGCCAAGGCCATACTTCCCACGGGCTGCTCCTCACTGAACACTGAGCATGGCAGGGATACTAAGACAGGCCCATTCCTGAGAGATGCAGGCCTCCTCTGGGAACATCCTTAGCTTGAGGACTTCCCATTGGCTTGGCCAAAAGCTCCTTGGACCTATGCTGTAGTCCAGGACTCTGCCCATCTAACCCTCCTCCCTTTCCTTACTCTCTCACAGGGGTCAGACCTGAATCACTCTCTGACACCTCTACACCTCCTCTGGCCACTTCCTTTTTTCTTTCAGAGATGTTTCTGCAAATAAATCTCTTGCATATCTAATCCTATCGTAGGATCTAGCTCCTCAGAGAAATTGAACTAATATGCTTTGATTTTTAAAATCAACCTGGCAGCCTATATATAAAGCATCTGGCATGAACTAGGTTATTCCTCTTTTTATCTCAAAGTGTATGAAGATGTTAACAGTGGCCATACCATGAGGCTGTTCCTGTGTCCAATGGGAGCAAGATGGACCACCCCATCACCAGAATATGTACATACCTGGAAACTACATATCTTAAGATCAGAGAGGCTGAGGCACTCATTCAAGGGCACACAGCTCTTGCCCAGGTACCCACACATATACACACTGATACATGGAGTGAGGAGACAAAGTCAGAGTGAAGAGATAGGGTCAGGATGCAGTGTGCGCAGACAAAGGGAAGAAAGCAGCCTCTTCCTGCCCCTCCCAGTTGACTTTCCACCACTGGTTAGTATGTTTTGCTGCCTTGGTAACTGGCTATGAGATCTGCACATGGGAAATGAAGCTTAATCTTAGGACACTGTGGAGAGCTGGATAGACCTAGAAGTTACCAGGTCCATGACCTACTGGCCTCCTAGCCTTGCTCCAGCCTGGAGACACTGCCTAGCCTTGCCAAGCCCTCAGTCATGGAGAAATGCCTTTCTCTGTTCATACTCACTGCCTATCCAGCCAGATGGGCTCACCTGCTTGGCTGTACTAGCTCTGATTCTGGAATGTTCTGTTCTCTTATGTTTGTCTAAATCCTCCCCATCTCTCAGGGCTGAGTTCCAATATCACCTCCACCTGGAAGTCTTCCCTGATTTCTCCAGTCCACATAGCCTTTTTTTCTTCCTCTGAACTTGTCTCGCAGTTTCTGTGATCTCTGTAGCATTCACATTATGATATTTGGACTTTGTCCCAGTCTGATTCAACAATCTCCTATCCTAATATGTGCTAAGTGCTGAATGCTCATGTGAGTATCTTGGGGCTGTCTACTCTAGGCTCATTAGACTTCAAACAAAGAAGCAGCAGACCATCTAGCAGCTCTGGCTTAATAATCAGGAGATGCCCCCATCAGTTCCCCAAATTAGTCAGGAAAGAGGGTGTGGGTTGCAGCTTATTAGAGCCTTGCATCTGAGTCTAGACAGGTCACTGTCTGAGTCTCATTTTTCTCAGCGGTGAAAAGAGGATGATAGTACCTGCCTCACAGACTTGTTCTGAGGACAAAGGAGATGATATATGTAAAATACCTACACTGTGATCGAAGTGTTACTTTTCTGCTTCTCTCTCCATGCCAATTCTCACCCTGCACCCGCTGAATTGACCGAAACTGAAAGACTGTGTTCTCATCTTCCACTCCAGACTTTTCAAAGAACTCATTGTCCTGGGTCACAGAGCTAAATAAGGCAGATGCCTGCCCACTAGGAGCTCACCATCTAGTCCTTTCACACACTGGCTCTCATTTAATCTTCCACCAGCTCTGGGACAGAAAATAGTATTTCTCTGTCAAAGATGGTAGAGCCAGGATTCAGAGAAGCTGAGCCCCCCCACCCCAGATCACAGAGCTCTAAGCAGTGGAGTTGGCCTCAGAATCATTCCTGAGACATCAGAGAAACCTGAGGTAAACAGAGAGAGCACTTGATACGGTGAATATAACATTTCTGCTCAAAGAATTTTATAAATTCAACATAATGGCAATCAAAATCACCAAAGGGTGTGTGTGTGTGTATGAAATTTAACAAGCCAATTCTAAAACTAATCTGGGAGAATAACTATGTTGGAATAGTCAAAAAATATTTGAAAAAGAACTACAATGAGGGAGAACTTGCCTCATCAGATAATAGAACTCTCCTAAGCTGTGCTGATTAAAATGGTGATGTGCTGGCACAGGGCAAGCCAAATGCATCAATGTCATAGGACAGAGAGTTTGAAAGGATCGTATAGGATTAAGTAACATTGATAGGATATATAGGATAAAG